>JAHHFK020003783.1:0-418942 GCA_024533555.2 Aedes koreicus
GGATTCAACCATTCATTAAAAAAGTGGCAGTGCCTTCCCGCTCGGCTCGTTCATTTGGTGACAGCGGTAACGGCCCAAGAGGAGCCCGGTGCGCGAAAAAAAATACATTTCTGGCGGGTGACTGAAATTAGTGAATGAAAGGCAAAATTCGGACAAGGAAATCGGTTAAGTGATCGTGCTACGAATTACATCATCAAGTTGATCATCTATACTAACCCACTGAACCGGGAAAGAAGAGCAATGCTGAAATATCATATGATGTTATGGTGAGTTATATTTTCCTTACCCTACATAGGCTTTATAGATACGGGGACTTTTTTTTTTTAATTTTGATGTCAACCTTGGACATTTTGACGTCAACTCAAGAGCGTGATTACTATTTGATAGATGAAATTCGAGAGCACATATCTAGTGAACTTGAAAATTTAAAAAATAATAAATTTAGGCCACGTTCCAATCTTGAGATTTTTCGGAAAAAGGAAAGACTATTAGAAAACTTAACAGAATTTGAATCTATTGTTCGAAAGTACGAACACTTGAGCGATACAATTACTTGGAATACTTTAACTGATACGTTAGAATCAGTTAAAACGCAGTGTAGACTTTGCGTAACCATCCTGGATAATTTGAAAATTGATAAGAAAAAATCGAAATCTACCGAATTTTCGTCTGACAGAATAATAGGCCTTCGAAATAGACTTGTTACAGTGTGCACAGGAGAAGCAGTGGAAAATAACGAATCACCTAACCTGAGTAGATCGGTTTCTGAAACGGAGTTGTATTTCAACCCAATACAAGATCAAAATATTTTGTCTTCTACGCTGTATAGCGAGGAAACTGAAAGTGAATGTAAACAGCTCAAAGAGAATTTCAAGAGTGTAGCGTCAAATTCGAAAGAATTCTTAATCTACCAGTAAAGATGCCTTTCCAAATGGATAAAGCAATTCAATGCATTCCAGAATTCAGAGGCGCAGCAGCTGAATTAGATTCGTTCTTATTTCAAGCAAATTATTTTGCCAAATCAATCGCAAAGAAAGATCCGAAGGACCCAGATTCGATGATATCCCCAGATGAATCAGAGCTTATTCAGGTAGTTCTGTCAAAATTAAAAGGAACAGCCGCGTTACAGTTCAAAAACATCTATGCTGAGTCCTGGTACGAAGTTGAAAATAATCTTAGAAGCGAATTTGGTGGTAGTATAAAATTGGAAGAACTTTTTCAAAAGATAGACACACTGGAACAAGGACAAAATGAAACATTTCACAATTATAAAAATCGGGCCCTAGTCCTGAAAAGATTTTTAGATTCATATGAAAAAAACAACAAAGACAAAGGGGACACATCATTTGCGCAGAGATACTTAAGAATTCATTTTCTGGGAGGATTGAAAAATAGAAATTTGAAAAATTTGGCGAAAAATCATAAGGAAGATACATTCGAAGAATTGATTGAATACCTAGAGGAAGAATGTATTGACGTAGAACAAATTGAGCATGTTGAAAGGAGACTCCAAGATTCACATATTGCAGAATCACATAGACAACAGAAATTAGAAAACAGATTTCAAAATTTCAATTACTCAAGAAATAACAATTATCAAAGAAATCAATCAGACTACAGAAATCGCCAAGGAAATCTCGACTATGGTAGAAACCAAACTCCACATAATGATTATCCAAATTACAGACGAAACGACAATTTTAGAAACCAAAATGACAACAGAAATTTCAACAGAAATTCGAATAATTATTCTGGAAACGATCGTGGCCGTTTCAATGACGAAGATAATCGATTTGGAAACCATTTCAATAGGAATAATGGATTCTATGGACAAAACAGAAATCAGTTTGATAATAACCAAAGCAGTCGTAGGGACTATAATGAAAATGCCAATCCTCGATCAAACTTCAGAAACAAGAACGACTTCAATCAAAACTCATATCAGAATCAGCAAAATTACGGGTATGGAAAATATGATCAAGAACATGGAGGAAATTATAATAACAGGAACTTTGGAAACAACGAGAATCGAAAAAACTAGATGCCAGGGGTTTGGATAGGAAACAGATAGACGAATCCCATTGTTTTTACACTGAAGAAGTCAGAGATACCCAAAATTATGCACAGAGTCCGATGTGCGGAGGAATTGCAACAGGTTTTTACTGGAATTTATTTACAACAGAAAATCCGGAAGAATCGCAGAAATATTTTTTAGACACAGGAATTTGCTTTAATTTTATGCATGAAAGTACAGCATTAAAAGCAGGAGCAACAGGTATTAATCCACACCAACACGCGGGGGTACATGTAAATGGTAAAGAGGTACAATCATTAGGTACAATATGGTTACATTTAGCCATAAGCGATTTAATTATTCCGACAAAATTTTTTGTTGTGGATAACTTAAGTGTACCAGCGAAACTAGGGTACAAATTTATTAAGGAACATGTAGAATCGATCGGAAAAAATATGCAAGAAACAACATTTAAACTCGCAAGAACAGAAAAATCATGGTATAATAATAATGGACTAGTTAGTGGGGATTTATTAGAATATAGTAAAAGAAATCAGTATGAATGGGATATTAGAAAGGTTATCAATCAGAGCGATGATAACTATGAATTTGAATTTGTTGTTGATACAGAATCGGTTGATTCAGAATCCTCCGAACCGGAAACAAAGGGACCAAATAGTGAATGCCAGAAATTCGAAAAAGAAGTTGTAGATAAAGTACAACATTTTTGCAAATGTCAAGTACCAGATCCGGATAAATTTATGGATGGTCTAGAAGATATCGAAATAAACTCTGTCAGAGAAGATGAGCTCGGTGAGAAATACCCGTATGAAGAATTCATGGAAGCCAATCATAATGGGCTAGAAACAAATATAGTAAAATTTACTAATAAAGTATTTGAAGAAGATGAAGTTGAGGCGACATTTCTGATTGTTAATAGCAGGTCTGCTAACAAAGAACTAATGAATTTTGTAGACTTACCCTACGGATTGAACGATCATTTAGATGGAAGAATGTTCTCTTTTCCAGAAAAGAAAATTTGGGGTTTTATATTGAATGGATCAAAACGGTCATTATTCAATTCAGATCTTTTTTTTAATGGTATGATGGACAGTTTTGATAATTCTCCACCATTCTGTAAATCAGCAAACACAATTCAAATAATTTCATTCAGGGATTTATTAGGACCTTTAGAATTGAATATTTTAAGATATGTAGCGGGAAAGTTTAATAAAACATTTATATTATATGCTCCAGATATGGATAATAATGGAGGTTATTTTTATAACACGTCACTAGCAGAATACAATAAAAATATGGGATTGGTGTTCATGGCTGAGCCAAACAAAAATTGTACAAAAATAAATCCTAGGTATATAAAACAGGAAGTAAGTTGTACAGAAGATAAATTTTTTATTGAATTACCAACTTCGAATAGCCCATCAAAACGGGTGAAATACCTGATAGATACAGGTTCTTCAGTTAATTTATTGCGTTTTGAATCATTGGATGTTATTGGAGTAGGCAATTATAACAGGAATGAAACAATCACCCTAGTAGGTATTGAAAATAAGAGCAAAACAACAATGGGATCAACGAAATTAGAATTACTTATTGATGATGTAAAATTTCCAGCGATATTCCATCTGGTTGAAGATTTATTAGTACCCGGAATTATTGGGATAGAGTTTCTAAAGCAGCACGTAGCTAGGTTCGGTGAAGGTTTTAAAAGTATTATTTTTCACACCAACTCAATTGACTCAGATGAAGCAAGGCCATTGAGAACACATGGGAACAAGTATGTCCATACTATCAACAAAATTCAACCGGTAAATACATTTAATGATACAATTGAATATGATAGTGATTACTCGTATCAATATGATGAAGATTGGTCAAATACACATAAAAATACAATGCTAAATTTGGACTCTAACGTCGATTGTGATGTTGTTGAATATAAACAATTTGAAACTCTAATAGGTGAGGAACGAGAAGATAAATTGACAAAATTAGTAAAGCTCGATCATTTGAAACAAGACAATTTGAATAATATCATGGACATTTTATGCGAATTCAGTGACGTTTTCTTCATAGAAGGAGACGATTTGACCTATACTAATGCTGCAGTACATGAAATAGAGACATCAACGAATGTACCTATCTATAAACGACAGTACAGATTCCCAGAAGCAACGAAAGAACATATCAATGAACAAATTGATGAGATGCTTATTCAAGGTATTATAAAACCGAGCAAAAGTCCTTGGAATGCCCCAGTATTGTGCGTTCCAAAGAAACCAGATGCGAATGGGAAAATGAAATATCGAATCGTAGTCGATTTTAGAGCACTTAACGTGATCACGAAACCGTTTGTTTACCCAATCCCGCTAATCACGGAATTATTAGATAGCTTAGGTAAAAGTTTATACTTTTCCACATTGGATTTGAAATCAGGTTTCTATCAAGTACCAATACATCCGAGAGACGCTGCTAAAACAGCATTCTCAACACCGAAGGGTCATTTCGAATTCACGAGGATGCCAATGGGATTGAAAAATAGTCCATCTACCTTTCAAAAACTGATGAACACAATTTTATATGAACTTGGAAATGTAAAAATCGTTGTTTACCTTGATGATGTTATCATTTTTGGAGACACAATTGAAGAGCATAACGAAAACTTGTGCAAATTTTTAAAAATTCTACGAAAGTACAATTTGAAATTAGAACCAGAAAAGTGTCATATATTGAAAGAGAGATTAAAATATTTAGGCCACATTGTGGACAAAAATGGGATGCGGCCAACAGAGGATAATGTGGAAGCTATCAAGAATATGAAACGTCCTCACACAGTAAGAGAAGTGCGATCATTTCTTGGATCTGTAAACTTTTACGGCAAATTTATTCCCAATGTTGCGAATCTTAGAAAACCTTTAAATGATTTACTTAAGAAAGATCATAAATTCATTTGGACAGATGAGTGTGAAAAATCTTTCAATGCGCTCAGGTTATATCTAACTTCAGAACCACTATTAGTCAGGCCAGACTACAGTGATACCTTCGTACTCACTACAGACGCCAGCAACTATGCCATAGGTGCAGTCTTATCGAATGAAAAAACAGTAGACAGACCCGTTGCTTATGCAAGCAGGGCGCTTATAGGGGCTGAAATTAAATATCACACCATTGAAAAAGAACTTCTTGCGATAGTATGGGCAGTGGATTACTTTAGGCACTATATTTTTAACCAGAAATTCATAGTGTATACAGATCACCGTCCATTAGTATCGATCTGGCGACTAAATGAAAATTCAAAAACGTTAACCCGATTACGACTTAAACTTCAAGGTCTTGAATGTGACATCAGGTATAAACAAGGTAAGGAAAATGTGGTGGCAGACTTCTTGTCTAGGTTGCCAAACGCAGGGGATCCTGTAATAACAGAAAATACTAACTCATGTCCACCGTTAGTAGCGGTCATCACTCGTCAACAACAAAAACAAATGGAAAAAGAAAATACGTCTAAACAAAATGATTACATCATATCTGGAAGTCAGCTGGTGAAACATGATGCCGACGGTATTCTGGATGCGCTTAATGCACAAGACACAGGTAGCGGTAAATCAAAACAACGTGAGGGCAATATGCTGCGAATGCAAAATAAAACAAATAAAGGGGACATTAGCCAGCTAAACGACAGTAGGAATCGTGAAAACAGCGACTCTGACCAAGTCAACGACATCGATGAAGCAAATCGGTTACTGAAAATAGATGTTGGTAGTGGTGAAGCCAGTATGAGTATTGAAAAGGCGATTATGACCGCCGAATTTAATGAATATGTAGGGATGTGCAAGAATGAATCAATTGACATTGATCAATTAATCATTTCAAAAAATTTAACGGATGATTCTGCTGATATTAATATCGTTATTTTAAACAGCAGATCGTCATTTCATGAACTTTCACGCATTTTAGATTTACCTCACGGTATTAAAGATTTTGTGAATGAAGGAATTTTGTCAATCTCAGATAAAAAAATTTTTGGAATAATTATAGAAGGAAAAAACAATTCAATGATAAATTCAAAAATATTTTTTCAAAAATTACACAAATGCATAAGCACTCACAAAGACTTGATAAAACCAGCAGAGACGATTCATATCACGTCATTTAGAAAAATTAGACAATTTGATGTTCTGGAAATAATTCAATTTTTTGCAATAAAATATGCAAAGACTATCAGTCTTTACAATGCAGATTCGGAAAGAATTCAGGTAAACCCGGAAGATGTTGAAACAATACTTCAAGAATTTCATGATGCGCCTCTAGGAGGACATGTTGGTGCTCGCCGTATGCGAAAACGAGTAGGGTTAATGTTTAGTTGGAAGCACATGAGACGAGACATTGAAAATTATGTCAAGAGATGCGACTCATGCCAAAAGAATAAGATTTGTAAAGCCAACAAAATTCCTATGAAAATCACGACGACTGCTTCCGAGCCGTTTGAAAAATTATTCATGGATATAGTTGTATTACCAGAATCAGAATGGAATAATAAATACGGTCTAGTCATGCAGGACGATTTAACAAGATTTTTAGTAGTAGCTCCCATGAACAATCAAGAAGCGGAAACTGTAGCAAGAACATTTCTGGAACAGTGGGTTTGTAAATTCGGAGCACCATTAGAACTTGTCACTGATCAAGGAGCAAATTTCATGAGCAAGTTTTTTAAAAACACATGCCAAATATTAAAAATTAAAAAAATTAACACCAGTGCTTATCATCCGCAAGCAAATTTAGTAGAAAGATCTAATAGAGAATTAAAAATATACCTTAGACAATTTGTGGGGAAGAACTGCAGTACATGGGATCAGTACATTGATTATTTCATGTTCGAGTATAATACGACGAATAATGGCTCAACAAATTTTAGTCCTTTCGAACTTTTATACGGAAGAAAGGCCCGAATCCCAACATCGATTTATCAAGGAAATGATTCAGAATTAACATATAATGATTATCTTCTTGAAATGAAACAAATTTTTAGAAATTTGCATCAAATAGCAAAGAAAAACTTACAGGTGTCCAAAGAAAAACGAAAAATAGCATATGATAAAACTGCGGGAAAATGGCAACCGATGTGGGGAGATTTAGTGTTGGTTCAAGCGAATCCAATGGGGGTGGGACAGAAGTTACAAAGTACATGGAGAGGACCGTATGTGGTTGTCGATTTACCAAGCGAACAGACCACCGCAATCAAAAACGGGAATAAAATCGAAAAGGTGCACAATAACAGATTAAAACAATACTTCGATTGATAAAATACTTGGTAAAATTCGATTTTATGCTACGAATGAGGGAGAGAAGGTTATAGATTTTCGTCTAGTGGAAAAAAAAAGTTATGTTTGTACCAAATTTTAACAGCATTTTTTTTTATCACGCAGAAGTTTGAATTTTTTTTTTTGTTACAATTGATGTTTTCTTTGTCCATATCGGTGACATGTAATTTTATTTTACTGATCTTGTTTCAGGCTCTGCATCACCAGTTCACAGATAAGATGCGATGAAGCTCCCAAGTTGTACCTAGAAAAACTAGGTGATACCCATATTGTGCAGGGAACATTCAGTGTGAAAGTCAAACTGGATTTTGGCATGCTTGAGGATAAAGTTGGATATTTGGTAAGATCACTAAAGTTGTATAATGAATCTTGCATCACATTAGCTTCCAGGGTAACGGACATGAGATGTGAACATTTGACTTCAAATTTAGAGCTAAAATCACGCAAAATTCAATCAAAACAAACTTTTATTCGAAATTTTTTTTCAAAACGGACGGGTAGAGGATTTTGGACCTCTCTTGGAGCCATGGATTCAGATGATAGATCTAGAATTGACATTAATTTGGATCAGCTGCGCAGTAACGAGGAAAATATAAAAAATAATTTGAACCACCAAAATTATATAGTTGATGCCATGTATGAATTATTGAACAACGCCTCGGACAAAGTAGACAGAAAAATGCAATGGTTTGAAAAAAATGTTATTGACTTGAAAAATGCGCTCAAGCAAGGGTTAGATTTTTCGAATGATATAAAAACGTTAATTTACTTGGAACCTCATTTGATCGAGTTTGGTTTATGGATAGTACATTTAACAGAGAACATCGAAAGGAGTCAACAAAATTTTATAAATATACTCATGCGAAATAAATTAAATGTATACGTGCTGCTTGAACTAATAGATCCACAACAATTTTTAATTGAATTAGAGAAATTCGAGATCAAACTCTCGAGTGATCTCGGCTTCCCGAGACGGAATAACGGGGAAATATATCCAGAAATTTTTAACGTTATTGAGTACGAATTTAGTATCAATAACAAACTAGTGATAATAATTAATCTAATAATACCACTAGTAAATAGATTAACTTATGAAACCTACAAGGGTACAATTTCACCTGGGATAAATGGTAATATTTTAACAATAGTAGATACAGTTTATAATATTCTTATAATTAGGAAGGAATTAGACTTAGGGTATGTTGTTACGAGGGACGAATTATTAGATTGCAAAGAACTAGGTGACAGCAGGCTATGTCACATAAGAAAAGCGCAGGAAAATTTGAGAGAGGGTGACTATTGTATAACTGAATTATTTTATAAGAACACCTCTGATAATTGTGACATTAAAGTTCTTAAAACAAATCACGCAATTTGGATTGCGACAATGAAACCAAATGTATGGATGTATGTAGCGCCTACCCCAACCACATTGAATATAACGCATGGCCATAACGTTACTAATATTGACATTATGGGAATAGGAAAAATCCAAATTGAATTGGGTATGAAATTAAAAACAGATCAAGTATCTATCTCCTATTTTGATACTGAACACAGCAATATGGAAGTTTTAGTATATCAAATAGAATTTAATTCAACTAATTATGAAAAAGAACACCCTGAATATGAAAAAATACCAATGCTGAATGAATCTACACGGTTGTACTCATTTTTTGATAAAAAGCGATTATTTGATATTGGAATTGACGTAAACGAGTTGAAAAATCAACGAACGGTTTTGCAAAATATTATTTACGCTCCGTTGGAGAATCCTTGGGTAACTACGACAACCATTGCGACTATAGGCGGAGTAATTGGAATATTCTTTTGTTGTTTTAAAGGAGAAATTTCGTGTTTTACAAGAAAATATCAATTGAATCCTCAGAATCTTATGGGGAAAGCTAAAAATAATAAAGGAAAAAATAAAAAACGGATAAATAAAGTAAACAAAAACATGACAAAAATGGAAGAAACAAAAATTAAACAGAACCGAATTACCACAGAAACAGAATTATCAAAGAACGTTACATGCGATAAAAAGATTGACAATAACATGGAATATGAAGATGATGAAAAGGTACCTCCAGTGAAACAAGAAACAGTAGTAACTATTGAAGAAGAGCAGATAAACAATTCAAAGATAAAGAAAAATAAAAAAAGAGAAGTATATTAAATAATGTCAATCACGAGAAGATTTTTTCAAATTTACAAATGATGGAAAAATATCAAAATGCATAACAAATTTGAATGGACATTCCATCAAACCTCAGCATACGATATAACTAGATTTTGAATATTTGAAATTTGATGAGAAGTTGTGGAAAGATAATGCAAACAAAAGGAATACAAAAAAAAAAGTTCTTCTATTGATGGAATGATTATGCAATTTTTATAACAGTTCTTCTTATTTCGTTTTAGTTTTCTTTATTACACATATGTTTTCAGAGTGCAACCTGCGACAACCTTCCTTATTTGGGCCTTTTAAGGGGGAAAGGAGGACAAATTTGACCATTTTCTTTTCAGCGTACCTATAGACAAGAGGGATGCATCCATAAGAATATTTTGAACGCACCTGCTGATGTGAAATGCCTTTTCTCTGGTCCGTCACGACTCGCCGGCCCAGAGTGAATCAGAAAACTACGTATTTCCCGAAAACCACGTCCGACAAACAGCGCGATGGTAATGATGCGAGTGAAAAAAAAAGCAATAGAAAAAAAAATCGTACAGAATCAGGAGTTTAAAAAAATATATATATCGTGTTCGAAAAAAAAAAAAAAAAAAAGGATGAAAAAAAAAACGTTGTTGATATATTTAAATGTTTAGATTGAAATATATAAGTATATATAAATAGAATCAAAAGCCAGAGCAGAGGATCGCAAATGTTTGAAACGAAGAAAATATAGGAAAAAATACTATCAAATCCATCAAATACTATCAAAGAAAAAAAAAGTTTAAAAAAAAAAAATTACATTTAAAAAAAAAAAAAAAAATTTCCAGAATAATAATGTTATTGTTAAAATCTGAAGGAAACCAGCTAGGGTTGTATGCCATGGAAATGGTTGGTCAACAATCACAAACGAAGAGAAATAAAACCCTACCCTTATCATATTGTCACAAAAAAAAATATATATATAAAATTGAGAAGACTTCAGTGCAACACACAAATACGAGATAGAATTACAAAGTTTAGGGGCCTACCCCGAGGTAACACTGTAAAACGACGATGACGCTCTACACACCGAGCAAGGTGTTTAACGAAACCACTGAACAACAAAGTTTAGGACCTTGAAGAGGAAGACACGGCAAGTCAATGGGCAGGATTTTAGGGCCGATGGTGTTGGTGGTACTACCATGACGAAAGGAGCGGACGGCCAACGGGAAGGATAATCCAACGGAAAACGGAAGGAAGAAGCGGAAGTAAACGATGAGAACGGTAATGAACGCTAAACAAATAAATAGAAACTAGGTAGGGGTCAGCCAATAATCCCCTAACCTGAGAATACATAATGTCAAAGTCAAACAAAGATGACACTTGCTCATGTAAAGCATATCACAGTCAGGAAAAGGCTTGACGTCTTCTGAACTGTTTTAATTAAAAAGTTAAGTGATTGAAGACACATCAAAAGTCCTCTAGACTATCATAACAGTATATATATTTTATTCAAACTAGAGACATGTTAAACGTCTCTTGAGACGGTATAACAGCAACAACAGCTATGGGACGGAGACATGTCTCCGGTTCCTAAAAAAAAAAACGAATGTATTTAAGTTCAACTATAAATCCTCTAGCCAGAGATAAGTCAAACATCTCACAACTAAGAAGCAGTATCGCAAGAAACGGTAGTTTCCTCCTGAGCAAGGAATTCTGCGAGACGAAAGTGGCCGGACGGGCGGATAATCGGAACCGCGTGATGGAAAAGACCCGGAAGATGGAAGTAAACTGGACAGATGACGAATGACGATCGGTGCTACCATGCTGGAAGTCCAAGAACTCCTGCCCAACGACTGGTCGAAAACGACGACGAAATATAGTAAAAATTGAAGATGCGGCGTGGATGGAGATGACCAATCAAGGATGCGGCAAGGTTGGAGAATACCTCGGGGAGGGGGGTGCAGGATCACACAGTTAGAGCAGGGAACACCTTCCGTTCGGTTTTATGGCAACTTTTCTAGTAGCCCTAAAAACTCAATTAGAGGGGGGTATTGCAGCGCCTATTTTTCCGCATAAATGCAGCCCTCAGTGTTTGTGACCCTTACAGGTTCGCGTTTTGCTTAGGGAATCATGCGCGCGCGATAATCTCTCTGACCACAGAAAACGAACCCACCGGTAGGTGCATAAGTAGCAAAAAAAAAAAGGAAAAAAAACAACCCGCCGGTAACAAACAAAATATAAAAACATTCCTCATGGTCTCGGTTGACTTTGAGTTCGATTCAGCAGAAATTCGGACATCGACCGAAGAGTCCATAGGTCGCGGTGAGAATGAGTGACCAGAACCCGCGTTTTGGCGAGAGGGTATTTTTGAAGAACATAGCCAGAGAGGGCTCATATTTAAGCCCAAGTTGGGAAAATAACAGGAGATTCGGTAATTTTAAGTTCTAAAAGCAGCATCGTTACGCTGCCCGTTGAGTCCGCGACGTTAGTATAGGACGGTGCCAGTTTGGATTTTGGCAAGTGTAAGTTTATAATCAATTTCATTGTTAAATGCCAAACAGAAATAAAGAAAAATATCGGAACGGCAATGTTCATAAGTGTATAAGTTAATTGATTAAGGCAACGCAAGACCTCCAAAGTTTATAAATATAACTTTATTATCGAATTATAAGGACGTTAGTGCAACTCATTCAAAGAAAATATATATCACATTCTTGTGCGCGAGTGGGTGCTCCGGATTCAACCATTCATTAAAAAAAGTGGCAGTGCCTTCCCGCTCGGCTCGTTCATAATTTGGATCTCTTTTGACCTTTTGGGAAGGTTTGAGATAAGTCTCAGTTATAACAGCAATATGCACGTTATGAACTCTTAAAATATTAAATAGCTCATCCTCGTTATCTCTGATGGATCGAGCATTCCAATTCAAAATATTTAATGACTTAAAATCCATTACTGAACTTCAATGTCATGACAATATTATTGGCAAATTTAATACCAGTTTGGATAGCTTCAAACATGGAATTAGTTTTTAGCATATCGGTTATCATGTCGATTAACGATTGCTGTAAAAATTCGAATTTAGGAGCGGATATGTTACCTAAATCAAATTCATCAGAAGTCCCGTGGGAATTTCTGTTTTGGTTTCTACCCGCTGCAACGGCAGCGAAGGTAAGTCCATTTACATGTTGAACATTGTTAACAACACGGTTGGGTAAGAATGCAGGGTTTGAGATCTGTTGACACTAATTCACCGTTCTCTATATTGCACACGAATTGTTTTCCCACTTAATATGTTTCCCATTTACAGGCATTTTTTTCGATTCAAAGGCAGTAGTTTGGGAAGAATAAACTCCAAAAATTTATTTACAGCTCAACAGCAACCCCAAAATTTTTTTTGAGCAGTATTATTAGGAGAACTTCGTATTCCATTCGACAATTTTGTTTAGCTTCCGTGGTGATCTTGTTTATGCTTATATTATATTTTCTTTGACACTTCGGCATTCCGACTCGCGCCACATATACAAGGACCACGACCCTTCCCTCGTACCACCCCTTTTACATACATCAACCATCCAACCATGGAATCACGTTCTGACATCATACAAATTATAAGCAACGTGTTATTGAGGTGACGTCATCTGCGATTTTGTTCCGTGGTTTTTGTACTACCTTATGTGCGTGATTAGCAGCCCTTGATTTTTGTTGTTATGACATTTCTCGAAACAATTAGTTTTTCGAGACTAAAATACGGAACAAAACTATATTATGCGGAGAAATACTTATGCAATTCCAAATTGCTTCAGCACAGCAGCATCCAACAATATTTCTTTCTTTGCACTGGCTAAGAGGTAAGTGAATTATAAATGATTTTGACTGGTCCTTGTTATGAATAACTTTTACATCGTTTTGCAGGATTTTCTTCACAATTGCCCAATAACGTTCAATTGGGCAGAGCTGCGGACAGTTTGGTGGGATGATGTCCCTTTCCACCTAATCGATATGGTTTCTTCCAACCATTCAATCGTCGAACAAGCATAGTGGCAGATGCCAAATCCGGCTAGAACTGTGAGAGCGTATAACTCAATCATTTATCGATTTTTACATTATGCAGTTGGAAATTTTCACGAATATCAATTATTATCAAAACATATTCAACAATTGTAAACTATTGAAATTTACGTAAATAAAAGGTGATGTCTTAAAATTAGGGATTGCAGACTCAATTCATTGAATGCCCAACATTTTCCTTACACGGACGCCGAAGTTCGCTCCCTAAGTAACCAATAGTAGCCTTCATTAGTTCGTTACTCTTGGAGCAGTTGGACGATGGCCAGTTACCAGCTGCTTGTATAACGGTAACAGCTGCTTCTGTAGCTGTTCTGACGGTTTGCCTACTTGTATCGGTGTGCGAGGGCGTTATAAATGTTTGAAACTACTACTAAAAGAAGGATAACACTTATGCAAACAATATATTGATTTGTCTGAATCAAAGGGCCATTGATTCGAAATTTAACAAATAAATTCCATCCTCCAGTAACATGAACTATACTCGTTTTCATTTTTTTGTTTTTGTTTTAACCGGAGCATACTGTGATGATCATATGGCAGCAACAAGTATACCAATTATACCAGTTGATTTGACATTATTTCAACACTATTAAAATAGTATGAGTAAAAACAAATAAAATCGAGCTGAGTTTTCAACAACAAAATTTTTCACTTTTCGCGTCATTGAATCGTTCTAAAATATCCTTCCGTTCTGTGGTGAAGGCCAACTTCTCCGAGGACCAAAACGTTGTCCTACAGCAGGGTGGAGCGCCGTGTCACACGTCCAATCGAACCGAACAATGGTTGAACGATAACATGAAGTTTTGGCCGAAGGATTTGTGGCCCCCTAGCAGTCCAGATCTTAATCCGTTGGATTATTCGATTTGGGCATATGTTGAAGCACGAGCCTGCAAAACATCACACCCTAGTGTGAAAATCCTGAAGTCAACCATAACACGCACATGGCTGTCAATGTCGGAGGACTACGTCCGAAAGGCATGCTCTGGCTTCCGGCGTCGGCTCGAGGATGTTGTTAATAAAAATGGAGGACGCATTGAATAAATTTGTTTAAAAGGACTTTATAAAGATAACTGCACTCGAAAATGTTGATATTATTGCTTGAATTAGTTGAAAATGGGATTTGAAAGAAATAGAACAAATTTTCGCATTATTTTCTGCCGCATCCTGTACATACTAAATTTGGTGCATTTATTTTTCCACATTTCAATTGTTTCTTATATTTAAATATGGCGATTGGAAAAAACAATCACAACTCTGCCATATAGCCAAGTTATCTTCGCAATGACTACTTGCGTGGCTTCCCTCAATGCCAATTTGCCGTTTAATGCATTTACTGGAGGCAAAATGGTTTTAAAATGCTTTTTCAACTGATCATAATAAGATAATATGAATGAGTCCTAAAACGGCATTTCAAAACAGCATTTTACGAGTTCATAAAGTCGAAATAAAACCTTCGATAAGTAAGTAAATGGAACTTGAGAAAACGAGGTTTTAAGATCGTTTTAAACAAGCTGTGTAGGTTTTCATAAACCTGACTAAAATATGAAATCTATTGGCAGCTCTTGGTGTCATAATAAAACCAAATTAATTTCTAGTGGCTTTGATAAAACCTTAATAAAACTTAATAAAGCAGGATGGTTTTGGCAATGTTACTTGGGTTGATGCATATCCATTTAAAGACAATTTAAATATGACGTCCGCTATTTTTTTGGATTTATCAGCCCCTTCTATCACAATTTTTCCCATTCCGTACGTGTACTGTAACAAATCTTACCCTTCCTTCCGCTAGCTAACTCCACCCCCCTCCTCCCCCCTCCATATACTAAGCCATATTTGAATCGCCCCTAAGAATAGGAATATCCGAACAAGCAGTTATGAATGACTTTTACTTAAACGTACATGTTAGGTTCTGTTTTACTGATCTAAAGGGAAATATAATGTTTTTGACCCTTTTCAAATGTTAGTCGAGATGATTATTGTTTTTTTGCAATGATGTTCAATACATTCAATTTTTTATGACAGCTTAATTTTATTGGATTCTATAGGGGTGTTTAATACCATAACTAAACGAGTTTTAAAATAAGGACATGAAAAAGTTGTTGTTAGAAAAACTTGTTGTCCTTAAAAGTGTCCATTTTGCAATGTTTGGTGAACTTTTAGACAATTATATTGCTCTTATTAAAAAAAAAATTTCGTCCAATTCTAAGATAGCCATTTCTTGCAAATGGACTTTAAATTTTAAAATATTGTTTTTTTAGCATGTAACAATTTTCAATTTTAACAATTTTATTCATAAAAGTTAAAATGATTTTCTAGAAGTCACTCATACATCACTTTTTTGTAAGTATTTTCTTTTTTGAGTTATGTTGATTTAAAAAAAAATCGATCAAAAAACTTCCCATTTCAAGTGGCAGTTTAGATAAATTTTGACAAAACGAAGTATGCAAAGTTGCTTGAAAAGACATAGTTTACACACCCACAAAGTTTCATTGGATTCTGAGAGGGTGCTGCCAATCTCGAAGACGACTTGGCGAGAAATTCGTCATTAGCTACGCGATGGTAGCAACTTCGGGTGATCAATCATGCTCATTTTTTTTTTTTTTGAACGGCGTGTAACCTGATCTTTAATTTGCTTGAAAAAACTAGATTACACTAGTTTTGTGATAAGAAATCTGGAAACGTGAAATTAATCTGGCAGAACATTGTTAACACATAAACAATGTGTGTGTATGATAGGTAAGCACAATTTAAAGAGATGCTAGTGTGAGAAGTATCATATAAAAAACATTTGATAATTTTAGAGACATTTTATTGAAGGCCGTCTAAAGGAGGGATTGGGAAGTAGAGGCTTAATGCACATAATTGGAGCATACACACTAAAAAATTATGAATTTTACACGAGACGTAATTCATGTTTTTTAAAAGCCGGGGACCGTAAAGAAAGATTTCGTGTAAAATTATGTCTCCTGAATCTGACACATACGCAATTCAACAAAATGAATTTATTTTCTCATCTCTTTCAACTCATTCTTATGTGTTAAAGGACGCTTGCATGTGTCGGTCTCAGGGGACAGAAATTTACATGGCATTTTGGTAGTGTGTACAATGGCAAAGGGTAAATGCACCCTTATTTTTGGGGAAATGCTCCTTAAACTTTGAAAAAATGCTCCTTAGATGCGTTTGCCCGGTATAATGCAATCGGAGGTATTACCCTTCTGGTTAGCGCTTGCCGGGTCTTCAGTTTCTTCAAGATTGTATAGTTTTGACGGGTTTTAAGTTTCTGAATTTAAGAGTCGTCAAAACGAAATTAAGACCCGTCAAAACGAAATTAAGACTCTTCAACATGAAATTTAGACTCATCAAAATGAAATTTAAACCCGTCAAAACTACCTCGAAGATTGCGGAGCGAAGCTCCACTATACAATCTTGAAGAAACTTAAGACCCGTCAAAACAACCGGCAAGCGCTAACCTGAAGGTAAATACCTCCGATTGCATTATACCGGGCAAACGCATCTAAGGAGCATTTTTCCAAAGTTTAAGGAGCATTTCCCCAAAAAGAAGGGTGTATCTACCCTGCTGCCGTGTACAATAAGATTCAAAATTGAACGAACGAAATTGAGAATCACGTACGACTTTATTTTTACACGAATTCAAAACAGCTCATGTAATTTTAAATGCAATCGATTTAATGTTTGCTTGGTTAGATTCCAAATTCATTTGGAAGATAAGAAGGTCAAACTCCCGGACACCTTGATTCACGAGCATATTGGGGTATCGCTTTTCAAAGAGATTTTTGTTCAGAACAGTAAGCAGTTAATGTTAACTGTTAATATGTTAAGCGCCCATCAAACTGTTGAGCGCTCAGCAACTTATCAGTACATTGATAATAAATGGAAAACTTTGAAGAATTTGCATCACCGCTTTAAGGCTAGTTTACGCGAAAAGCACCACGGGATTTGGGCGCCTGTGTGTTTTAAATGGAGCCGTGGCGGGAATTAAGTCCACACAAAAATTACAGGTTTCCTGAAGTGTAAACCCAACCGCGGGATTTACTCCGGGAAATAAAATTCATCTCTACACACTTCTTCTTCGGCGGGAACAAATCATTCCGATTTGTTTCTGCGCGGATTTTGCATAGTTGAATTCGAACAGAAAAAAAATAATTAAAATGTCTGAAGGAGAACTGAATTCTGATATAGTTTTTTTTTTCGATATTGATGTGCTCGAAGATTTTGATAGTTTTGACAGTCAGGATTATTTTTATGAACCCTAGAAAAAAAAAATAGCGCTCCTGCAAATAAAATGCGCAAAGCCAAAACGACAAAACGGAAAAAGGAGATTGACATTAAACTTGCTCTTTGCGAAGACATTTCGAAACATCCTTCCATCAGTCCGCATCGAGCTCTCATGCCGTGCGGTTCTATTTTCTTTTGCTGAAGGAAGTATTTTTGCTACCTAAAGCTATAACAAAATCAAACAGCACTTTTCAGTGCTTAACATTACCTGCACAATTTTTATTTTTTACCCTTATTCCTTTTCGATCCTTGTCTGGACCCTACGCGAGGTAATCCGACTTGGATATCGATTTGGAAAATTCCTCTTTGACCCTTCGGATTCTTGTATAATCTGCTTGGAAGTTGATTAGGAGAAAACGTATAAATTCTAATCATTTTGGAGAAAATGGCGCCTAAACGCAAAAGAAAGGGACAATCTCTGGATTCCCCTTCTAACAATATTGATTTGAGCAATCAATTCGATATTCTGACTGATGATGAGAATGATCCATCAGTCAGACAAAAATCATCGAAGTATTCCCGAATTCATGCAGGGAAAGAAAAGGTTCCACCTATTGTGGTAACAACCTCCGATTTTCATGGGCTCCGTAAGGAACTCACGAATTTCATTAAAGATTCTAAATTTTCCTTTCAAATTGGTCGTCGGGCAGAATGCCGTGTATTGGCTGAAACCTTGATCGGATTCAAACTTCTCGTGGAGTATCTTGCTCAAAGAGGCATCAAATTCTTTACACATGACACCAAAACTGAACGTCTGTTCAAAGTTTTCCTAAAAGATCTAGCCAGTGGTGAATCCCTGGATGAGATCAAACAAGAAATTATTAAATTGCTCGAAGTTACACCAGTTCAAGTGATAAAGATGAAAAAGAAAACCCAACCAGGCGATTCTCGCAATGGGATTTCAAACGATTTTTATTTAGTTCATTTTAAATCAAATGAACTGAATAACCTCAAGGCATTGGAAAAAGCCAGCCTTATGCTCCATGTCAGAGTGAAGTGGGAACACTTCAGGAAGACTGGAGGAAATTCTCAACACATCACCCAGTGCCGTAAATGCCAGGGATGGGGTCACGGGACGAAAAATTGTCACATGGATGCCAAATGCATGCATTGTGGCGATTCCTCTCACGCCAAGGACAACTGTCCTGTGAAGGATCCCAAAAATTTTAAATGTGCGAATTGTGGTGGAAACCACAAATCCAATTTTTGGGAATGCAAGACTCGCAAAGCGATCTTGAATTCTCGTGCTAAGCATCAGGTAGGGACCGCTTCACGTTCCCGACCAGACACTCATTCTTCGGCTGATAATAACGGCCATCGAGGAGCAAATCCAACATTCGTACCGGAAGGTACGAACAATGCCCAACCGTCAAATTTTCCACTGCTATCTGCTGTTAACAATGGTCAGCGAAGTACAAATGTACCCGTAAGTACAAACAGAGCACAAGTTTTCAATGCTCAATTCTTACCTGCTGGTAGCAATGTACAGCTCGGTAATGGAGCTTCCTACGCTGCCGTTACAGCCGGTAGAAACCAAAATTCTATCAGAAATGTTGAAGATTTTGACTTAGGTAGCATAACCGCTCCAAAAATGGATTTTTTACAGAAATCATTAATCGATATGATTAATGGAATGTTAAATACAAACTCCATGTTTGATGCAATTCAAACTGGTATAAAATTTGCAAACAATATTGTCATGACCCTGAAATTCAGCAATGGGTATTAAGACACTGAATATTTTAAATTGGAATGCTCGATCTCTTAAAAATAATGAAGACGAGCTGTTTAACTTTTTACGAGTTCATAACGTGCATATTGCCGTTGTAACTGAAACTTTTCTTAAACCAGGTGATAAAATAAAAAGGGATCCTAATTATTTCGTACACCGCAATGATCGTCTTCAAAGTCAAGGTGGTGGCGTTGCCATAATTGTTCATAGGCGTATCAAACATCAAATTCTTTCTTCATTTGATACCAAAGTTTATGAAACTTTGGGGGTTTCTGTCGAAAAAAAAATTTGGTCAACTTACACTATTAGCTGCCTTTTTGCCATTCCAATGCGTAGGTCAGCAAAAGAATCTTCTCAAGGGTGACCTACAGAAGCTTACCCGTAATAGGTCAAAATTCTTCATTATTGGTGATTTTAATGCAAAACACCGATCGTGGAATAATGCTCAAAGTAATTCCAATGGTAATATACTATTTGATAATTGTTCTGCGGGTTTGGGTCCAATACCCAAACAGCCCAACTTGCTTTTCTTCTGCCAGAAATCCCTCAACTATTGATTTGGTCTTAACTGATTCATGTCAACTTTGTAGCCAATTGGTTACCCATGCTGACTTCGGTTCGGATCACCTTCCAGTAACTTTTGAAATATCTCAAGAAATAATTTCTAATCCCAACAGTTCTACTTTCAATTATCATAGAGCTGATTGGAACCAATATCAAACATTCATGGAATATAACTTTGATCCTAATATTCCTTTGGAAACTAAAACTGATATCGATAATGCTCTTGACTCTCTGACTACTTCCATAGTTGAAGCAAGAGCTGTCTCAGTTCCAAAATGCGAGGTAAAGTTCAATACAATTATAATAGACGACGATCTTCAGCTTTTGATCCGTCTGAAAAATATCCGTAGAAGACAATATCAAAGAACACGCGATCCCGCCATGAAAGTTATCTGGCGAGATTTGCAAAAACAAATAAAAATACGCTTCTCTGCCCTGAGGAACAAACAATTCGAAAATAATGTGTCAAAATTAGAGCCGAGTTCCAAACCTTTTTGGAAACTCTCCAAAATTTTAAAGAAACCTCAAAAGCCTATTCCAGCGCTCAAAGAAGGTGATAAAATATTGCTAACAAATGTGGAAAAAGCTCAAAAACTTGCTGAGCAGTTTGAGAGTTCCCATAATTTCAGTTTGGGTCTTACTAGTCCTATTGAGAATCAGGTTTCTCTTGATTATCTGAATATTTCCTCAAGGGAAAATATTTTTGATGAATCCTGGGGTACTGATTTGGATGAAGTAAAAACTATAACTAAAAAGTTAAAAAATATGAAGGCTCCAGGTGATGATGGAATTTTCTATATACTCATCAAAAAACTCCCAGTGAGTACCTTGTCTTTCATGTTACAATTATTTAATAAATGTTTTCATTTGTCATACTTTCCTGGCAAATGGAAAAATGCCAAAGTTGTTCCAATTTTGAAGCCCGAGAAAGATTCAGCTGAAGCTTCTAGCTACAGACCAATAAGTTTACTTCCTTCAATCAGTAAACTTTTTGAAAAGCTAATTTTGAATAGAATGATGCTTCACATCAATACAAACTCAATTTTTGCAGATGAGCAATTTGGATTTCGCCATGGCCATTCAACTACTCATCAACTTTTGAGAGTTACTAATTTAATTCGTTCAAACAAATCTGAAGGCTGCTCAACTGGAGTTGCTCTTCTAGACATAGAAAAAGCATTCGACAGTGTTTGGCATGAAGGTTTGATTGCTAAATTGAAAAACTTTAATTTTCCGCTCTATATTATAAAATTAATTCAAAATTATTTAACTGACAGAACTCTGCAGGTAAATTATCAGAATTCCAAATCTGATCGACTACCTGTTAGAGCTGGAGTTCCTCAGGGTAGCATTCTTGGGCCGATACTATATAACATGTTTACTTCCGACCTCCCTGATTTGCCTCAGGGTTGTCAGAAATCCTTGTTTGCTGATGACACAGGCATCTCCGCTAAAGGAAGAAGTCTTCGTGTCATTTGCAGGAGACTGCAGAAAAGTTTGGACATTTTCTCTTCTTATTTACAGAAATGGAAGATTTCTCCCAACGCTTTCAAAACTCAACTAATAATATTCCCACATAAACCTAGAGCTTCTTTTTTGAAACCTAGTAGTAGTCACATCGTTACTATGAGCGGTGTTCCAATTTCCTGGTCAAGCGAAGTGAAATACCTTGGTCTATTACTTGATCAAAAATTAAATTTTAAAAATCACATTGAAAACATTCAAGCCAAATCTAATAAATATATAAAATGTTTATATCCTCTTATAAACAGAAAATCCAAACTATGTCTAAAGAACAAACTACTGATATTTAAACAAATTTTTAGACCGGCCATGCTTTATGCTGTTCCAATATGGTCTAGTTGTTGTGCTACCAGGAAAAAAATACTTCAAAGGATTCAGAACAAAGTTCTGAAGATGATTTTGAAGCTGCCTTCTTGGTACAGTACTAACGAAGTACATAGAATTTCGAATGTTGAGACTTTAGAACAAATGTCCAACAAAATAATTAATAATTTCAGACAAAAATCGTTGCAATCTTCTATTGCAATGATTAATTCCCTTTATGCTTAGTTAAGATTAATTTTAGTTTGTTTTTAGTTTTAAGATTATTATTGTTATACTGACACGCAGGAATAAAAACCTGTTTAAAATACTGAACTGCTAAGGCATGAACAATGTTATCAAAATTAGATACATATTTTAACAATTAAGGTTGATACGTTACGGTAGTAGCTTGAGCACCTAGATTAACATGAAATGTAAATATGAATAAATTTGGAACAAACAAAGAGTTAAAAAAAAAAACATCCTTCCGTGTACCAAATAATAAGCAACGAGTATTCAAACAAGATAGCTAAAGATGCTATCTGGCAACAAATCAGTTGTATTTTTTCATCGTCCCTGACGAAACCTGTCAGTGCCCAGAAGGTATCGACCAAGTAAAAACATCCATCGTTAAAGTCAACTTAAATAAAATAACTTGTAAATTTCTAGAATTTATTTAATAAAGCATTTGATAAATCCGGTGCACCAGCTGATATATTTAAGCTTTACCAACCGGATGGGTCATTGAGTGTGGAGAAATGTGGAGAAACGTCAACTGGGAAATTTCCCGAGCCAAATCCCTAGCCGAATCCCGTTCAAAATCCCGTGATTGTTTTCCCAAAATGTAAACCAGCCTTTAAAGCAGCTATAATGCAGCTCAAACTGTAATATTTAGTTGTTGAACAGCTCCTCCATATATGCTATACTAAATTCTGAAAGTGATGTGAAGGAAACTATTTCACAAGTTCCAACCTAGATTTAGGGAACGCGTATAAATTCATTATATAAGAAATAAATTTAAATAATTATGGTATATTGACACTTCTTACACTTTTAAACTTCTCCACAACGGTTAACATTAACCACTATCGGCCTAATGAACTTGAGTTTTTTTTTTAATCGACATAAAAAAGATTCCAGCTGGCAGAGAAAACGTTCCCCTTCCTGATAGCCCAACAAATAATTTGAGTTGATTAAAAGCTTGGTAAGCTATTTTTAACTTTAGAAGCAGATTTTCGATTGAACAAGCTGCTAAACAACATGCATTATTTGTTGGGAGTGTTCTTAATTTGCATAAGGGACCTTTTATTCAGAAGAAAATGACAACAAAAGCCATTGCTTCCCCAGCGGAATCTCCTTTTTGTAATGTTGGCACTGACTTATGTCATCGCTTAAAAAAAAACTGGCAATGTTAGGAACTACAGAATTTGATTTTCGTTGTTCTAGGATGCTTATCAGAAAGTTTTTGAGAAAAGACCGAAAATCTAAGGATAAATAGACTTCATAATCTCTACATCGATATTTAAACTAGGTTAAGTTCTTTCTCATACCATCAAAACTTAAAATTGAACCTCAGATACGCCCTTACTATCTGGTCTATTGAAACCCAAAACTTATAAAACGCAATTTCCAAGCAGAAGAGCAATTTCCCCAAAATTTCCAAGAACCAATTGTCGAAAAAGCAACCACACGAATCCCTTTTCGAAAACAATAACTGAACTCGAAACCAGCGCTTGCATAAAGTGTAAACACTCCTTCCCATCAAGTACACACATTTAATGTATATACAAAAACATATTCCTTTTTCGGTTGCGTTGCTAATGTTTCCTCACTTCAGTGCGGATGCTTTTATTTTTGTTTTCCCAGCTCTTATTTTGCCAGGGAGGGAAACTACCAGCAATTTACGCGTCATTTATATCTCGTTTTGTATCAAATTTCAACCCCGACGAGCGCTCGCTTTTTGCTCCTTGCCTCATCCTCGATCGAGTGAATGCCTTCGCACTGATGCGGCCTGCTGCGCCGCTCTTTTCTCTATCGCTCGACACGCCCCTTTTTTTCGCATCGGTGCTATACCTATGTGTGCTGCATTGCAACCAAAAGTCGTCAGTCTCACCATGGCTCCCCCTACCGGTGAGTGGTTTTTCTTTCTCGCATCGTTCCTCCACCATTGTTAGTCCCCAGCCGTGCTGATGCAATCGGAAAACAACATGGTAACCTATGCATAGCAACATAACAGACCAGACAGAAGCCGCCCGGGCCCAGGCTACTTCGACGTTCGTGGAAACGTGAAACGTATGCTTCTCGTTTCGCTCCGTTTGAGCAGCTGACAATTTTTTCCTTCCACTGAGGGTAGGCAGTTAAGAGCAAATAAGAGAAGAATAAAAAAAACTGTTTCTTAAAAGCAAATATTTGCCCAGCGGTAGCAGCAGCGTCGAACGCGCGAGAGCACCCGGGACTTTGTATATCCACCAACCAGACGAAACGAAACCAATCAAGATTGGGAATCTCTGTGTGCGTTTTGTTGTATGCGGCAATACATTTGAGAGGGTGTCCCTTTCTGGCCTGCAATGTGACAACCGGCGATGGTTTGGAGACGAAAATACACAAACATCATGCTTCTCGATTTGATCCCACTTCTGCGGTGGATGGCTGGTTTTTCTTTGTTAGAATATTTTGCTCGTTTTTTTTGCTTGTATAGTTCGCTTTGAAAATATATTTTTATCAGGTTTCAAACTGGAAATTATATAATGGATTAAGTTTCAACTTTGTTTACTTGTTTGCTCGTTGCTGGATAGCTTGTTTCTTTGCGTTTATTCTGAGGTGGACGAGTAGAAATTTTGAGTTGTAGGGGGAGGGGAAAATATTTTCAATAAACAATCTACAAATTGCCTTGAATGAAAAAAACCAAAAGGTTTATCACTGAGATTACGTGATTTTCCAATAATGCAAAATTACAATAACCAAAGGCATTGATGTGGTTTATCTTTCTAATAAAGATGGGTATTCTGGTTTCGATGATTTTCATAATATGAATATTCATCGTGTGGTTGGATGTTTGGCGCTTGCCAGTTCTGCTGTGATTCAAAATACAACCATTACTAAGGCAGATTATTTTCATCATGTAAATCTGATCAAATCCTTGATTATATTTCAATCTCATCCATAAAAGAATAAAGAATGTACACAGCAAAAAGTAGTCAACGGCGTACAAACAATGGGAAAATCAACAGTAAAATGTTTATTCAAAAGTTCATCAAAATACAAATATACAACATATTTTGTTAAGCAAATTGGTTGTGTTTTATCCAAATGCTGGTACCCTTCGTTTGACACCCTCCATGAGTTTTTGTACTGTGTCATCCAACCCTAATTTTGCTAACATTGGCCAGTTTCCTTTTAACCTTCTTTAGATATCGGGGTCAATATGACCCGGAATGGATTTTAAAAATGCTATAACTTTCCAAAATAAGCATCTAGACGTTTGAATTTTCTTGACTTTTCCTAAATCTTAGAGGGGTACGTTTCTGCATTGAACCTAAATTTTTTTGACATTTCTGAAGGGCTGTTAACAAAAAGTTACGAATAAGGTGTTTCGGGTCATATTGACCCGGACTTCAAACGCACATTGTGGAAACAACATATGAGCATATATTAAAGTCTTTGCAGTCAAGATGCTCATTAGAGTCCCAATTTTCAGTTTCTGATGAGTACGGCCATTTTTGACCCGGTTTGAGGGCATGTTTTGCCACGATCCGTGAGGCGGCGACAGATACAAATTTTCATCGGAACATGCTTTTCGACGGCTCAAAACTCATGATTTTTCATGAATAGTCTACTTCTAGCCGTGAAATTGATCAATGACTATATTGGTCATTCTGGGACAATCCGGATGCCCCGGAGGAACCCTTTAGGAGTGGACAAATACGGTATTTCACCGAATCATGCCTTTCAGCGGTTCAAACTTCATGATTTTTCATGAATAGTCTACTTCTAGCCTTGAAATGGACCAATTCGCCATTTTGAGACATATTCGCCATTTTGAGACAATCCGGATACTATGAAGGAACCCTTCAGGAGGAGACAAATGCGGATTTCTACCGAAACATGCCTTTCGACGATTCAAACCTTATTATTTATGTTGAGTAGTCTACTTCTAGCCTAAAAAAAGGCCCAATGACTATATTGACCATTCGGAGACAATCCAGATGCCCCGGAGGAATCGTTTAGGACTGGGATAATATAGATTTTTGCCGATACATGCCTTTCAACGTTTCAAACTTCATGATTTCTTTTGAGTAGCCTACTTCTAGCCTTGAAATGGATCAATGACCGTATGGGCCATTCTGAGAAAACCCGGATGTCCTGAAAGAACCATTTAGGAGGGGACAAATATAGATTTTTGCCGAAACATGCCTTTCGACGACATCATGATTTTTCATTAGTAGTATCAGTCTCACTATACTACAATAGATCAAATTACTGGTCGCAGTGGTTTATGTCCCGAACAGAGAAAAAAAATACGTTCAGCCTTGAAATGGAACAATGACCATATTCGCCATTCTGGGACAATCCAGATGGCCCGGGGGATCATTTTATTCCATTCGACGGATCAAACTTCATGACTTTTTGGAAACAATCTATTTCTAGTCATTAAATGGACGAATGCCTGTATTGACCATTCCGGGACAACCCGGATACTCCGAGGGAATCCTTCAGGATGAAACAAGTACAGACTTTTACCCGAAACATGTCGATGTTCTTTCTAGTTTTCGACCATGCATGAAGATATTGACAGAGCAGCTATGGTCACTCATTAAATCCAAGAGTCATTGACAAAGGAAACCATGTCAATTTCACATTTACTAACTTGTTAATGTCCAACATGTGCTGTTTTCATTATTCGCTAAATTGGTAACAAAATTAAACAAATTCAGTTGAATATGTCTATGGAGCGGGCAAAGTTAATAAGCTTAGACCAACTAATAAAAGTGAATAAGCATTCAGTTACTCAAATGTCTGGATAACAACCGGGGTGAACTGCCACCTAGCCCGACCACGCTACGCCACTGCTCATAGATGAGTAAAAATGATAAACTAAGAAATCTATGTCAATTGGATCAGTTTTTCTTTGATTTTGAAAACACACGAATTCTATTACCGTGCTGTTTACCGAATTTGCCTGATTTCGGTATTTTTGGTAACCAGTTTGGTAATGCAGTTCGTGAGCTTCCAGAACCAGTAAAACGGATCACATAGCTTTGACATAGCTTTCTTTGTTTATTACTTTTACTTATTTATAAGCACGTTGGGACGTTAAATTATTTCAATGTGACTTGAGAACTAAAATAGAAAAGCAACATCAAATTTACCAGTAATCAGCCCTAGGTGTCACAAGGTTCTCATCTTGGCCCATTACTATTTATTATACTGCTGATTTTTAGCCATCTGATTGAACCCACTGCTGAGTTGGCTCCGCACCCTATGCTGACGACATGAAACATGAAGTTGTCGCCAAGGCTTCATATTTTCACAGCATATTTACATTTTTGCGGTCACTCCACAAATAAAGCCACTACAACGTTTCAAAAAAAGTTGGCACCTTCAGCCCCCCCTTACGCTGCATTTTTTACGACGATATTTTTGCCAAATTTACCATTCTTCCTCCTGTTTTCTACTTTTTGGATCAGGTTCTTCAGATTAGCATGTACAAGTAACGTTTTGATTGTGGCTCATTTTCCGAAGATCGAAATGATCAAAACAAAAGATGATCTTTCTGATTTTTCTTAGGGTCATAGGATCAATTTAAAAAATCGAAAATCGACAACAAATGTGTCGACCTTGTAAAGATCAATATCAAGATCATCCAATCCTAGTGCGTATGTAAATAAAGGCAACTGTCATTGGTCTCCTCTCCTGGGGCATCCGGATTGTTTTGGAATGGTCAATGTGATTATTGGTCCTTTTCAAGGCTAGAAGTAGAATATTCATGAAAAATCATGAAGTTTGAGCCATCGCAAGGCATGTTTCGGCGTAAATCCGTAATTGTCCCCTCCTAAGGGTTTTTCCGAGGTATCCAGGTTGTCTCAGAAATTCCAATATGGTTATTACTCCATTTCAAAGCTAGAAATAGACCACTCAACCAAAATAATGCAGTTTGAGCCGTCGAAAGGCATGTTTCGGTGAAAATCCACATTTGCTCCTCCTGAAGGGTTCCGCCGGAGCATCCGGATTGTCCCGAGATGGCCAATATATTCATTGGGCCATTTCTAGGCTAGAAGTAGACTACTTGTAAAACATCATGAAGTTTGAGCCGTCGAAAGGCATGTTTCGGCGAAAATTCGTATTTGTCCCCTCCTAAATGGTTCCCCCGGGGAATCCGCATGTCCCGGAATGGCCAATATGGTCATTGGTCCATTTCAAGGCTGGAAGTAGACTATTCATGAAAAATCATGAAGTTTGAGCCGTCGAAAGGCATGTTTCGATGAAAATTCGTATTCGGATTGTCCCGGAATCACCAATATGGTTATTCGTCCATTTCACGGCTAGAAGTAGACTATTCATGAAAAATCATGAGGTTTGAGCCGTCGAAAAGCATGTTCCTATGAAAATTTGTATCCGTCGCGCCTCACGGATCGTGGCAAAACAAACCCTCTTCTGGCACAGATTCCCCGTGGCCAATCGGGTCAAAAAGGGCAGTACTTACCAGAAACTGAAAATTGGGACCCTAAAAAGCATTTTGAATACAAAGACTTTGAATTTGGTCATATAAATTTTCCACAATGTGAATTTGAAATCCGGGTCATTATGACCCGAAACACCTTATTCGTAACAAAATGTTAACACCCAAGGAAGGTTAACCAAAGCCAAATTTGGTGGATTGTACTCCCACGGGACAGTATTTACATTATAAGTATTGAAACCAAATCTGACCCTCCTTATGGGGAGAAGGCCGGGGCAACCCAAACACCCAAACCAAATTTTTCCGAAGGGAGGGGGAAGTTTTTTTTTTTATTATTTTTTTGTGAAAAATATGGGTTTTTTTTTTTTTTTGGGCCAAGTTGGTGGGGGGGGCGTTTTTGGTCCCCCGCCCTTTTAAAAAAAAAAAAGGAAAGTTGTTTTTAAAGTCGGTTTTTTGGTTTTTTTTTTTTTTTTTTTTTTGGGTGGTTTAAAAATCATTTTTTAAACCTTTTTCCCTTTAAATAATTTTAAAAAGGGAATTATTGTGGTGGAAGAAAACAAAAAAATAAAAAATTTTTTTATTATTTTTGTGGAAAAAAAATTTTTTTTTTGTAAAAATATTTTTTTTTTTTTTTCTTTTTTATTATAAAAAAAAAATTAAATAATATGGAAAAATAAATGCATACAATATTCAATGGTATGCAAATAAACTGTAGATCTGAGACTTATTTGGGCATTCTTTAAGATAATCTTATCCAATTTCAAGCACTTTTCAGGAAATTCATGATTAATTTATCGAATATATTTGTTTTAATTTGATTTATGTTGTTGTTAATTCGCATAAATTCCGAGGCGCATTATTTTTCAGCTCTTATCGCGCCAATATTCACCATAAAAATAAATGCGCATATAATTTGGAGCATAATACGCTGTAGAAAACACAATTTTTTTTGAATATTTTGCTATCAAACTAAATTTCCCGCAACACTAGACCTTTATTTTTACTGCTAAATGAATCAGAAGAGCAAAGAATCGAACAAAGCAGAACAACAAAATCAACCTCGATTTCACAGAGAAGTTTGACAATTCTGGTTTTCATGGCAGCCAATAGGTTTTATGAAGGTTCTCAAGTGGTCAAAACATCTCTCACAAGAACATTTTCAAAATCTTTATGTGCTTATAAAGGTTTTATTAACTTGTTTCCACAACCGTCTATAGAGTGGGCCATTTTGTACAAATTTCGGCTTTAAAGAAGCATAGAGGAGGTGTTGGTAGACAAAACAGTTTTGAATGTAGTTCTATCAACAAAGCTGGGCGGAGTGCTATAAGGCTGGAATATTCATAAAGTGGTGTTCGTATTAGCTAATGCGTACACGGAGAGGGAAGTTTTAAGGCATTTCAGGTGAAAATAAACCACTTTAACTGACATCTGTCAGAAATTTGAACGTGATCGAAGTATTAGTGCTTATTTGGCAGCTGTTTACATCCGACATTTGTGTTTTGCTGCATTTCACCAAAATAAAGGCTGTCCACGTTAAGTTTCCAAAACCAAACACCAAAATAACAGCAGCAAAAACAATTTACACATAATTCAACAAACCCGATTGATTATTTCACAATAATAGAGTTATATCTACATTAGAAACAGTTGATTAGAATGTTCATCCTTACTTCTGAAAAATTATCGAACTTTCTGTGGTACCCCCGCCATCAGGTTCCGTACGGTATCCTAAGATACGCACGCCGTGACGATTCTCTATTTTCTCTTGAAATCATCGGTACCATTTGCTTTCTTCTTAGTTTTGAAGAGTTTCCGCTGAAATAGAGCCCAGTACTTCTCTATTGGGCAAAGTTCTGAACAGTTTGGTGGATTGGCTGTTTTTCACGCAATTTATTGGCGGATCAGCTTTTGTTTCGCTGCCATCTAAATAAGCTCTTGACAGATTGTGCTGAAATCTTTATGCCTCTTTAAGGCTCTTTATACCATCCGTTCACTCTGGTTTTCCGAAGAACAGATTCTCCAAATCCTTCTTCAAAATTTTCAACGATATTGCACATGAAATTTTAAACAAACTCTTTGCTCAACAAAACTAAAGCCTGTCAACTTTAAATTTCGGATACTTTTCTTTCAGTGTACATTTTGAATTATTTCACGGTTCACTGAAACGTTTCACTTGTATGACAGTTGAAACTCTCCACTTTATTTCATGGTTCATCATGTTTACACTCTTGTTACATTCAGTAAAATGGTGTCGAATCAAGTGGAAGTGCGCAAACGCATTTTGTACGAATTTATCGGTACGCGATCTTTTCAAGAAAGTAAAACTGCCGAAAAGTACCTTGTTTTGTGTTTGCAAATCATTTGACCAGCGCTTGACTGTGGATTGAAAGGTTGGAAATGGAGAAAATTGAAAAGCATGCTCCTGACAAATGGACAAGAAGTGGTAGACATTATTGAGATAAATCCCAATCTTTCTGTGCGAAATGTGGCTCGCAAAGTTGGGAAGTCAAAATCATACGTATAAAAAGTGAAGGAGAGGCAAGGACTGAAAGCGTACAAAGTGAAAAAGGTGCCCAACCGTGATGACACGCAAAATTTCACTGCTAAGGAAGCTTTACACCATTTTTTTGCAAACATTTTCTTGTATCATAATGGACGACGAAACATACGTACTCGAAGACTTTGATGCCGCAATGCAAAGGGATGATACTCCGTTTGGCATAAAGACGTTTAGCATACGGATGTTTGGCCGAATGAATGAAGGTTTATTAGCATAAATGTATTGCAGAGAAAAGGAAATGAGAATCTAAAAAAGTATTTTCAAACGCATTAGATCTAAGTTCTAAGTTCAAGATGTTTGCAGTCCAGCCTACAGCTGGCCGAAATATATCAAGAAATTATCGTATCCCGGACCATTTGTCAAAGGATACCGGGATTGTGACGATTGGCTCGAGTTTTTGGTGCGCATCAAAGGACCTTCTTCCAGTCGTTATGAACCAGAGCTGAAATCTCTTTGAGTTTACTATGCGCAAGGTAAAGTGCAGAAAAAATATTTCTCGTTTAGTCTAATGCATGACAGGTATGAGTTTTTATATGGATCTGATAAAAATGAAAAAAATGAAATAAAATAAGTCAATGTATATATATATATATATATATATATGTGTATTCTTCGTTAAAATTTTGAAATTCTCGTATACTTGTCCCATTTGTTTTGCTTTAGTTTGATCATATTATCACTCACCATGTTTTGATAATCGTCAGTCATTTTGAGGCTAGATTTTTCTCAGAAAGTTTATTGTAACTATTGTTCAAAAGGACGAATAACTCATTTGAGAAAAGTCAAAATTTAAAATCAGATTCTGTGAAATGCCATGCCAAGTAATTTTAGGGTTCGAAACAATTTAGCCAAATATCTTTTAATCATTTGATTCCAAACAACGTCTCAAAAGTAAAATAAGCAAAATGCAATTTTATCAACGCTCAAAATTATCAAATATTAGTTTCTCACATAATTCACCAGTCGCTTCAAAATTTCTCAAATTGAAATGCATGAAATTAGGAGAATTACATTTGTTTGATCAGTAAAACTCCAAAGAACTGCTCATGTTTAAAAAAAGGAGCAATCTCACAAAGAGCACTGAACCGGCAAGCGTTTGACTCAGAAATTAACTTTCGAATACAGGAATATGCATCGTCATAGAAGGCCCATGTGCAAAGAATCAATAGAAGGTATCTTTCGGAGGAACTGCATATTTCTTCAAGATTTGGGCAAATGGCCGAATACCATCTTTTGCTTTTTTGAACATAAAAATTTCGTTTTTTAGTGAATTGATATATTTGACCTTAGTTAGAATGCTTATTACTGCAAATGCGCACACATATTGATAAACTCTAGGTGTAATAAGTCTACAATATCGGGATTAGATCTGTGCGCCGCCGCGCCACGCCGTCGCCGCCGACGAATTTATAGCACCGCCGCCGCCACTATTTTCGACCGGCGCGCCGCTGCATTTTTTTTGCCCGCGCCGCCGGACAATTTGAGGTACGCCGATGACATTTTTCACCGTGTATGCAACCCATCAGTTATGTTCATTAGCCCTTTATAAATCTGCTTTTATTACAAATGAGGACGTCTCGATGCGATGTGCCATCCAGATGGGCGCGTGTGAGACGGTGATCAATTTTGAGGTTTCGTTCTAGCAACTGCAGTGTGCATTTTCGTGTGTCGACTTTCAGCCATTTCGCGAGTGAGTTTGAATTTAAATATAATAAAATGTCCGCCTTAAATGTCGAGAAAATGTCGATCGCGAGTGTACATATTGATACCACAAATAATGTTAATCGAACCAGCGATGCGTGTAAAAAATTTGATGCTCTAAAATATGTCTAAAATATAGATATTCGCGCTTATTCACCACTTACTCACGGCGACGCAATGCGATGCATCGCGGCGAGTGAGTGGTGAATAAGCACGATTATCTATATCAAAACAAATCGCTTGTCGTGATGCGACGGATGGAAGTTGTAGCAAATTTCAAATGCCATCACTTTGTCATACATCGCGTCACGGAAAACATTGTATGAGAAGAGCTATCGGTCAACGAGTGCATTTATTGGATAAACGCGAGCAGCAACCCTAATTTGAAGATTTGAAGATTTGAAGATTTGAAGATTTGAAGATTTGAAGATTTGAAGATTTGAAGATTTGAAGATTTGAAGATTTGAAGATTTGAAGATTTGAAGATTTGAAGATTTGAAGATTTGAAGATTTGAAAATTTTAAGATTTTCAGATTTTCAGATTTTCAGATTTGAAGATTTGAAGATTTGAAGATTTGAAGATTTGAAGATTTGAAGATTTGAAGATTTGAAGATTTGAAGATTTGAAGATTTGAAGATTTGAAGATTTGAAGATTTGAAGATTTGTAGATTTGTAGATTTGAAGATTTGAAGATTTGAAGATTTGAAGATTTGAAGATTTGAAGATTTGAAGATTTGAAGATTTGAAGATTTGAAGATTTGAAGATTTGAAGATTTTGAGGATTTTAAGATTTGAAGATTTGAAGATTTGAAGATTTGAAGATTTGAAGATTTGAAGATTTGAAGATTTGAAGATTTGAAGATTTGAAGATTTGAAGATTTGAAGATTTGAAGATTTGAAGATTTGAAGATTTGAAGATTTGAAGATTTGAAGATTTGAAGATTTGAAGATTTGAAGATTTGAAGATTTGAAGATTTGAAGATTTGAAGATTTGAAGATTTGAAGATTTGAAGATTTGAATTTGAAGATTTGAAGATTTGAAGATTTGAAGATTTGAAGATTTGAAGATTTTAGTAATGAAGACATAAACCGGATTCCCCAAACATCCATTCGGCCAAACATCCATATGCCAAAAGTCCCACCCCCATGCAAAGGAACGCCGTTGTCGAGCATTTCCGGATAAAGAAGGTGTCTTCGGGAATCTTCAGGAATTTTAAAAAGTATTTGATTTGGCGAGCCATATGTAGTTGTGGTCGAAGATCTCTTCTCTACCGGCACTATCAATAAGGATGATCAAATACGTGCCAAAAATTAAATACGTGCCAAAAACAGCCAATCCACCAAACTGTCCAGAACTTCGCTCAATAGAGAAGTACTGGGCTCTAGTTAAGCGGAAACTCTTCGAAACTAAGAAGAAAGCAAATGGTACCGATGCTTTCAAGAGAAGATGGAGAATCGTCACGGTGGGCGTATCTGAGGATACTGTACGGAACCTGCTAGCGGGTGTACCACAGAAAGTTCGAGAATTTTAAGAAGAAGGATTAAATCTTAAAAATGTTATGAGATATAAAAGTGGTTTTGTTGAATTATGTTTTTTTTTGTTTTTTTGGGTTTGGGGGGGTGGGTTGTGTGAAGGTAAACTGTTCACTTTGTTGTGCTTTTTCTCCGTGCTAATTTGTGTTTTTTCTACGTTTTTCGGTAAACTTGTACTGTTTTTTCAACAAATTTGGACGCATCTTCCTACGCTGCATCGGTGGTTTATGAAATCAAACTATTTTGGAGCTATCCTGAGCTGTTTTTTCCTCAAAATCTGTGCTACCTTCGCAAAACGCACCGAATACAAAAGTAGTAATGGAGTCTGTATGTTTTTCTTGTGCTCGTGCCCTGGAGAAATCAGACGAGATCATCTGTAACGGTTTCTGCAAAGCATCCTTTCATCTGAAATGCGCTCATCAGTCGTCGGACACCCGTGATACAATTGCTTCCTGCTCTCAGCTGTTTTGGATGTGCAAAGCCTGCACGAAAATGATGTCTAATGCCAATTTTCGCCAAGCCATTTCATCCACAAACAGTGTAATGCAGTTAATGGTTGAAGAACAAAGTAAGGCTCTTGATGAAATAAGGAAGGAAATCGCACTCAACACTACTAAGATCAATACAATCCTACAAAGAACGCCGGCTCAAACAACCCCGCGGGTTCGTAGGAATCAAGAATTAACAATTTCGAGAAAACGACCACGGCTTCAACTCCCTGATGAACCAATGCAACAAACAAATGCAACCGAAGGAACTAAAGACATCGATCCGGGTGACGCAATCCCGCTGGCCACAGCACAAAGAGCAAACCTATTTTGGTTGTATTTGTCTGGGTTCGATCCTCAGGCAACAGTGCAGCAGATAGAAAAACTGGTAAAAAAAAACGTGAATACCGATGAGGATATCGAAGTCGTTAAACTTGTTCCGAAAGGGAAAACTCTGGAACAATTAACGTTTGTTTCGTTCAAAGTTGGTATTGGCTTGCATTTGAAGGACATCGCCTTATCTGGTTCAACATGGCAAAAAGGAATTATTTTCCGCCAATTTGATTTCGAACAACCCGCTCCCACTCGACCTATGTTTCACTTTCGAGCCACATCAGCTGACAATACCACACAGTAACGCCGAACCGATAGGCTCAATACTCTGCAATAACCGTAACGAAAACTCCTCTATATGCACGTTTTACTATCAAAACGTACGGGGGCTCCGTACAAAAACAAATGATTTGTTTTTGGCCTTGTCGCAGTGCGATTATGACGTCATTTCTCTCACAGAAACATGGCTCAAGAACGACATTCTGAACTCTGAGCTCACAAACAACTACACAATATATCGTTGTGATAGAAACGCACAAACCAGTCGTTATCATCGTGGCGGTGGAGTTTTGATTGGTGTTAGGAACGGACTGCAAAGCGTGTCGGTTTGTGTTGCCGGTAATGAACAATTGGAGCAGGTTGTTGTGCGGGTTTCCCTGCCGAATTTCGATATGATAGTTTGCTCGATATATTTACCTCCCAACAGTGAGCTTGGCCTTTACAAACAGCACGCTGCATGTATACAACAACTTCTTGATATGACCGATGATCGCAGCGTAGTGTTGGTTGTTGGCGATTACAATCTACCACACTTGTGTTGGATTCTAGATGAAGATTTGAATTCATTGACACCAGCAAATGTTTCGTCCGAGCAAGAGATAGCTATAATCGAGTCGTTTGTGGCAAACGGACTTTGTCAAATAAATGATTTAACGAATGTGAATGGAAGGCTTCTCGATTTAGCATTCCTCAATAACAGCAATACCGCGGAGTTATTGGAACCACCGTTACCCCTACTAAGAGTCGACCAACACCACAGACCGTTTGTATTGAAATTTGAAGTAATTTATGGGAGGCATGTTTCGAATGCTGTGGACCCTTTTAATTTCGATTATAGCCAGTGCGACTTTGTTTCTCTCAATGCACTAATTCATGATGTGAGCTGGGACGAATTTCTTCATAGTTGCAGTATTGATGAAGCAGTGTCGTGTTTCTATGACGTATTGTATAGGATCCTACGAGATGTCGTCCCGTTGAAACGTAAACGTCGTACACGAGGCAGGAAGCAACCCTGGTGGAATAATGAGCTGCAGCATCTTCGCAACCGTTTACGTAAGATTAGGAAGCGTTATTTTCGTTCGAGAAATGAAGAGCACAAAGCTGAGCTGCATGACATAGAGAGCAAATACAACTCCTTGCACGCGCAATGCTTTCGCTGCTATATTCATCGAACGGAGGAAAGTATTAAACAGGATCCTAAATCGTTTTGGGCGTACGTAAAAAATCGAAAACAGATGAATGGAATTCCTCAACGTGTGTATTACAAGGAGTCTACAGCTGAAGCCCCACTTGATGCGGCACACTTGTTTTCGTCTTTCTTTCGAAGTGTGTTAAGTGAAAACCAACCACCTTCGTCTGAAATGTACCTGAACAGTCTGCCGCGGTACGACCTGAACCTTGCACCTTTCAATTTTTCTCCGAGGGATGTTTTCGAAAAGTTCCAATCGATAGACGCTTCAAAAGGTGCCGGACCAGATCGCCTTCCACCACTCTTTGTCAAGAAATGCGCGGAGTCGCTTGCAGTTCCCGCAAGTATAATTTTTAATCGATCCATGGTGGAAGGAACTTTCCCAAGTTTATGGAAGAAAGCTGCAATTACTCCTATTCACAAAGCGGGGAGTATTCATGACGTAGAGAACTATCGTGCTATCGCAATTTTAAATTGTGTACCAAAGGTTTTTGAGAGTCTCATTCACGATTCTCTCTATCCAAAAGTGCAACACGTCATCTCCGAACACCAGCATGGATTTGTAAGGAAACGTTCGACAACAACTAACCTGATGGCTTACGTTTCCTTGCTTAACACCGCACTCGAGAAGCGTCAGCAGGTTGATGCCATTTACGTTGATTTTGCCAAAGCTTTCGACAGGGTGCCGCATTTTCTGGCAGTTGCAAAATTAGAAAAAATGGGATTCCCGGAGTGGTTGACACGGTGGATACTTTCCTATCTCACTGAGCGTAGTGCATTCGTACGCATTAATGGAGTGACTTCGGACCCCTTCATAGTCACATCGGGCGTACCCCAAGGAAGTCATTTGGGCCCGTTACTATTTGTTCTATTCGCCAACGATATATGCAGTACTGTTAAGTCCCAAAAGTTTATGTTTGCTGACGACCTGAAATTCTTTCGAGTAATAACCTCATTGGTTGATTGCTGTGCCATCCAAGCGGATATCGACCAACTGTTAAATTGGTGCTTACTCAACGGAATGGATGTGAATGTACGGAAATGTAGTGTCATCTCATTCTGTCGTACAAGAAACACTACCGCGTTTGACTACAAAATGACTACAGCCAGCATCCGTAGGGTTGATACTGTCAAAGATTTGGGCATTCTACTAGACAGTAAGTTGAATTTCAGTCAACACGTCGCTACAACTACTGGTAAAGCATATGCGATGCTTGGCTTTATAAAACGAAACACGCAGCAGTTTGAGGACGTATATTGTTTGAAAACGCTCTACTGTTCGCTTGTACGCAGCGTACTTGAGTATGGTGTGCTTGTGTGGGCACCTTACCATGCTGTCCAGAGCAGTCAGATCGAGCGAATCCAAAAGAACTTTTTGCGATACGCTTTGCGAATGCTACCATGGAACGACTCTGTCCGTCTGCCACATTACGAACAACGATGCGCCCTAATAAGATTGCCTTCTTTGGCAAACAGGAGAGTGTTACTGCAACGTCTTTTCGTGTTTGACGTCTTGAACAACAATGTAGACTGTCCTGTGCTGCTGAGCAAAATTCAAATCAACGTTCCTCCTAGATCAACTCGGCGTGCAGATTTTCTTCGACTTCCATTGCATCGCACCGTTTTCGGACAAAACAACCCATTTGAAATTTGCTGCCGTCGTTTTAATGAAGTGACTGTGCAATTCGATTTTAATGTGTCTAAGACTATTTTCAAAATTAGAATAAGTACATAGTAAGAACTGTCTGTGCGATAATTTAAATTCGAAGACCAGAAAACGCAGTTTTCGATAAGAGGATTTCAGAGCCGTGGTTCAAACCAAGTGGCTTGGCCATAAATCAGCAAATCTACCAAACTGAGTGTTAGCAGAAAATTCTTAAGCCGTTTCCTTCAGAAACATCACCCGGAACGAGAATACGTGCTTTTGCCGGACAAGGCATCATCACACTACGCGAAGAAGACGCTAACGTTTTCAGAGAATCAAAATATACCATTTGTGTCAAAAGACCGGAATCCGACTAATCTGCCACAGTGTCGTCCCATCGAGGATTTTTTTTGTGCTATTAAGCTCCACTGTGTGCAAGGGTAATTGGAAGGCCAAGGAGATGAAGCAACTCATCAACAGGATCAGAAACAGCATCCAGAAATTTGATGTGGCAGCCGTCTAGCTGTCATGTGGTACCATCAGGACTAAGCTGCACCGCACGGCAGACCATTGACATTATGCAGCCCTTTATCTATCTATACATATAAAAATGAATTTCTGTCTGTCTGGCTATCTGCCTGCCTGTCTGAACCTTATAGGCTAGAAAACTATTGAAACGGTCGGCGTGAAATTTTGCATGGAGGGGTTTTTGGGGCCGGCGAAGGTCCTTATGGTAGTAAAAGTCCCCTCCCTTCTCTGGGGAGCTTCCAAACAAATGAAAGACAAATTTCTGCATAACTCGAGAACTGTTCAAGCAAAGGAAACCAAATTTTCCATGGGAGGTTTACTTGAGGCAAAAAATGATCAGTGATACATTTAAGATAAGTTTTTTTTCCTTCTCTTCTGAATACAAGAAGCGTAATTTTATAGTGTGTGTGAGTGTGCGGGAGTGTGTGAGAGTGTGTGAGAGAGTGTGCTTAGCTTTAGTTTGTTTTTCTGTGTTTAGTTATTTATGGCTTGCGTCAGTGGTGAGCGTCATAAGCTCCCACGAACGAACCATGGATGATTTATCGGAAGATGAATCATCTAGGGCGCAAAATGATGGGGTAGCTCATAAAGTTACCCGATCACGTGCTTATCCAGATAGTTCAACTGGTCCATGGGTTGTCTATTTTCAGCCCAAATCGAAACCTCTGAATGTCTATCAAATTTCGAACGATCTGACCAAACGATTCTCGGCCGTGACCGAGATTTTTAAAGTCAGACCCAATAAACTTCGGGTCGTTGTGTCCAACCTCAAGCAAGCTAATGAGATTGCTGTCTCCCAGCTCTTTACACTAGAATATAGAGTGTATATCCCAGCTCGGGTTATTGAAATTGAAGGTGTGGTCACCGAAACGAGGCTGACCCCTGAGATCCTGCTGAAGCGGGGGGTTTGTCGATTTAAGAACCCCCTGCTTCCCCCAGTTCAGATACTGGATGTGCGCCAACTAGGCACAGTATCGACCAATAAGGGCGAAAAAAAGTTCACACCGTCAGACTCGTTTCGCGTGACCTTCTCTGGCTCAGCCCTCCCTCAATACGTGGAGTTGGGAAAACTTCGACTACTTGTGCGGTTGTTTGCACCTCGGGTCTCATGATCTGCCAAAAATGCAAGCAGACGGGACATACGAACTCCCATTGCGGCAATAAGGCACGCTGCTCTAATTGTGGGGAGAAACACGAGGATGGCGCCTACGCAGACAGCACACCAAAATGCGCTTTCTGTAAAGGAACTCCTCCTCAAGCTCTCTCGTCGTGCCCGGCGTACAAACAACGCGGGGAACAATTGGAACGCTCGCTAAAACAGCGTTCCAGGTAATCTTTCGCGGAAATGGTGAAAAAAGCCTCACCATCACCCGATGCCAATACAAATCCCTTTGCTTCTCTGTCAGATGACGAGTCTGACTTTGATTTGGCTGAAGAGGGAACATCGTTCAATTTTCCGGAAGGTGCATCAAGGTAGCGAAGACGCGTCCGCCCACGGAAAGTTGCTGAAAAGAAGCCCGAGACCAGCATGCCTACTTCAAAAAAAGGTGGGAAAAAGGAAAATCCAATTCCTCCTGGTTTTCGTAGTACTAACTACACCCAGGACTTTCCATCTCTTCCGGGGACATCCAAAACCCCTGATGCCCCAATTTTAAGAACAGAAGCCCCTTCCTCTACTGGGCTGTTCTCATTTGATGACATTGTCGAGGGTATCTTCAAGTACCTCGAAATTTCTGACCCTCTTAAAAGCATTGTTATGGCAATGCTTCCCACAGTGAAAACTTTTTTGAAGCAATTGACAATTAAGTGGCCCCTCCTTGCAGCTATCATCTCCTTCGATGGATAATTTTCCAAATGAGGTCGGGGATTTGATCACTGTTCTGCAGTGGAATTGTCGAAGTCTTATTCCTAAATTGGAATCTTTTAAATTTTTAGCTCACAATACCGGTTGTGATGCATTCGCTCTTTGTGAAACATGGCTCTCTTCCGAAATCGATCTTCCGTTTCATGATTTCAATATTATTCGTCTTGATCGTGAGGATTCACGTGGAGGAGGAGTACTTTTGGGGATCAAAAAGTGCTACTCCTTCTATAGAGTGAATTTTCCTCCAATTCCAGGTATTGAAGTTGTCGCATGTCAGGCTGTTATTAAAAATAAAAGCCTTTGCATTGCTTCTGTGTATATTCCTCCTAGAGCCGCAATTAACCAAGAACAGCTTTCAGATATTTGTTCGGTTCTTCCTTCTCCACGGTTGATCATGGGAGATTTTAACTCTCACGGTACAGGCTGGGGAGAATGTACGATGACAACCGGTCTTCCTTGATATATGATCTCTGTGACAACTTCTATATGACAGTACTAAAAAATGGAAACGTTACACGTTTGGCTGGTCCGACCTCAGTTGTCAGCAGATTAGACCTCACACTTTGTTCGAATTCATTATCGCTGGATTGCAGATGGAATGTGATTCAAGATCCCCACGGTAGTGATCATTTGCCCAATAAAAATTTCGATTGCCACCGGGTTCAATCCGTCGGAATCTATCAACGTCGCGTATGATCTTACCCGTCACATCGATTGGACAAGGTTTAGGGCAGCAATAATAGATGAAGCCGTAACGACGGTAGAAGGGATTCCTCCGCTGGAAGAATATAACTTCCTCTCCAATCTGATCTTAGACAGCGCGCTTCAAGCTCAAACTCGACCACTTCCAGGAACGTCATTTCGCAGGAAACCTTCTTCTCCATGGTGGGATCAACAGTGCACCGAGGTTTACCGTTAAAAGTCCGACGCGTTGAAAGTTTTCCGTAGACGTGGAACACCTGAGCACTTCGAAGTATACACGGCTCTCGAACGCGAACTTAAGAGCCTCATCAAGGCCAAGAAACGCGATTACTGGCGACAATTCGTGAACGGGCTATCGCGTGAAACGTCAATAAACACTCTATGGAATACGGCGCGAAGATTGCGTAACCGAACTACGAACTACGAGAGCGAGGAGTACTTGGACCAATGGATCCTCAAGTTTGCGCGAAAAGTTTGTCCTGATTCTGTGCCGGCACGGATGATTCCTCGCGAAACCACGAATTCGATAGATGAGATCAGACAACCTTTTTCAATGGTAGAACTCTCTCTCGCACTCCTTTCGTGTGGCAATACGGCTCCAGGGGCTGACAAGATCAAGTTCAACTTGCTTAAGAACCTCCCAGACGTCGCTAAGAGGCGCATGTTGAACTTATTTAATCAGTTTTTGGAGCTCAACATTGTACCGGATGATTGGAGACGGGTGAGAGTTATTGCCATTCAAAAACCTGGCAAACCCGCGTCCGACCACAACTCCTATCGACCCATCGCGATGTTATCCTGCATTCGAAAGTTGTTGGAGAAAATGATCCTCTTCCGTCTGGACAAATGGGTTGAGACGAACAACCTGCTTTCAGATACTCAATATGGTTTCCGTAGGGGTAAGGGAACGAACGACTGCCTCGCGTTGCTTTCCACAGATATTCAGTTAGCCTTTGCTAAAAAAGAGCAAATGGCTTCTGTATTCTTGGATATCAAGGGGGCTTTTGATTCAGTATCTATTGAAGTTCTTTCAAATAAACTCCACGCTGGTGGCTTTTCACCATTAATGAATAATTTTTTGTACAATTTGCTGTCAGAGAAACATATGAGCTTCTCTCATGGAACCTCTACAGCTTCTCGATTTAGCTACATGGGTCTCCCCCATGGCTCATGTTTAAGCCCTCTTTTGTATAATGTGTATGTCAAAGACATTGACGGTTGTCTAAATAACAACTGTACGTTGAGACAACTTGCAGATGACGGCGTAGTGTCTGTCACGGGACCCAATGGGGTCGATCTGCAAGGACCCTAACAGGATACCGTAGACAATTTGTCTACGTGGGCTCTCGAGCTAGGTATCGAATTCTCTACGGAGAAAACTGAGTTGGTAGTTTTTTCTAGGAAGCATAACCCTGCACAACCGAAGCTTCAAATTTGGGGTACACCGATAACTCATTCCATGTCCTTTAATTATCTTGGGGTCTGGTTCGATTCTAAGTGCACCTGGAGATCCCATATTGAGTATCTGAAGCGAAAGTGCCAGCAAAGGATCAACTTTCTTCGAACAATTACCGGGACCTGGTGGGGAGCGCATCCGCAAGATCTTCTAACGTTGTACCGGACAACGATTTTGTCGGTTATGGAATACGGTAGTTTTTGTTTTCAGTCAGCGGCTCGGTCACACATCATCAAACTGGAACGTATTCAATATCGGTGTCTTCGTATCGCGTTAGGTTGCATGCACTCGACTCATACCATGAGTCTTGAAGTGCTGGCTGGCATGTTGCCACTCTCGGATCGGTTTACAGAGTTATCTCTCCGGCTCCTCACCAGGTGTGAAGTAATGAACCCCCAGGTGATCGAAAATTTTGAGAAGCTCCTTGAGTTGAATACTCAAACCCGCTTCATGACCTTGTACCATTTGTACATAACACAGGATGTCAACCCTTCGCCGAATATTTCCAATCGTGTTTGCTTCTCCGATTTCGATAATTCGGTTCATTTTGATTTAAATATCCATGAAGCAGGAGCTTCGCGGAATTCCTGAGCATCATCGTCCTATGATTGCCCCTGTGATTTTTGCTGCAAAGTTTGGGCAAGTTGATTCCACTAAATCGTTCTTCACTGACGGATCTTTGATAGAGGAGTCAGCAGGCTTTGGTATATTTAATGAAATTTATAGCGCCAATCGTAAACTTCAAGCTCCTTGTTCCGTATATGTCGCTGAAATAGCGGCAATACACTTTACGCTAGAAATTTTTGCCTCACTAACACCGGAACAGTACTTCATCTTCACGAATAGTCTCAGTTCTATAGAGGCTATTCGCTCCTTGAGGCCGGTAAAGCACTCCTCGTATTTTCTCATGAAAATACAGGAGCTTCTAAGTGCTTCATCTTCGCGTTATTTTATCATCACCTTTGTATGGGTCCCATCTCATTGTTCAATTCCGGGCAATGAGAAAGCGGACTCGCTTGCAAAGGTGGGCGCTATGGAAGGCGATATTTGTGATCGACAAATCGCCTTCAACGATTTTTTTCCTATTTTTCGTCAACAGTCACTCGTCAGCTGGCAGTATAAATGGAGTAGAGGAGATTTGGGGCGATGGCAACATTCTATCATCCCAAAGGTGTCGAAGAAATCTTGGTTTAGGGGGATGGATGTGGGTCGAGACTTCATTCGTGTCATGTCTTGCCTCATATCCAATAATTATTCTTTGAACGCTCATTTATACCGAGTTGGGCTGGAAGACAGCAATCTCTGTGAATGTGGACAAGGTTACCAGGACGTAGATCACATTATTTGGTCTTGTACCGAGCAACGTGGAGTCACATCTGAGCTCTATGATTCCGTTCGGGTTCGAGATAGACAACCTAATGTACCGATTCGAGATATCTTGGCTCTACGTGATCTAAAGTTTCTGAAACTCATTTATGTGTTTTTGACTAACATTTGCTCTAGATTGTAGTTTGTTTAACCTGTATGTTCACTATTAGTTTTTGACGTAGACTACGTCTTACGGCAAGGGTAGGGTGTCAAATGAAAATCTAAAAATAATCGACCGTCACGAAATATCGTTACAAATTAAACGCTAATAACTTAATAAACGCTCAATAGATTTTCAAGATGTTTAGATCAATCGTTTGGAAATTTTCCCGCGTATCAATTCAATTATCAAACATTATCCGTTAAAAATTTAAACCTATTGAAAATAACCAAAATATAAGGTGCTGTCTTATTAATGCCGATTTTTCAGCGTAAATTTACTAAATGCACAGTACGTTCCTATCACAAATTTCATATTTAAGCAAGGGAGGGCTCATATGCAGCACTGAACGATATAAAACTGGTACACCTTCGCAATTTTACTCATTAATGTTGCAGTGCTGAAGCTGGTAAGTTCGTCTTGCCAAACAGCAGTTGGCGGTAACATGAACTCTGGAGGCAACGCGGAGCGGCAAGGCGCCATGTGGATTTGGCAGCTAGTGACGGCGCGTACCATAGAAGGTGCACTGGCGACCAATCAGTGGTCAGGTTCTTGCTCTGCAGGCTGTTGCTAGCAAGCCCATGGCTAGGCAGCCATTAAGTTTGCAGTGCTGTGGTAGGCATTCGGCTGCCCAAGCCGGTGATGACTTGTCAGCCGGTAGACGCCACCACGAGGAGCAAAATATGGCGCTTGAGTGTGTTTGTGTGTGATATTCTTGGCAGCCATTTTATCTAACGCTTAAAGTGCACGGCAGAAATAACCTGCTTGGTGAATGACCAAGAAGGTTTCGATTCAATTGCGCACTATTTAAAATTCGTCCTTTTCAGGACGACGAATCCAATTATCAAAGAGTTAAATTGAATTTATCGATCAAACCATTTGGCAAACAGTAGACCAAGCAGTGGTCTGGTAGCTGATTGCGCTCTGCAGTCTATTGATAGCAAGCCCTTGGCTAGGCAACCGTTGCTAGGCAGCCATTAAATATGTAGTGGTGTGCTAGGCCATCGGTTGCCCAAGCCGATGATGATTTGTTGTCAGCGGGTGGGTGCCACCACGAGGAGCAAAATAAGATGCTTGAGTGTGTGTTTATATGTATGATATCTTTTCTTGGTACCCTTTCTTTATCTAAAGCGCAACGTGCACGGCAGAAATAACCTGCCTCGTGAAAAGACCGAGAAGGTTTCAATTCTAATGCTGACTATTTCAAATCCGTCCTTTTCAGGACAAGCAATCCAATTTTGAGAGAGTTTATTTAAATTGAATTTATGTAACATCTTACCAATTGACAGACAGCGGTCGCTGAAAATTTTTGACGTAGACTACGTTTTACGGCAAGGGTAGGGTGTCAAATGAAAATCTAAAATATTGCGACCGTCACGAAAAACCGTACGTTTTGTACGCGAATAACTCAAATAATCCACGATAGATTTACATGATTTCTTCCTCAATCGGTCGGAAATTTTACCGCGCTCCAATTCAATTGTCAAACATTATTTTCAAACAATAGTAAACTATTGAAAATAACGCAAATATAAGGTGATGTCTTGTAATGTCGTTTTGCAGAGTAAATTTACCAAATTTCCTATCACAGTTTTCAAATCGAAGCAAGGAACGTCTTGCTTCATCTTCTTCTTCTTTGTATTAGAGAGGGACTTTAATCAATCTTGTCATTTGTCTCTCCATGTACGTCTCGCATGCAGCTGAGAACGGTATAAAACGCACACTTAGGAAAAATTTGCCTCATTCGTTTGGCAGCATTGAAGCTGTGCGGAGCTGGTCGCTGGTCGCAGCTGCTTCATTCGTCCGGCAGCGGAGCTGGTCGCAGAGGCAGCTGGTGGTCGCGTAGCAGATGGTGGTGGTAAGTACCAAGGCTCTCCCAAACAGCGATCGTCGCGATGAGGTAAAATGGCAGATTATGGGGGCGCACAATCGCGTCGGTTTGTGCAAGCCGCCATCTTACCTCATCGTGGCGATTGTTTCGCCGCGACTTCGAAAACGCTGCTGTTTGGGGGAAAGCGTCCTTGGGGGCGAGCAGCAGTAGGTGGAAATAATCTGTCCTTTTGAGGACAATAAATTAAAATAAAAGAGTTGTTTATTAAAGAACTAATCTAAAATTTAGTTCGGTGCTCGATGGAGAGCGAGCCGTCGGTAAAAAATTTACCCAGCTGGTTGGCGCAATCCATAAATTGATAATCTGTCCTTTTGAGGACAACAATTTAATTAAAAGAGTTGTTTATACAAGAATTAAACTTTTATTTCATTTGGTTTGTGCGCTTAATATCATGGTGCCGATTCATTCGCCGCAACTGCAAAAACGCCTCCATGGAGGGCGAGCCGTCGGGAAAATTTTACCCAGCTGGTTCCCGCAACCCACTAATAAATAATCTGTCCTTTTGAGGACCATATTCGTCGTGAATTTCGACAGCCGTATCCTTTTCTTGGTCTGCGTTTGTACCAAACATGCGCAGATACTCATCGACTGTTTGCTCGAGGTTGAACTCGCAATCGTATTCTTTCCGCTTCTGTAGAAGTACGCTTTCATACTGATCACATCTGCAGGAACTTCTGGCAATCAGGTATGTCACACATCTCACTACGAAACGGAAGAAACAGCAGCACCATCTCGCGCTTGTAGTCGATGAGCTCGTTCATTGAGTACGACCGCCAACGCAATACGTGCGCAGTGTTACGGCGACTGTACGTGTTCGACGTTTTCTGTACTTTCGCGTAACGCGCTGCAAAATCTGCAAGACATACATCCTCTAGCCCTTCGCGTGCTTCGTACTTCTGGATTATATTGGATGTCCAGATATCGGTGGAATCATCCGAAACACCTTCTACATCCATCTGCTGCACACGCTTTCTCGTCTTCGTTCTCTCGTGTGGCCACAAAGTGGGAATGAACTCGACCTTTCTGCTGGCTTCAGACATTGGCTGGCTAAGAAGGTACCAGGCAGCCTCCTGAGCAGACATTTCTACTGAATTGAGCATCTTGATGCTCACTTTCTTCAGCAGTGACTGGTAGTCCTGATCCGGGAACTCTTCCTGCAGCTTCAGGAGATCGCAATATAGACTGCTAATGCCCCGATTAGTTTTGTTAACGTACTCGACGACGTACGCTGCACAAGAAAACTCCTCGAGGATGAACTGCAGATCCATGTTCGAACGAAGAACATTAGCAATCCACGGATTGAACGTGTTAGTCCACAATTCCGTCATTGACCGTTTGACCAGAACGGTAGGTCGGCTTATGGATGCGCGAACGATATCGAGGTAGTGGTCGTATGTGCAGCAGCAGTTTTCGAGAAATTGATCCAGCGTATCGAAAACTTTGTTTTCCAATGCAGCGTGAATCTCTGTGGCGCGTTTCTTCAGCTGACCGCGTCGACCATCATCAGCCGGGAGTGGCAACAAAACTCTTGTCTGATCCATGGGCCAGTAAGGGATGTTAAAACGGCAACTTTGCTCACCTGAAAGTGTGCTTGTGTACCTGATTTCCATAGCTATCTGGCAGGGCAAGAACGGGTTTATGACCAAGATGTATGTGTTTACTTTATATTTATAAGATTAATTATTTATACATTATCCGAAACGACTATGTACCGATGCCGAGTGGGCACGTGTTTATCGGCTAAAACTGAAAGCAGCCAGAGGTAATGCGTTTCCAACTAACTGGTTGAGACGCTGGAGAAGGGCCTTCAACTCGAAGCCGTATCACCATTTATCCTTTTTAAAGAGTGTACAATATAATTTTCGAATATATAGCTGATCTAACGATCTATTAGAACCACACCCACACTATTTTGATCAGATTACGCCTTACGACTAGGGTAGGGGTGAAATGAAAATTTGAAAATAACTGAAACAAACATTTCTCCATAGATTCTCGAAATGTTTGCTTCAATCAGTTGAAGTTTTTCGTGACTGCCAACTTACAAAAATATCATTAATTATTGACATTGAATTTCCAAACAGACCCTGAACAATCCATAACGCGATAAAGATAATGGTCTCCAGCTGGTCGATCATATCAACACCATCACTACAGCCAGCACAACCGTTGCCCTTTCATCATACCAACATTCAAACCAAACGGCCATTTCCAGGGCCGCCAAATAATTCTAAGAAGCGAATCATAGAATGTTCTAACATACACACTTAGAAAATTTATAGTGTTCGGTAATTCTTTACCGAACTTCACACTGTGAAATTTTCTAAGTGTGTACTTACTCACTTACTTATGACAACCCTTAGAACAGTACCTGCACTACGAAACCAACGAAACTAATCAAACGATTTAACGTAGTCTACGTCAACCGGTCGTGAGTTATACACATCCCCACTGATTTTTTTTTATCTGTGCTTGTGTGTTTTTTTTTTTTCTCGAAAATGTTCAAGTCAAAAGTAAACCAAAAGTTATACAGTTATGAGTTATGATAGAAAGTAGAATTTTAAATAAATGTGTTACATAACCTAAATTCCCGCCCATCTTCCAATCCGTTAAATTGTTATTCCTCGAGATCCTCCTTCTTTATTGTTATCCTCGAGACGGCCGCGAGTAATCGGTTCTACCCCCTAACTTTAGTTCTAAGACAACTGATTTATAGAAACATGAAAATATATTTTTATAAAGTTGATTCGATTGAGCCTGTACGAATAAATGAATTTATAAAAAAAAAACACGTTATCCTAGAATCGTCACAAGAGATTCCCTCCGTATATTTGTTCGGATTTTCGTACTAATCACCCATTTTTTCTACATCCGTCGGAATCTTAAACATTCCAAATAATGAAATCCAAAAAAAAAAATAAGAAGAACTAAAACTCACCGATCGACCAATTAGCCTGAATCGCTTTTAGCGCCTTTTATTGTGGTTGTTTGTTTGATGCCGCGGCGACTTTGAAAGCTGGTTGCTTCGATCGATCGCCTTTGCTTGACCAAGTCCGAAGTTCAGTTCAGTGGAGAAAAACGCTCGGTTATTTCGCTCCACTTGGCTCGGGTTGCTGCTGCTGCGACGCTCCACTACGGTGATTGCTCGCGCACCGCCCGATCGAATTCTCTCCGGCCAGGAAAACCGTTCGCTCACATACACACCTATACATTTGCGAAGGAAATGGCAGAGTGCGAGCGAGAATTACCATGCTCTCGTTCTGCAGCTTTACGGGGCCTCCGCTTGACGAAAGGTGGTGGAGATAGCGCGAAGGGAAACGGCTCAAATTCAATGAATATTTAAAACAATTATTTCTCTATTTGGTGTTTTCCGATGCTTTGCGCCGTGCCGCGAGCGGCGGCTGTCGGCGGCCGGTAGCCAATAATTAGTAGTTTGCAGCAGTTTTTATTTCTTATTTATTATTGCCGACGCTGTGCGGCGAGGTGAAGCTGTCGATCGAAACCAGTTGATAGAGAGCGGATTGGAATTGGAATGAGTCTCTTTTTTTTTGTGGATGTTGGATTTTAGTTTGTTGAGTAAACTTTTTTTTTATTCTGATAAAATGCATCCTAGAAAACATGAAAATGATAGGTTAGCTACCGGACTGCCAAATGAAGTATTTTTTGACGTCATTGACGATACTAGGGTCATTTTTTGACATTCGGAGGCTTCACGAGCCATTAGAATGCGTCCGAAGTGTATATTTTTCAGTGTTCTGTTAATTATATAACAGATTTCATTGGACTTCTTCTCTATTATTTGTTATTCAGGCTGATGGCTTCAATTCGCAACAAAACAGAGGAGAAAAATGCTTTGAAATTGCACATCAAAGCAAGGATTGCCCATTCTTTGCTTCTCGCAAAAAATTGCCAAGTTGAAAATCATTCCCCGCTCACACTCAAATCAAATGAGGAAGCAAAACTGCAGAAAGAGCACCGTCGAATTACAGTTAATTCTTTTAATTTAACTGTTTTGTTGTATTTCAAAACGAATTGATTTACGCGTTGTTTGATGGAAAATTGCTGGCTCACTAGCGTGTGTACACCAAAAGAAAAAAAGAAGAAAAAAAAAGACGAACCGTGTGCAATAGTAGGCTAGGACTGAGTTGAGTTGCCATGTATTTTAACCCGCCGACGGCCGACTGCGATGGAAATGATGCCGCCTTATTAGAGAGCGGCCCGCGCGGCCTACTGCTGCCAACCAATCATGTTTCCATACAAAAGCGGGCGCACTCGCAAGGAAAAACATTCGAACAACAAAAGGGGATCCGAAAAGCCGCCCGCAAATCGATACCAAAATGATCGGCCATTCGATTAAAATCACCGAAATACATAGACGGAATCAGTAGGAATAGGAAGAAAAAAAATCACTGCTTTTATATTTGTCGGTCGGATTTTTCGCATCCATAGTCGGAACGAGTGAGCTTTGTGCACTGGAACTGGTGGGTGTTATACAATTTAAATGCTATTTGATAATTCGCTCAATCAAATGTACGTTTTTCGAATAAAAAGAAATTGAAACAGTTCGGGAGTTGCAAGTTTTTATTTGCCTTATTGTTGGGCCAATTTTTGCGTGTTTTTGTGCTGGGAAATGGCTACAAATGTGGAGTATTGATTGATGTTTTGCCGACTTAGGTGATTTTTTTGCTGTTGAGAGATCTGCTGGAAAATAGAACAAATTTGGCGATAATTATTCAGGTGTTAAACACGTTACTGTTGTTATGAAGTATGTTAGTTGAATTTAGAGTAAACGGTTTCGTAAACCAGATTTTAATGTTGAACCCAAGTGATGATTAGCATTTAACATGAAATATATAAAAACTCTCGCTCTGCAATCAGTTACTCGAAATCGCAGTGATCAGCGATGATCTGATTTACGAGCCATTGGATAAATTTGAAAAACAAAATTCTAACAAATACATCAAGTCAACATGACTATAAATTCAGCAAACACTTTCTGGTTTGAAGTACTTTGTTGATGTCTAAATATTACATATTAAAACAGGTTATTTTCATTTCACTTTTTTTTTAAATTCTTTGTAACTAGGTAAGTTTTTACTAACACTTCCAATAACAAAAAAAACTTATCTTTAAAAAACTATCGTCTGCGTTTTCGACTGCGAGAAGCCTGTAATCCTTTAAAGTCGAGTACTCGATTTTTATTTAGGTAATTTAATTTCAGCGAGATTATTAAAAAGGGCCTGTTCACAAACCACGTAGACTCATATTTGCAAATGTCAGACCCCCTCCCCCCTCGTAGACTTAACTCCCTACAATTTTTAGAAATTTTGTATGAAGCGCAGATCAACTCCCACCGCACTCCAGAAAAGTCTACGTGGTTTATGAATAGTCCCTTACATAAAGCAGAGGACAACATTCCACAACTGTGCATTAGATTGATAAAAATTATGATATTTTCGCTTAAAGGGTGATACGGTCAAAATTTGGTCAAGGGAAAACGCGTGTAAATCGGTGAAATCGTTTATTTAAAAAATCAAATTAAATTTCTTTTTCAAGTTCAATTAGTATAAAATTCAGGAAAAATATTCAGTTAGGCTTCCGCTTTTCCAAATCCGAATTGCCGGGCCTTACGCTTGACCCCTGCCATCAGATTTTGTACAGCCACCTTGTCCACCTTCTTCGCCGCAGAAAGCCAGTTTGCCTTGAACTGCTGCTCGTCCTTAGCAGTTTTTTTGGTCTTCTTTAGGTTCCGCTTGACAATAGCCCAGTATTTCTCAATTGGGCGGAGCTCTGGCGTGTTGGGAGGGTTCTTGTCCTTGGGAACCACCTGCACGTTGTTGGCGGCGTACCACTCCATGGCCTTTTTACCGTAATGGCAAGATGCCAAATCCGGCCAAAACAGTACGGAACAACCGTGTTTCTTCAGGAAAGGCAGCAGCCGTTTATTCAAACACTCTTTCACGTACATTTCTTGGTTGACAGTCCCGGAAGCTATGAAAATGCTGCTTTTCAAGCCACAGGTACAGATGGCTTGCCAAACCAGATATTTCTTTGCGAACTTTGACAGTTTCGTGTGCTTGAAAATATCTGCTACCTTTCCCCTTCCTTTTGCCGTATAAAACTCCTGTCCCGGAAGCTGCTTGTAGTCGGCTTTGACGTAGGTTTCGTCGTCCATTACCACGCAGTCAAACTTCGTCAGCATCGTCGTGTACAGCCTCCGGGATCGCGCTTTGGCCGTCGTATTTTGTTTATCATCGCAATTTGGAGTCACTACCTTCTTGTAAGTCGATAGTCCGGCTCGTTTTTTGGCTCGATGCACGGTTGTAGACGATACACCCAGCTTATTTGCGGCATCTCGGAGAGATAGGTTAGGGTTTCGCTTGAAACTACCGGCAACTCTCTTTGTCGTCTCAGCGGCTTCCGGTTTTCGATTTCCCCCCGATCCAGACTTCCTGGCTGTCGACAAACGTTCCCCAAACACTTTAATTACATTTGTAACGGTTGATTTGGCAACTTTTAGCGATTTTGCCAACTTTGCGTGCGAGTAGCTCGGATTTTCGCGATGCGCGAGCAAAATTTTGATACGCTGCTCTTCTTGCTTGGACGGCATTTTGACAACTGAAGAGTGAATTCCAAAATCAAAATAGGAGCAACATTCTACACACACACACCTTCAAAATGAGGGGTGTTCAGGTTTTTTAAATGCAAAATTGAAAGAAATACGTCAAGTTTATATTGACCAAATTTTGACCGTATCGCCCTTTAATCCGTGCTTACACGATTTCAAACCTCTTCCTGACTCTTGAAATTTGAGCACCTTTTATATAAAATTGACACTGGACACGTCATATAATGTTAAGAAAATTACTTAGATAATAATAACTTTTTGTTCACTGTCTACTAGTATTTTTTACCCTTCTAATGAAAAGTTCTAAAACTATCTTGTAAGAACATTTCTCAGCTGCAACTTTGCGAAGTTTTTTTTTTTTCAATCAAATTAAAGAGCTAATAATTATTTAAGATAGTGATAAGCTGATAAAATATAATATTTTTAACGTTATTTGTGCTTCATTTTGAAGGGAGCCTCTTTTTCCAGAAAAGTGAGGGGTCATCTCAGAAACATTTCTTGCCGACAAAAACCTCCACTTGCAAAATTTGGTTCCATTTGCTTGATTAGTTCTCGAGCTATGCAGAAATTTGTGTTTCATTTGAAATATTTCAATATTTTAATTTTTTTTTTTAATTTTATAATATAAAATGCTTCTACACAGTAAAAAAAAACCATGGTAGAAACTACAAATCCAAGGGTTAACTTTAAAAGACAGTCAAAAATAAAATTTGTAATTACTAAAATTTAAATACAAATAAAATGAAATTAAAAAACAAATTAAAAAATTAATAACATAATAAATTAATTAATTTTTTTTTAACTATCATTTTTTAAATCTGAATCCTTGTCTGTCTGTCTGATACTAATAGACTCGAAAACTACGGAACCGATCAGCATGAAATTTGTATGTAGACGTAAGTTTTTGGGGCCGGAGAAGGTTCTTATGATGGTTTGAGACCCCTCCCTTCTCTGGAAGGGAGGGGGGGCTCCCATACAAATGAAACACAAATTTCTGAATATTTCGAGAACTATTCTAACAAATGGAAGCAAATATGGCATGTGGCGGTATTTGACAAATGTTTCTATGGTAGTTTGAGACCTTTCCGCCCTCTGGAAGGGGGGATGGGGTCTCATGCAAATGAAAAAAAATCCTATATTACTCGAGTACTTATCGAGCAAATGGAACCAAACTTGGCATGTCGAGGTTTTTAAAGGCAATAAATATTTCTAAAGTGGTTTGAGACCCCTCTCCCTTCTGAAATGGGGGAGCTCTCATACAAATAAACACACATTTCTGCATAACTCGAGAACTAATCAAGCAAATGGAACCGAATTCCCCCTCTGGAAGGTGGGGCTTTCATAGAGATGACACACAAATTTTAACCAAACAAGAGAATTATCCAGGCAACTAAAACACAAAATGCTATAATTTTTTTTTATATTAGCTGAACCCGGTGCGAGCGCTGCTACGCTTGCAACTAAATGAATGAAACTTTAATAGAACTGGCGCGTTTATGATTGTTTTTTTCTTGACTAAGAAGTGGTTAAAAGAGAGGGAGAGGTCTTGAACTACCATACAAACATTTCTTGCCTCCAAAAACCTCCACGTGCCAAATTTGATTCATTTTGCTTGATTTGTTCTCGAGTTATGCAAAAATATGTGTTTCATTTGTATGGGAGCCCCCACCCCCCCCCCCCCCCCCCTTTGCTTGCCTTCAAAAACCTCCACCTGCCAAATTTGGTTCCGTTTGCTTGATTAGTTCTCGAGTTATATAGAAATTTGTGTTTCATTTGTTTGCTCCCCTCCCCGTCAAAGGGGGGAGGGTCTCAAACCATCATAAGAACCTTACCCAGCCCCAAAAACGTTTCTTGCCGATCGGTTCAGTAGTTTCCGAGTCTTTTTTTTATACAAGGTTCGGGAGATCCTTATAAACTGACCTAACACAGGTCATCATACACTGCACTTGGTCATCGTGCACTGTGTCAGAGTGTGGTTAGGATCGACCTTTGAGAAAAGGTCGACTTCTGATCCCACTAAAAACCCGTTTCCTTGTTACTCAATCGGAACCCCAACCCACCACGGGACTGCCCTATGGTATTACTTCGTGGAGGGTCTTGGCCATTTGGCTACTAAAGAGCCATTTAGGTCCTACTCCTTGCCACAACCATTTTGCTCTTGCCTTACTTGGTGGACCAATTCCACTCCTACCCTCAACGTCATCGAATTCAGTAGTCGCCGACATAGGATCTAGCCTTCTCCGACACGGGATTACCCGCCTGTGGATCCCAAAAGCGAACAACGGTGAGCCATTTAGCTCCTACATACTGACGCAATCGACTCGAGTAATCCCAACTGCGAAACTACCATACAACATCACCAGAGATCGACAACCCGCTACTCCACTCAACCACTCATTTCTTGATTCTCCAGCCATTTTCGCTGTAGAGCCGACATGATTTGCGTAATGGCTCCGTTGATCGCATTCCAAACACATCCGTCACGACACATTCTATAGACGACGTTAACTGGGCTGGTATCTGCCCCACTGATGGCAAGCATCTCGCTTCGGAATGGTCCGAATCGTGGGCAGTCAAAGACCACGTACTCCGGTGTCTCTTGGACATCTGCGCACTCCGGACGCTGCGTGTCAAAATATCCAAGTATTGCCTGAAGCAACCATGGCCAGACAGAAACTGCGTAAAGTAGAAGTTTACCTCTCCGTGCTTCTTTTTCATCCAGATCGACAAATCCGTTATGAGCAGGTGCGTCCATCGACCGTTCACCCCCATGTCCCTTCCTAGTTGCCATTTAGTCATCGACTTCGCTCTCACCAGCTTTCGAACTCCTCTGATATATCTCCGCTGATAACATTCACTGTCCTCCGCGAGAGTGATACCAATCGGAATCATTCCGGCAATGACGCATACTGTCTCCGATGAAATAGTGTTGCACGCACTCACGACTCTCATGGCCATGAGCCTGAACATACTGTTCAACTTCGCTCAGATTCGCTTGGTTTCCAGCGCTGCGATCCGTATCTCAGTATCGATGATGATACACTAGCCAGTAGATGCCGCTTGCTACTTCTAGGTCTGTAGCTATTCGGCATGATTCTGGCTACCGCATTGGTGACCTTCGCCGCCTTCCCACAGGCATAATCTACGTACCTGTTGAAATTTAGCGGGTCGTCGATCATCACACCCAGATACTTCAGCACGCGCTTTGCAGTTGCTGGCCATAAGCACCTCCGTTTTGTGGTGCGCTATCTGCAGCTTCGACTCCTGCATCCAGTTTTCAATTATGCCGATTGCTTCAGTCGCCAGCATTTCCACTTCTTCCAGTGTTTCACCTTTCACTGATAATACGATGTCATCCGCAAAGCCAACAATCACTACGCCTTTGGGAAGTTTCAGCGTCAGCACCCCGTTGTACATCCCGATTCAAAGTGTTGGGCCAAGGAAGGAACCTTGCGGAACTACCGCCGTAATGTTCACCGATTTCCACCCCATGGAGGTCTCGTAGATCAGCACCCGGTTCTGAAAGTAACTCTTCAGAATTCTGCAAAGGTAATCAGGGACCTTCATTCTGTGCAACGAATCGGCAATAGCCTCCCAACTGGCGCTATTGAAGGCGTTCTTAACGTCAATCGTACAACAGCGCAATATCGATCGCCTCTCCGCTTCTGTTTGGACGCCTTTACGGCTGTCTCGACCACTATCCGAATGGCATCCACCCTAGACTTCCCTTTCCGGAAACCGAATTGCATCTTCGCTAGCCCGTGCTCACTCTCAGTAAATTCCGTCAGCCTCTTGAGGATGTTCCTCTCCAGGAGTTTCCCAAGCGTATCCAATCAATCTATCCAATCGTATCTCTGAGACAACTAGCGCCTAGGAAGCTGAGTTGCTCATTCCACCAGTAAGCTGGGCGCCGCTTGTTCCTCGGCTCCAGTTTCCTCTGCATGGTTGCGTCGCATGCCCTTACTAACGTATTCGTCAGCTCGTCCGCGTTTGGGTTCGAGAGTTCGTTGTCGAACCGAAGTGCCTCAACAAAGAGTTCCTTGTCAAAGACCTTCGTCTTATTTGTCCTTCGTATTGCGACAGGATTTCGTTGGCCGATGCTATACCGGTTCACCAGATAGTTGCTATGGGTATACTCCTCACACACTCTCCAGTTCATATTTGTCATCAGCGACGGACTACAGAAGGTAACATCGATGACAGATTCGCGACCGTCCCTGCGAAAAGTGCTGGTGTAACCTACGTTTGATAGTGTAACTTCCAGTTTGCCAGAGCTTCTAGCAGGCTGCACCCTCTAGCGTTGGTACATCTGCTGCCCCAATCCACAGCGACATTGAAGTCTCCGATGACGACCGGTCTTCTTCCGATGAGTTTCTTAGTCAGTCCACCGTGGGGGTGCATAGCAGCTGCATACAAAGATCCCGTTGATTTTGGTGATCACGAACCCTTCGCATGAACTGGACACTGCCTCCTGGATGGAGAATCTGCCCATCACTTGTATCGCAGCCATCACCGCTCTATCTGCTACCCAGTTTCCGTTATCGGGAGGTATACCATACAGTTCTGCAATGATTGCGACGTCACACTTTGTTTCTGTTGTTGACTACCACAACAGTAGCTGTGCTGTCCAGGAGTTTCCCAAGCGTATCCAATCAATCTATCCAATCGTATCTCTGAGACAACTAGCGCCTAGGAAGCTGAGTTGCTCATTCCACCAGTAAGCTGGGCGCCGCTTGTTCCTCGGCTCCAGTTTCCTCTGCTGCATGGTTGCGTCGCATGCCCTTACTAACGTATTCGTCAGCTCGTCCGCGTTTGGGTTCGAGAGTTCGTTGTCGAACCGAAGTGCCTCAACAAAGAGTTCCTTGTCAAAGACCTTCGTCTTCCACTTCCGCTCGCAATTATTTGTCCTTCGTATTGCGACAGGATTTCGTTGGCCGATGCTATACCGGTTCACCAGATAGTTGCTATGGGTATACTCCTCACACACTCTCCAGTTCATATTTGTCATCAGCGACGGACTACAGAAGGTAACATCGATGACAGATTCGCGACCGTCCCTGCGAAAAGTGCTGGTGTAACCTACGTTTGATAGTGTAACTTCCAGTTTGCCAGAGCTTCTAGCAGGCTGCACCCTCTAGCGTTGGTACATCTGCTGCCCCAATCCACAGCGACATTGAAGTCTCCGATGACCACCGGTCTTTTTCCGATGAGTTTCTTAGTCAGTCCACCGTGGGGGTGCATAGCAGCTGCATACAAAGATCCTGTTGATTTTGGTGATCACGAACCCTTCGCATGAACTGGACACTGCCTCCTGGATGGAGAATCTGCCCATCACTTGTATCGCAGCCATCACCGCTCTATCTGCTACCCAGTTTCCGTTATCGGGAGGTATACGATACAGTTCTGCAATGATTGCGACGTCACACTTTGTTTCTGTTGTTGACTGCCACATCAGTAGCTGTGCTGTGTTGCAATCATTGAGGTTAATTTGGATTACCTCCATTACTGCCGACCTGCTGTTGCCTTATTATATACTGGGCATCTGAAGCCTCCCGTCATGTGGTCGTAACCCTTCTCCCTGCATTTCCTGCACAGATCAGATCTGTCAGGACCTTTGCAGTTCCTCGCCTGGTGACCAAATCCCATGCACTTGAAGCACTCCCTTGGAACTCGAGGGACGACTCTCAGTGAACAAACCGACCACCCAACTTTTAGTCGACGCGACTCCAACAACTTGTTGGCTGCAGCTGTCGGCAGACGTATCGCCGCCGCCTGTGTGCCACCGTACGCTTTCCTCAACCGGACTGTCACTGGTGCATCTCCAAGACCGCAGTGCCCCTTCAGCGCCCTCCTCAGCTCGTCTTCTGTTGTGATCTCGTCAAGATCCTTGCACTCGATCGCAGTCTCCTGTGAGAGAGCTCTAACTATCGCCTGCTCACCGAGAGACGTTTCGACGAGCGTCTTGAAGGCTGTGCTCTTGATGGCAGGACCCTTCTTCAGCTCACCTTTCTGGGTGCGCCGAGTCTATAAGGGTCAGACAGACAGACAGACAGACAGACAGACAGACAGACAGACAGACAGACAGACAGACAGACAGACAGACAGACAGACAGACAGACAGACAGACAGACAGACAGACAGACAGACAGACAGACAGACAGACAGACAGACAGACAGACAGACAGACAGACAGACAGACAGACAGACAGACAGACAGACAGACAGACAGACAGACAGACAGACAGACAGACAGACAGACAGACAGACAGACAGACAGACAGACAGACAGACAGACAGACAGACAGACAGACAGACAGACAGACAGACAGACAGACAGACAGACAGACAGACAGACAGACAGACAGACAGACAGACAGACAGACAGACAGACAGACAGACAGACAGACAGACAGACAGACAGACAGACAGACAGACAGACAGACAGACAGACAGACAGACAGACAGACAGACAGACAGACAGACAGACAGACAGACAGACAGACAGACAGACAGACAGACAGACAGACAGACAGACAGACAGACAGACAGACAGACAGACAGACAGACAGACAGACAGACAGACAGACAGACAGACAGACAGACAGACAGACAGACAGACAGACAGACAGACAGACAGACAGACAGACAGACAGACAGACAGACAGACAGACAGACAGACAGACAGACAGACAGACAGACAGACAGACAGACAGACAGACAGACAGACAGACAGACAGACAGACAGACAGACAGACAGACAGACAGACAGACAGACAGACAGACAGACAGACAGACAGACAGACAGACAGACAGACAGACAGACAGACAGACAGACAGACAGACAGACAGACAGACAGACAGACAGACAGGCAGGCAGACAGGCAGACAGACAGACAGACAGACAGACAGACAGACAGACAGACAGACAGACAGACAGACAGACAGACAGACAGACAGACAGACAGACAGACAGACAGACAGACAGACAGACAGACAGACAGAGAGCAGGGACAGAGAGCAGGGACAGGAGTTTTGGACCTGTCTGAACCCTTGCAGTTTCCGAGTCGTGGGTACACACTTAGAAATTATGAGTTTTACACGAGACGTAATTTATGTTTTTAAAAAGTCGGGGAACGTAAAGAAAGATTTCATGTAAAATTATGTCTCCTGAAACTGACACATACGCAATTCGACGAAACATGTGTTTGATTGAATTCATTTTCTCATCTCTTTCAACTCATTCTTATGTGCTAAAGGACGCTTGCATGTGTCGGTCTCAGGGGATAGAAATTTACATGACATTTTGGTAGTGTGTAGATTCCCTATCCAAAAAGTGGTCGAATGCTCATATGATGGTTTCGTGGTTGCCAAAATCAATGGAATCATCGTGTGCAGCTGTTATGCACCTCCAAGATGGGCGGACGAAGAGTACAACAGGATGTTGGATGCACTCACTGACACGCTGGTCGGACGAAAGCCGGTAGTCATCGGAGGTGATTTCAACGCTTGGGCCGTGGAGTGGGGTAGCAGACTTACCAATGCAAGAGGATACAGCTTACTGGATGCTCTTGCGAAGCTGAATGTAAGGCACGGTCAGCACATTCCGCAGAGACGGTCGTGAATCGATAATTGATGTCAGGTTCTGCAGTACTTCGCTTACGGAGGACCTTAACTGGAGAGTCCGAGAGAAGTACTCCCACAGCAATCACCAAGCGATAACCTACAGCGTCAGCCGGCGAGCCTATACGGTAACGAGGCGAACGAGGACCCGCGAGCGGAAGTGGAAGATACAGGACTTCGACAAGGAGACCTTCATCGAGGCGCTTTCAACATACAATGGTGCAAATCTCGACGCAGAGGAGTTGACAGAAGCGATAGTAATGTCTTGTGACGCGTCAATGCCAAGGAAATTGACATGCCTACATGCCTCCGAGCGAGAAGAAGTACCCAGAGGGCAAGAACTGATGCCGAAAGGGAAGAACGGAGACTCGTTTTTCGCGAAGCTCGCGTGGCTCTCAAACGGGAGATCAGGCTGAGCAAGTCGAACTGCGTTAAAGAGCTTTGCCGAGAAGCTGATGCCAACCCATAGGGTAACGCCTATCGAATCGTGATGGCAAAGTTGTAGGGCCCGGCGACTCCCGTTGAAAGGTGTCCGGACAAGTTGAACGCGATCGTGGAAGGTCTTTTCAGGCACCATGACTCAACGCTGTGGCTGCCTACGCCATATGAAGACGAAGAAGCTGAATCCAATGGCTCACGGATCTCCAACGAAGAGCTCGTAATAGTTGCGAAAGGTCTGAAGGTGAAAAAATCCCCTGGCCCGGATGGAACCCCCAATGTAGTGCTAAAAACCGCTATACAGGCGTTCCCTGAAATGTTCAGGATGGTGCTACAGAAATGTTTGGATGAAGGCTATTTCCCAGACAGATGGAAGGTCCAGAAGCTGGTTTTGCTGCCAAAACCGGGGAAGCCACCAGAGGACCCAGCATCGTATAGACCCATATGTTTGTTGGACACCCTCGGAAAGCTACTGGAAAGGATCATCCTTAACAGGCTTACAAAGTGCACGAAGAGCGAGAGTGGTATATCGAGGAGGTAATTCGGATTCCGTAAGGGAGTCTCAACGGCGGAAGCAATCCGGACAGTCGTGAATAGTGCAGAGAAGGCATCTACACAGAAGAGGAGAGGAAATCGATTTTGCGCCGCAGTAACAATCGACGTGAAAAACGCTTTCAATACTGCTAGCTGGGAGGCTATCGCCGTAGTACTGCATAGGATGCGTGTTCCCAGCTACTAGTGCAGGATGCTGAAAAGTTACTTCAAGAACAGAGTCCTGGTATACGAAACGGAATTGGGCTAAAAATCAATTACGATTTCGGCGGGGGTGCCACAAGGTTCCATTCTAGGTCCAACGCTCTGGAACGCGATGTACGATGGAGTACTAACGCTGCAGCTGCCCAGTGGAGTTGAAATCTCTGGATTCGCTGACGATGTGGTGGTCACTATAACTGGCGAGACGTTAGAGGAGATCAAGATGTTGACGGCGGAGGCGCTGGATACTATTGAAGAGTGGATGACTGGAGCAAAACTGCAGTTGGCCCATCATAAGACGGAGGTAGTGCTAGTGAGCAACCGGAAAGCCGTTCAACTAGTAAACATCAACGTCGGAGAACACGAAATCGCATCGAAGCGCGCGCTGAAGCACCTGGGGCTGATGATTGACGACCGTTTAAATTTCAACGCACATGTCGATTACGCCTGCGAAAAGGCGTCAAAGGCTGTCAACGCGATAGCAAGGATCATACCAAACGTCGGCGGGCCGAGGAGCAGCAAGAGACGCCTTCTGGCAAGCGTTGCAACCTCAACTCTGAGGTATGGAGTTCTAGCCTGGGCCGCAGCGCTAAAAAAAAAGCGTAACCGAGAAAAACTGAACAGAGCATTCCGACTCATGGCCATGCGGGTCGCAAGCGCCTACCGAACGATTTCATCGGAGGCAGTATGCGTTAACGCTGGGATGATGCCCATTTGCATCACCCTGGTCGAGGACGTGGAATGCTATCAGAGGAGGGATATAAGGAACGTGAGGGGTATCGAAAGAAAGGACTCGGTGGCTAAGTGGCAGCAAGAGTGGGACCATGCGGGAGATGGAAGGTGGACCCACCGGCTCATCCCGAATGTGTCTGCGTGGGTGAATAGGAAGCATGGAGAAGTGAACTTCAATATGACGCAGTTCCTGTCCGGGCACGGCTGCTTCCGGAAATATCTGCATCGGTTTGGTCACGCACCTTCGCCTCTCTGTCCAGAGTGCGGAAACGTACATAGATGAGACACCGGAGCACGTTTTCTTCGAATTTCCTAGATTCGAAGAAGCGCGCAGGGATATGCCTGGTATGACCGCCGACAATGTCGTATGCGAAATGTGCAGCGAAGAAGAGAAATGGAACGCTGTCGACCAGGTGGTAGCGCGAATACTGTCCGAACTGCAGAGGAAGTGGCGTAATGATCAACGTTCCAGCGCCACTGGCTAGATCGGTTTCGGGAGAAATTCTTTCGCCGGGGAACTCTCCGCCGGAGTAGGATAGATCCACTGCCGGGGACTAGTTGAGTAGATCTCGAAGCAGCACCGGACTGGGTCGTCGGGGCACCAGTGAACCGGACACCTGGCTCCACCGGCATCGCTGGTTTCACTTCGGCACCCTACCGGTTGGCCCGTGAATAACAGAAGAATCGGTTTCGGAAGAATGTCCACCGCCGGGGAACTTTATGTCGGTGTACGCTAGGTCCACCGCCGGGACCTAGTCGAGTAGAGCGCGAAAACATACTGGATTTGGATCGTCGAGGCGCCAGCGAACCGGAAGTCAGTAACCACCCGGAGTCACCGGACCGACCTCGGTATCCGACCAGTTCGTCCATTAATGTGGGGGGATTTTTAATTAATTTATAGTTGTTCATATCCTCGTGATTTTCAATTTTCGTAACTTTTTAGCCTCCACTGACTTCACTGGTTAGGATGAACTGATTATATACATGATCTTCGAACGATCTAAATTTGGCTAAATTGAATCTATCAACCGAGTAATGCATCCAAGATCGAGAGAATATAGTCACACGTTATAAACTAACCATTTCCATAGGTAAAATAGCAATGATTTAACAAGAAAATCGAAGACCCAATGTTAGGGACAAATTTTTTTCTGTGTTCCCAACTATAACCTGTTGTATGAAAATCGTAGTAAAAATGTTGTTTTTGGTAAAAATTTCAATAAAAATGTCTGAGTTTCGGTTGTATATTTTTCAAATAGCGTATCCAAACACAAACCAAAGAAACAAAACATATGTAGGTTGAATTTTAATGTTTCCATTATCAAATGGCCGATAAATCATACATGAAATTTACTTAGGTGTTTAAAAACAGTTTTACTATATTTAGTTTTTCAAAGTTTGGTGTTAGGTAAAGGGAATACAATTGGCAATGCCTAAAATTAGAAAATCAGAGGAACCGCAATTTAATGATAAATTTATCGAATGGACCGAAGTTGAATCCTCGAATAGACCCAATTTGGTGCTTATAGACCGACATTACATCCACATTCCTCTAAAGGTTCTGACTTTATAAAATGAGTTGTGTAACTTTTCGTAATTCATACTTCCAAATGGCTTATTAAACTTATCTCAACAAGTGTACAACGAGTTAAATATCGCTTCCGGCTCAAATACTTTATGAGTTATAATAAAAAATGTCATCGATCGATACATATTAAAGTAAGTCAAGGGACACATCCCAAGTAACATTTTAAGTTTTATGAATTCCTACAAGGATGTTTTAAAACGACATCCATAAAACTCTGGTCAAGGCGTATTTGTCTTGATTTCTTCCCCCAAACCTCATAAAGACTAAAATTTGGCTAGTTGGCCCACCCTGGCAGAGGTTCTGAATCGGATTAAAATAAAAAGATTTTATAGTGACCGAATTAAGAACCGTTTGAAAACCAAATGTAAGCTACAATAAAAGCAATTTGACATTTACAAAAACATGTTTCGTGCAATTTCCTCTAGATGCTTGCCAAAGCCACTCAAAACAGTTTTATTCATATTATAATCGTATTCATAAATTTTCCTAAGTCTCAACAAATTCATTTCAATAAAAAACACTTCTGATTGGAGAAAATATTTACCCATCAGTATTTTCAACGTGAAATATTTATCTTAGTTATATTGATTTATCAAAATTTATCACTAGTTTCAAATTTCAACTGCCAAATAGAATTCATTGTGTTAAGTGCTTGAAAAGAGCTGAAAAACTAAGTGCACCTTCGAAATACGTTGTACTTTCTAATTATTTGTTTGTTTAAAAAAAGTTCAATTCTCTGTTGAAGTTAAGCTTTTTGCTCCATTGCTCTTAATTAACCCCTTTTTTATTCCGCATAAACTGCTGTATAACAATAAACCGTGTCAATCGAAATATATCATGATATATGGAAAATATAAACCTGCCATGAAGATTGGAATAAAAATGGCAGCAACATTAAAATTGATTTTAAATCCCAAGTAACAATTTTAGTTTTATTCCAGCCGTATAGAACTCCTCCCAGCTTTGTTGATAAAACTACTTTCAAAACTGTTTTGTCTACCAACACCTCCTCTATGCTTCTTTAAAGCCAAAATTTGTACAAAGTGGCATAAAGCCAAATTATCTTCGCAATGACTACTTTAAAACTATTTGGTTCTTTGGTGACTTCCCTCAATGCCAATTTGCCGTTTAATGCATTTACTGGATGCAAAATGGTTTTAAAAGGGTTTTTCAACTGACCATAATAAGATAATCTGAATGAGTCCCAAAACGGCATTTCAAAACAGCATTTTATGAGTTCATAAAGTCAAAATAAAACCTTTGATAGGAGTAAAAGGATTTTGAAAAAACGAGGTTTTAAGATCGTTTTAATCAAGCTGTGTAGGTTCTCATAGACCTGACTAAAATATGAAACCTATTGGCAGCTCTTGGTGTCATAATAAAACCAAATTGATTTCTAGTGGCTTTGATAAAACCTTAATAAAACTTAATAAAGCAGTATGGTTTTGGCAATGTTACTTGGGATAAGTCATTATTGAAAATGCTGTTTTGTTTTTATGAAAACATCTTTAAATAAATCATGTTTTGATATGGCATTTATGATAATAATTTTGAGGCTTAACTGTTTCCTTGCGAAGCTATTTTGCTACCTGCAAGACCGTTTAGCTGTCAAACAGCTTATATGGTAATCAAGCTGCTGCCAGAAAAGAGTTTTGACAGTTCAAGCTACATCAAAAATTAGTCCGCAGGAAGAAACTTGCAGACAATTGAACGATGCGAAACATGCCTCACGATTATTTCATCTGGGTCATCGTAACGAAATTGATGAATGATAAAATCAAATTTAAGTTTGTTTCTATGCGAATCCTTCTTTGTTTTATTTTATGACAACAATGGTAGAGCAGCTTATCATACGCTTTATGTAGTTCAAAATGCTACAATATATGCTGTATGCTCTCGTCAGAAGCCAAATGGTTTAATGATGGTTTTTATAATGATAAAGCGTGCTTATGAAATATTTTATTATGACTTTGTTAAACAAATATAAACGAGCTTTATTATTGACTTACTTAACGGTTTTATGAGGGAATAGATTTCCTCGTCAATTATTTTTATAAGTTAGACTGTTTTGGACTTCACCTTTCTGCTAGAAAAGGTTATAAAAACAGCCAAAAGCAAAATAATTAACTATACATCTTTCGCATCATTGAAAGCCACTTTTAAACAAAATAGCGTGTGTATTGCAGTAATAAAGCCCTTATAAATTAGAACAAAAGCTAAAAGGCAGTAGGATTGTTACTTGGGATACCATATATATAGATTGAGCAGAGTGACATTATAGTCACGCTTTGGTGAACCAGAAACATCAACGTTGCCTTCTGAGAATTAGATCGAGTTCTGTTATAAGACACTAAACACTTGACAGATCGGCTATGTTATATTATTTTTGGTCTTTCTTTCAAATCCCCTTTTCAACTACTTTAAGTAATAATATCAATATTTTCGAGTTTAGCTATCTTTATTCGTTCTTTTCAAACAAATTTACTCGATGTGCCCTACATTTTTATCAATGACATCCTCAAACTAGAACACGGCTTTCGAATGGATCCTCTGACACCAACAGCCATGTACGCGTCATGACAAACTTCAGGGCCTTCACTCTAGGGTGAGATGTTTTGCAGGCTTGTGCAAATACGCCCAAATCGAATAATCTAACGGATCAAGGTCCGACTGCTAGGAGGGGCACAAATATTTGTCTAAAACTTCATGTTTCAACCTCAAAACAATTCTAACGTTCTGATGCAGCACTTGAAAGTAAACATAAAAAAACACAGTGTAAACAGAAATAAGTCTTTGTAAATTGGAAATATCATTCTTATCAATATGCAACTCTAGGAGTGGACAGCAGTTTTCTGCTAAGGAGCGTATCGAATATAAGCTATCCACATACATTTGCGTTGTACGCATGTATTTGTGATGGTTTTTTATGCTCTGAACACTGCATGCTGTGCGTTTGACTGTCAGCTTTCTTTTGTTTACTTGTTTGTGCGGTTCAAATTCTGCGTTTTCAAAATGTCGCGTATTGAAAAGGAAGTGAAAATTAAGGTTCTGGACACATGGCTAAGTGAGAAGCGTATCAAGAGGCGAAACCACCTGAAGACCTACAAGAAGCAGAAAATCTCGAAACAAAGTGCAGAACAGAAGAAGCGAGCAGCAACAAGGGCCCGGAAATTGTATTCGCGTCTTTTGCAGCGTCCGGATGCATGCGTTTTGAAGGACGATGAGACCTATGTAAAGGAGGACTCAAAAACCCTTCCAGGTCCACAATACTTTACTGCCGTCGTTGGGGAGGATGTGAGCGATGCGGACAGGTCGATTCAAGTGGAGAAATTCGGTCGAAAGGTACTGGTATGGCAAGCAATATGTTCCTGTGGTTTGAAGTCAACCATTTTTTACACTACCGGAACTATAAATGCGGAAATCTATCGATCTGAGTGTCTCCTGAAGAGATTGTTGCCTTTATATAAGAAGCATAGTACACCTCCACTGTTTTGGCCGGATTTAGCGTCGGCTCACTATGCCAAAACCACTCTCAATTGGCTTGCGGAAAAGGGTATAGATTTCGTTGAGAAAAATATCAATCCACCAAATTGCCCTCAGCTTCGACCCATCGAACGTTACTGGGCAATCGCGAAGAGGGTCTTCAAGAAGACTGGTAAGGCAGCTGGGAACATGCAGGAGTTCAAAAAAATTTGGGCTCAAGCGTCCAAAAAATGCGATGCAACACTTGTCCGGAACTTGATGAAGAGCATTCGATCCAAAGTTCGAAAATTCGAGAAGGAATAACTTAAATTTCATCCGGTCTTCATTATGTTCAAGTTTAACCTCGTACAATAAAGGATCAATTTTTTGTATGAATAAAATATCGGTTTTCAACATAATTTGAAAGAAAGTTTGTGGATAGCTTATTTTCGATACACTCCTTAGAACCAAAGAGAATATATTGATAGGTCCGTAAGACTCTCATTGTAACGAAAGTCATAAAAGTTTAAACATTTTAGATTTTTTTCCTGGCGCATCCTGTATAAAAATATGGATTTCCATATTACTCAAGGTGATTGGGAGAAATCGTGTGATGAGTCGTTCGAGAGTCTGAGTTACGGCAAGGTGATGAGCCTTCTTGTTTGCTGTTAAACTTTGCTTTGGAAGATGTGATTCGAAGAAGCAGGTCGCATCAAGCTTTGCCTACGGACGGCTAGATTTTCCTGAACTGACAAACTGATAGTCTTCTTTTAAATATTTTAGATAAATTCATCTGAGTTTGCACGATATGTTTGAATCCAGCAAACTGTGTTCTTGCTTCTCTAACTAACCGACGACGAACGGAAACAACACCGCGAGACAAAACTTCAAATATTGACATTGACTCAAAACGACGCGCAGCAGAAAGCCAATTTGCAAAACACTCATCGCCGTCATCCATTCCCTCCACCCCGGGGGAGCGGAAACCAGACATCCACAAAACTTGCCTACACCTGACAAATTAGATCTCCCCCGGGAAACAATCCCATTTACATTAGCCACAATCAATCGAATCCGCCGAGCCGAAGCTTATCTCCGGCGTCGGATCGACTCGCAGTTTTATGCCCCATCATCGTCCTCACCATCGCAACCGTGATGGTCTGGCATGTGCCCTGCCTACTTGGACTTGGATCCGCAGCAGCACACATACAAACTGATGCAATGACGCACTTCAACGACACACCTTGGAGCGCTCGGCCTGCTAGGATTGACTTCGCTCGTTGCGATGGGGTGCAAGTAAATTAAATCAAAACGGGCATCCTGCTCCCCCTTTTACTACCACGTTGCTCGACGGCGGCATGTTTGGATTATACGTTCAATTCGATCATCGCTACTGGCACCGCCGCTCCGCTCGGTTTTACCTTCATGCATATGAATAAAAGATCAACATAATTATATTTCTACTTTGACTTCACTTTGCAGCCCTGCCGCCGCCGGTCCACAATCGCCTTTCCCAGCTCGTTCGTTTCCTCTTCGGATCGATGGCTAAAGTGTTTTGAGGCTCACTCCCCCTCGGTCAGCTCGGTCCAACACCGAAATCCCCTTCGCCACTTAAGAAACCCAAAAGCCACCAACAAATCCCCGCTTTTGAAAATGTTTGTAAATACCCATTCATAACACTTTATGAGTTATTTATTGTTTTACAGATTAATGTAAATATTTTTCTGATTGTAGCTGAACCAACTTACTGCCGAGTTGATTCACTCGCTCACTCGCTCACTCGAGCATTACCGATTCGTTGAGCAAGTTTCAAACCAAATTTGCATAAGAAAAAAACATTGAAATCGATATTTTTTTCTCATTTCGACCTAAACTATTCAAAAGCGGTTTCTTCTTCTTTTCTGTCGGCTCAACGTCGATGGATGGATCCGATGAAAAAGGTATTAGCATAATGTTTATTTTTCACCACATCGCCGCCGCCTCCGCCGCCGCAGCCACCGCGTAGCAGGGCCTACTTTTCTTCGGAGCGAACAAATGAGCGAGCGGTCGAACGTGTTTGATTGTTTTCGCTTCCTTTCAATTAAATACTCCTACACGCACGAAGTTAATTTTTTCAATACCCACTATTTTTTGGCGCTCGAGAGCCACATCGCACCGGATCGGCTCAGGGCCCCGTCTGGCGTAGGGGTTTAGTTCGGGCGTGTACACGGTAAAATGGGTTTGTACGGGAATTGCAGGAAAGTGTATTCATGCGGCCAATTCTGTGCATTTTGTGAATGAAGATCATAATTTAAAAGACGATTTTTCAGGCCAAAACGAGGTTCTTGGTACCGCCCCGAACTTATTGAAATATTCTCTAAAAATAAGTTTTTCTAGTATTCAGTATATGGCTATGCAATGTTTAATCTTCATAACTGGGAAATAAAATGCAAACTATCAAGGATGATAAGTAAAGGCTGACAATTGGTACGCACAAAAAGACCTATAATTCGTGATTCAAAAAGTCCGTTAATAGCTGCTTAGCAGAACTTTTATTAAAACTTCAAAGTTACCGCATTAAGGTCTGTATCCGAAATAATCCGGACACCTCAAAACATGAATAAAACATAAATTTCGCATTATATTTCCGTCGTAGTTGTTTATTTCAGATTCATGGGATGTGTTTTAACAATTCGTGAAGACAAAACATAGTTATTCGGTATTTGCATAAAATTTTCAAACTTTGCGCTTAACTCCGTCCATTAGGGTTTGTACAGACTCTTCAGAAATCGTAGAAGCCGTCTTTGTCCAAATTTGCTGGAAGTGTTTGATGTCTTTGATTCCTTGCTTCTTTCCAGAATGGCTTCCGCTTCATCAGAGCCAAATATCTCTCGATTGGTCGTAGCTCTGGGCAATTTGGCGGGTTTGAGGTTTTTGGTACAATGTTCACTTGATTTGCTTGGTACCACCCAACAAACATCGGTGTTGAATTAGAGTTGTTCAAGAAATTTGGGGATTTGTGTTTTTTAGAAGGACAATTTGTAACATCCATCACAGATTTTAGCATAGTGGCATGATGCCAAATCGGGCCAGAACAAAGGTTTTTCTTTGTGAATTTTGATGAAGAGTAGCAATCGCTTCTGCAGACACTCTTTATGATAGATCGCCTTGTTGATTGTGCCTGTAGTGACGAAAGATTTACTCGTTTTGCCACACTAGGTATTTTTTGGGAAATTTCGATGCCTTCTTCGTTCTGAAATGCTCAGCTGGAGCATTTCTGGCCATAGCATAATAAAAAGCCAGCCCTGGAAGCTGCTTGAAATCCTCCAGGACATAAGTTTCATCGTCCATAACAACGCATGAAAACTTCGTCAAATATTCGCAGTACAAACGTCGAGCCCGTGATTTTGCTGCCAAGTTCTGTTTGTCGTTGCGATTTGGAACTGTTTTTACTTTATACGACTTAAGTCCCAAACGTTGTTCTGATTTTTGGACAAAACCAGGCGACATCCCTATTTTACGAGCCACAGTTCGAATGGAGAGATTTGGGTTTTTCGTTAATATCCTTTTCACCTTTCGGTCCATGACAGGATCAGGGCGTCCAATGTTTTTGTCACTTCTCAGTTTCCTCTCCACCGTAAAACGTTCCGAAAATGATTTGAGCACATCGTGAATAGTGGATTTAGGCAAATCCAAAGGGTCCCGTATTGACAAGTCAGGATTTGCCGTACGCCCGTACAAAATTCGCTCGCGCACTTGTTTTTCTTTCGTCGCCATCTTGAATTCTAAACATGAAATGTAAACATCAATCATAGTCTTTTTCATCATAGACTCTCAGCTATACCACAGTGAAATTTTTTCATTCCTACGTGTAATATTGTAAAAGTTACAATGATTTGAAGGTGTCCGGATTAATGTGGATACAGACCTTAGATGGGTACATTTCTCCAGTTCGAACGAAATCTCGAACCTTCCTCTTGATGGAGCCAGTGGAAACGGACACGGAATCAAAGCATTTGTTCCAAATTCCGCTTCGTCGAAGTCGCTGCTTTGAAATTGTCCAGTATTTTTCGATTGGTCGAAATTCCGGGCAATTCGGGGAAATCATTAACTTGGAGACAAAATCGACCTTGTTGGCAGCATACCACTCCAGAACCACCTTGGAGTAGTGGCAGCTGGCCAAATCTGGCCAAAAGATGACTTGTGGATAGACGGCAATATACGCTTTTCAGCCATTCTTCGACGTAAACTTGGGATGTCATCGTCGAGGATGTGACGAATGGTTCCATTTTCAGGCCACAACTGCAAATCGCTTGCTAAATCATGGCCTTCTTCGCGATCTTGAATCTTCCCGGCACATCCCCACGTTCAGCCGCGATGTAAAACTTTCGACCGGAAAGCTGCTTAAAATTGAGTTTAACGTATGTTTCGTCATCGATCAATATGCAGCCCCTGTGTTTCGGCAAAACACGATCGTACAAGAGCCTTGCACGCTTTTTGACCACGGAATTCTGCTTCATGTTCCGGTTCGGATGTTTGCTGGCTTTGTACGACTTGTATCCTACCCTGGCAAGGATGTTCCGCACCGTTTGAAAGTTGGCGTTGTACCTTCTGGCCACATCTCGGATCGAAAGACTGGGGTGGGCTTTAATGCACCTCAACACTTTGCTGCGCAGCTGACGATCCCTGGTTCCAGTTTTTTCGTAGGTCCGCTGATTCCTTTTCACACTCAGGGTTTCCTTGCAGATTTTGAGCATTCGAGGCATCTTCAGCACCTTAGCCAGCTTGAAACCGGACCAAGTGATTGCGCACAATATTTATTCTTCTTTCGAGTTCTATTTGATGTTATTTCTGAACGCGATCGACTACTTTGCTCAAACTTGCACCAGTTGTTCTCTACACCCAAAAAATAACCGCAGTGGAAACTACCATTTCGAGGGTTGAATTAAGCGCAAACACCAACAATTTTTAGCTGACTATACATGCGTTTGAATTTACCATGCCTGCGATTAGATCAACCATGGTGCGGTTGATATCAATATTAGGTCTGTCAAATATACCACAAATGTTGAAGGTTTTACCATAAACGAAGTAAATTTGACTGAAATTTCATGTTTTTTTTTTTGAAGATAGCCATAGTCGGGAAAAATGGTAGTTTCTACTACAAGATTTTTTTCTGTGTATAAAACTGGAAACAAACCACTGTCAAAGATTTTCGATTCACAATACTAGAAGCTTGCTAGCGGCGCAGTTCTCAGTTTGCATAATCTTTGAGACATGCGCAAGTAGACTATTTCGAAAATTATAAATACAATAACGAATAACCGTCAATTCAAAATTACGTGCAGTTTTCAACCAAACTTTAAACTGCGTCCTGTTATGTTTGCATGATTCAATATGTCGCAAGGAAGTTTGTAAATTCGGGGTGGTCTATCTACCACTGGTCATTGCGCCACCTATCTTGAAGCTTGAGAACAATCTGAGAGCTCGCTGGCTGTGCTCAGTTGTCCAGGTATTGACAGATCCTCTGGACAAGGTTATCCGGTTTGTGTCCCGACCACTCACGGTCATCATGCCGTTTCTCCGTTCCATTCCCTTTGCCACATGACTCTAGTGGTCTCCCGGATACCTCGTTGCTCGAAGCACTCTTCGTTCTTCTTTATGATGACGCTTATAGGCATCATCCTCGCTAAGACGCAGACTGCGTCGCGTGACACTGTGCGCTGATCATACATAGGTAGCTCTTAGTATAGTCACTAGATTCATAGTCTGGCGGAGACAAAAACGGGAACTGTCACTTGGCGGAGCCAATCGAACATTACTCGAGTAATTAATTATAAGGGCCGGAAAGCCATGATTTTAAACGTTGATTTCTCTCGTATCATTAGAATTTTTCGATGTTCAAATACACCATATGGTAGAACAGACATTCTTCCACCAGATGCTTCTTCCAATATGTTGGAGTGTTCTAAGTTTTGAGAGATATCGGAATTGAAAGTCATTGTTTACAATTGGCTTTCCAGCCCTTATCATAAATTACACGTGTAATGTACGATTGGCTCCGCCAAGTGACAATCAAAATTGGCTCCCGTTTTTGTCTCCGCCAGACTATGAATCTAGTGACTATAGCTCTTAGTACTTAAAGCGGCGGCTCACTGCGCACAGTGGGAAAAAAGTGCCCGAAACGCGAAAGAATTCTATATCTCAGCTCGGAGTGGAACGTTTTCTGTAAATGTTACCTTTACTTGAAGGAAAATTTTCAAGGAATTGAATGGACGTGGTTTCATTGGCCGCACGAGACTGCGTGGGAAGTAAATGAGCTCATTTTACCCTGGTTTCCCTAATATTTCCTTGTTGTTCAGAAATTTCTTTGCTCGGTGTGACTCAAGATCAACAAAATGATGCTAGTCATATGTAAAATTTTCAGGATAATCGATTGAAGCAGGTTTTGTTCACCGCACGGCACTGTGAATGAAGATATGGCTGATTTTACCCTGATTCCCCTAATATTGTTGTGTTTTTCAGAAATTTCTTCGCTCGATGTGATTAAAGAACAATAAAATATGGCTGGTCCCATGTAAAATTTCCTGGAAAATCGACTAGAATAAGTTTTGTTCACGGCTCTGTGAATGATGATATGGCTGATTTTACCCTGATTCCCCTAGTATTTTCATATTTTTCACAATTTTCTTTGCTCGGTATGACTCAAGATCAATAAAATAATGCTAGTTCTTTGTAAAATTTTCTGAGAAATCGATTGAAGTTGGTTTCATTTACCGCGCGTCTCTGTGAACGTAGATATGTCTGATTTTACCCCGATTCCCCTAATAGTTTTGTGCTTATCATAAATTTTTTTGGTCGGAGTTACTCAAGATCAACAAATTAAGGCTAGTCCTTTGTAAAATTTTCTGGCCAATTGATTGGAGTTGGTTTCATTCACCGCACGGCTATGTGAATGAAGATATGGCTGATTTTACCCTGATTCCTTTAAGATTTTCGTTTTTTTCAGAAATTTTTTGTTCGGTGAATACATGATGAAGGAAGTTTTGACTTGGTCTGATCCCAAGATGTCCTTTATGTCGGTTAAATCAAGTGGAAGAAAAGCACTGGAAACCTGACCAGGACTTCGAAGCACAGATGTTGAAGTTTTGTGTATCTCACGAACATGATATTTTAATAGACAGTGGAAGCGATGGCAGAGACGAAGAAGAGTAGTGCGACAGTGAGTATGAAGGTTGTTGAATTGGTGAAAGTGAAAACAATATAAACTTTTTTTTGAAGTTGTCCGAAAGTTCCTATATGTTTTATTTGAAGAAAAAAAAAAATTTAGTGACGAAAGGAACCAAAGTAATACAAAAATTGATAAATGAGGCATAATCAGCCGTATCTTCGTTAAAAGAGCCGTGCGGTAAATGAAACCAACTTCTATAGATTCTCCATAAAACTGTACAAACGACTGCTTTATTTTGTTAATTTTGAGCCACTCAGAGCATAGAAATTTCTGAATTACACAAAAATATTAGGAGAATCAGGATAAAATCAGTAATATCTTCGTTTACAGAGCAATGCGGTCAATGAAACCAACTCCATTCAGTTTACCAGAAAATTTTGCTTAGGACTAGCCTTTTTTTTGATCTTGAGTCACACCGAGCAGCGAAATTTCTGAATAACACAAAAATGAGGAAGTTTCCGAATGTAACGAAAATATTAGGGGAACCAGGGGAAAAACAGGAAATTCTTCGTTCACAGAGCCATGCGATTAACGAAATCAACGAAATTTTTCAAAGAACTAGCATTATTTTGTTGATCTTGAGTCACACCGAGCAGAGATATTTCTGAACAACACAAAAATATTACGGTAATCAGAGAAAATTCAGCCATACCTGCATTTACATAGCCGTGTGGTGAATGAAACCAACGCCATTCAATTTTGGAGAAAAGTTTACATAGGACTAGCCTTATTTTGTTGTTCTTCAGTCACACCGAACAAAGCAATCTCTGAATAACACAAAAATATTAGGGGAATCGGGGTAAAATCGACCATATCTTCGTTCGCAGAGCTGTGCGGTGAACGAAACTAATTTCAATCGATTTCTCTGCAAATTTTACAAAGGACTAGCCTTAATTTGTTGATCTTGAGTCACACCGAGCAAAGAAAATCGTGAAAAACATGAAAATATTAGGGGAATCAGGGAAAAATCAGTCATATCTTCATTCGCAGAGCCTTGGGTGAACAAAACCTACTTCAATCGATTTTTCCAGGAAATTTCACATATTTCACGCCATATTTTGTTGTTTTTTATTCACATCGAGCAAAGAAATTTCTGAAAAGCACAGCAATATTAGGGGAATTAGGGTAAAATCAGTCATATCTTCATTCACTGAGCCGTGCGGTTAATGAAACCAACTCCAATCGATTTTTCGGGCAATTTTACATACGACTAGCATCATTTTGTTGATCTTGAGTCACACCGAGCAAAGACATTTCTGAACAACAAGGAAATATTAGGGGAACCAGGGTAAAATGAGCTCATTTACTTCCCAAGCAGTCCCGTGCGGCCAATGAAACCACGTCCATTCGATTTCTTGGAAATTTTCCTTCAAGTAAAGGTAACATTTACAGAAATCGTTCCACTCCGAGCTGAGATATAGAATTCTTTCGCGTTTCGGGCACTTTTTTCCCCACTGTGCAGCGGCTCGCTATACCTGAGTATGTACAGGACGACACTAGCCAGGAGCTTTCGCCTGCTCCCTGGCACCGCCGAGCTATTCTACATCATGCGGGATAATGCCGATATAGCCAAGGAGGCCTCCTTGGTGGTGTAATTGACGTGGCTGATAAAGGACAGCTTGTCGTTGATCATGCCCGGAGTACCTCAGGGACCGCTTTGAAGTGATAGTGCCGTTACCTGCACTATTCGTCACCTTCTTTTGGACCCTTTCGCAGCCGTATGGCTGTTGTGGCTTCAATCCCGCATTGCACCTTGATGGCCGTGGAGATCTCGCCCACCTTTCTGATCTCGTCCAAGTTTTTACACTGGACAGTCTCTTGCGTGGCTAGGGCACCTAACTGCAAACCTTCTCGCAAAGCTTGTTCCATCAACTTCTTAGGGCCTGTTCATAAACCACGTAGACTCTATTTTGAAAATCTCAGAACCCCCCAATATTGATTCGGATCTCAACCCTTCGTAGAATTTCGAGATTTTAACTTAGAGTCAATGCAGCATTTGAAAGGTTCTGGTCTCCCCCGGGAATCTGCTATAATGAGAAGAAAGTTTTAGTTTGGCTGTGTTAACAGAAATGCATATAAAACATTCCAAACTCATTGTAAAGGACGTCTTCAGCAAAGTTTCTCAGTGCGTAACGAATCGTCTTTTGATATTATCATATAAGTTCCAAATCATGCTGCAGAGATGGTGCTGCAGTCTATCTTTGCCAAATGAAACTCTAAAGAGTTGCCGTCGTCGGCAAAGTCTCTCGGTATGTCATTTTTCGTCTTTTGACATTATTATTTTAATTCCAGATCTTGCCGCAGGTATGGCGCTGCAGTTTTTTTTTGCTTAATGAAGCTATAGAGCGTTGCCGTCTTCGGCAAAAAATTTCAGTACGTCATTTTTCGTCTTTTGACATTATCAGATTGGTTCCAGCACAGAGAACACACATTTAAGTTAAAACAAAATGTCTGCAAAAATTTGTGTACGAATTTAAATCAAAATACGTTAATACCTCGTTAAAAACACTAACGCAGCACAAACAGCATGTTGCGTTAACCAGTGGTGAAATTTGTTTTCAGAAGGATTTCTTTTTTGGCAACTTGTCCTAATAAACCAAGTATTTCCTTAGAGTTATTTTAGTTCTATTTAGACAACCATGTTAAAAGGATTCCTAAATAATATTCTTGTGAAATCATAAATTGCATTCAGCGTTGGATGGATTTTCTAAAAAGCAAAAAAGGTAAAAAAAAAATGTGTTGCCAAGAACGGAAATCTACTGTATTTATATTTACCACTGACATCAACTTAAGAATTTTACGATAGCAGCGCCACCATGATGTTGTGTTGGCTTTCTGAAGTGATCGTTAAATTTCTTACATACTTTTCAAATTCGAGTAAGATGTCTGTTCTCTATGGTTCCAGAGATGGCACCGCAATCTATCTTTGCCAATAAAAGCTTTAGAGAGCTTCCGTATTCAGAAAATGTTATTAGTATCTAAAATGCAGTTTCAAAACCCAGAAATGAGTTTCATTTTAAGACAACATGTGATTATTTTGACTGTAACTCATGTGAAATGTCTCTCAGAACTTTATAAAAAATTTCACGGTTTGAAAATAGACTCAGGATGCTTCCCTAAAAATTTCATGTTATTTGTAAACTTAGTGAAACAGTTACAGCTATTTATTAGTGTTACAATTTTAACGTGGACAACCTTTATGAGGCTCTTTGAACAATCCTACGGAAAGAACCCTTTATGGACATTTGCATTGAGTGTTCATTTCGTAGGGTCGTCCATAAAGCTTCATATTCGTCCGAGCGAGGCGACTTTTTGGAGCCAAGTGTGGAACAAATTCCAGTTTTCAATAAAATTTCAGCAAAGATAGACTAAAGCACCACCATTGTGGCAAGATTTGACTATCCTGACAACAGCAAATGACTGTATAATCACAAACCAGTTCTTTTTTTTAGTTCCTTGATTCTCGAGATTTTCAGCTCTGGGCTGGTTCATTTCCCGTCGTAGTTTGGGTATTTTCGTAACTTGTCAGGGGGCGAGATTCGAACTCGTGACTTTGGCGTGAGAGGTATGGATGTTAACCACTACGCCGGGGGAGCCCCCCAATCACAAACCATTCCTAGACCATTTCGATTTCGATTTCCACTTAGACCATTTATTGAACGTTTCCGTTATTGTTACGACAATTACCCATATAGTTGACTATAAACTAACAATCTCCTTTATAGTTTTAACAATATGTCAGATAGTCAACTGCTAAATAAAAATATGCTAAATAGGCATGCTAATGATGAAAAACGACATATTACAAATCTGAAAAGCTATGCCTAAGACGGCAACTCTCTCAAGCTTCATTTTACAAACATATACTACAGCTCCATCTCTGCTGAAAGATCTGGAAGTAATACAAATACGTCGAAAGACAACAAATGTCACAATGAGAAACTTTGCCGAGGATGGCAACTCTCTAGAGCTTCATTTGACGAAGATAGACTGCAGCGCCATCTATGCGGCAAGATAATGAACTAATGATGACAAAAGACGACAAATGACATACTGAGAAACTTTGTCCAAGACGGCAACTTTCTACAACTAGTCAGGAATGATTTGTATGCAATTCAGTTCACACATCGAAATCAAAACCTTCTTCCCTTTGTAGCAGATTCCCGGTGGCCAATGTTACTGGAACCAGGTTTTTCTACCACCAAAGCATTTTAGAAACCACAACTTTCCCAATACAGTGTAAACATTGTGCCTAGGTTGAAAATTCATAATTCTAGAAAGCTTTAAAATCTGGGTATTGACCCTAATGTCTTAAGTGTCTGTTTTTTTTTTAATACCCGAGGAAGATTAAACTCTTCGATCTTTAGGTAAGGGCCTCTTCACGGTTCCGCTGTCGTGCCTCTTACCCCTTTTTTTTTTGGTATATTTTCCTTCTTTCGGACCTTAGTCCAAGGGGTTTTCCTTACCCTTTTGCGGGTCGTCATTCGTGCCTTTCTTAGATTTTCTTTTTTTTTTACTGGGACCGGCCCTGGTCCCTTTCGCATAAGGCGTTTGAGACTTTATTCTCACTTGATCTGAGCTTAGCGCTAGATTTGGCTCCGGGGCCACTCTCTTCTCGCCCGGCCTGGTCGGGAATGGTCCCTCCGATCCCGACACCACGTTCGCGTATGTCCTCGGAACGATGAGGCCCTTAGCCATCATTCGCCTCTTGGAAATTACCGGACGATTGCCTCACCCGATTGAACGTCCCTGCCTCCATGGTAGATGGGGTGAGACCTTCCCACGAACACGGGAGTCTGCGTGTGCTTGAAGGCCATCTCCGTCGCGACTAGCCTGGCCATCTCCCTGGCCCTTTGGTCGGCTAGAAGCTTGGCTTCCAGCTCGTCGCGCTCTTTGCTTCCTTCCCATGGCCCGAATGAGTCCTGTCACATCCATGGTCTCGCCAATCTTCACGGAGCACCTGCTTTTGATGCCGTTATGCTTTCATACGTGTCCCGGCGGGGATCTGAGTAGGCCACTGTTTGCGACCGGATTCGTCTCGTCTTGGGGTTGTTTAATGCTTGAGGCTCCTTGATCTTCCATACTGTAGGGGGGGCCCTATTTAAACCCACGTTAAGTCCCCATAGTTATCTATGCAAGTAGGGAGGCCATGCAAGGGTTGATACGGTCCTTCATCGGGTTAACGTGTTCAAAGCCAGATCAGTGCAAGTCAGGTATGGGAATCTGAGACTACTCCCGTCTGGCTAGCAGAGCCGGTCGGTGAAGATTGGAACGTGCAGTAGACCTGCCAGGGTTTTAACGGGACGGAGACAACCTGTGCCGTGAGAACCTCGGTGTCATCCGACAGTACTCAGGGAGACACCATATGTGCCAGCCCAAAATCGATAGTACCGTATAAATTCCATTTGCAGCCAGTTACCGTAATTGGGGTACATTTTGTTGTATGTTAAATAATAGTCCAATATTACAATATAAAGAACAATCCACGCTAATCTATCCAAAACTACGAATGAGAGACCTGGTAGAAATAAGAGTCCGTAGATGCATTACGTGCGTTCTGGCAACTTGGCTATTATTGATGTCCAAGCTCATCGATTTAGCACCATCCGGGGGAGACTTGGTCCTTTACCCGATAATTTCATTATTTCCAATCCGCTCCATCAATCGCAATGTTTTGTGATTTACTAGATGGATTATTATAATTTGAGATGACTCAATGCAGACGTCTTCCAAATTTGGCAGATCGACAGGCAATCGGTGTGTAACCACCAGGTACCTCATAGCAAGATGCTTAGAGGTGGACCGAAAGATTTGATGTGCGACCACCCTCAAGTACAAAGTTGACTATCTACAAGACATTTATCAGACCGGTAGTCCTCTATAGCCTCGCAACATGCAAAGTTCACCCCGGCCCTAGCCTGATTGACAGATGAATGGATCGGCATTCGAACCCCAGAATGAAATGTACCCTACACGGCCAGCCATTTAAACTCAGTTTTGAGTCGTTTTTGACTAACTTTCGTCAGCAGTGGAGTCACTCAATTTTGAGTAAATGTAACTGGGATTGACAAGTCGACAAATCAAAAACATCCATCTGATTTGAGTCGATGTTTTTGATTTGTCGGCTTGTCAATACCAGTTACATTTACTCAAAATTGAGTGACTCCACTAATGACGAAAGTGAGTCAAAAACGACTCAAAATTGAGTTGATATGGCTGGCCGTGTAGAGAGAACGAGAAAAAGAGAGAGGGAGAGAGAGAGAAAGAGAGAGGAGGGTTGGAGGGGAGAGAGAGATACTGATGAATTTACAAGCATGAAAGATCTAAATTTATAACTAAGGAAGAAAGTTTAAAATTCTGAGTTGGGAGCAGGCAATACGATAATTGCGAAAGCTTTAAGCTTAAAATACCAAGCAAGAAGTAGACGAAGATAGACTACAGCCACCTGGGACGCTTTGTTCGCCACAGAACGCCAGTTCATCACTGTTTCTCGCTTCCACCAGTTTTTGGGTCTTCTTCATGTTCCGCTTGACAATGGCCCAATATTTGCACACAACCTCCACGTTGTTGACTGCATGCCAAATCCGGCCAAACTAGCACGGATCAATCGTCTTGCTTCAAGAAAGGCACTAGACGTATTTAAAGATAGGTTCACGTAATTCTTTCTTGTTGACAGTTTTCAAGTCACAAATACCGATAGCCTTCCAAATGAGATATTTCTAAGCAAACTTTGACAGTTCCATGTGGTCTAAAATATCTGCCAACTTTCCCTTCCCGCTTACTGTAGAAAACTCCTGCCAAGAAACCTGTTTGAAGTGTGCCTTAACGAAGGTTTCGTGATCCATTACCACATAATCGAACTTCGTCAACACGGCACAGCTTCCGGGATCGAATTTTAGCCATCCTGTTTTGTATTTAGTCGTTTCGAAGTTACTGCCTTCTTACAAGTCGGCATCCCTGCTAATCTGTTCAAGTTCGATGTAGACAACTCTCCTCACTGTGTGAGACATCTTGGATGGAAAGGTTGAGGTTGCACTTGAAACCGCTGGCCTCTCCTTTTTTCGCCACTGCGGCTACAAGCTTTTGATTTCCCCCCGATCCAGGTTTCCTGGTATTGGTTTTGACACTTTGAAGAGTTTCGTTAATTCAGTGTGCGAAAAGTTCGGATATTCGCGATGCACGAGAAAAATGTGTATGTGTTGCACCTTTTGCTTGGACGCCATTTTGATAACTCAGGGGCAAATGTCAACATCAAAATCTATTTTGAAGCTACTCATTTTTGAGTATAAAAACACTCAGTCCAACCTAAAGAGAACACACCAAGAAATGGGTATACATGCCTTTACACAAACTTGGGTAAACCTGCCTATGGAGGAAAGTGAGAAAAGGTTACAACCATCACTTCTGGAAAGCTTCAAAGTGGCCATTTTGAAGTTAGGACAAATGGTATTATTATCGTTTACCCAGAATTTGGATAGATTTCACTGATCGAAAACCAGTTTACTCATTTTGACAACTTTTTGACAACTCCATACGTCTTGCAAGAATGAGTGTAATCTACTCAGTCACTGGGTTGTCTCAAAATAGTATGTACAAAGTGACGGGTATCCGCTTTTAATAAACCACAATTAAAGGGTGTATCGTTTAAAATTCGCACACACAAAATTCATTCTGAAAATTCGAGTTTTTATCCGATTATCATCAAATTTTCAGGGAGTAAAAGAAAACAATTTAAATTAGTTTTGGCATTACTCATTTAGTTAATTTAGCCTTTATATCAAAATGCGCGAACCTTGGCCTCGACCCCAGCTATAAGTTTCTGAACGACTTCAGAATCGACAGTTTTTTTGCATATTAACATGGTTCTACATTCTTCACCACTTTAGGTTGTTTTAGGAGGTGCTCCATCATTGGCCTCATTCCACTGTAGTACGTCCTTCGTGTAGTGGCATGATGTCAAATCCGGCCAGAAAATCGTCGGACCGTCGTGAGCCTTCAGGAGAGGGAGAGGTCACTTTTGGAGACACTCTCCCAAATACACCTGTCCATTCATGGTGCTTACGGTAACAAAAGGTGTACTTCGCTTTCCGCAAGTACAAATCGCTTGCCAGAATAAGAATTTCTTGGCGAATTTCGACATCTTCTGTGTCCGGAGGTTCTCGGGAACATCACACTTATCCTTGGCATGTGACATACAGATTTCCTGGAATCTGTTGAAGTCGTGAAGGCGGATGTCTCGTCATCCATTATGCAGCAGTGTGGTTTCGTTAACTTCTGGTCGTACAACTTTTTGCGACCGTATTCTGTTTCTCGTCACGGTTTGGGGACTTTTGAACCTTAAACTTTCGTAGTCCACAACTCTTGCTCAAATGCAACTATTTAGCCACATCTCGAACTGAGGCGCTCGGTTTCCGTTTAAAGGCCCCAACCACGCGTTTGTGATCGTTCTCGTTGACCTCGCTTCCGATCAACAGTCAGACGTTTTTTTTAACCATTTTATGATACCAGACACCGTGGAATTCTCGATTCCCATTTTTTTTCCGAAGTTAGAGCAATTTGAATGCGTGCGGATTTTAAACGGTACACCCTTTAAAATAAACGCGACAAGCTTGAAACCGCCAAATTTTGATCGTAACACCCTGTAGTTAGCCAATATTTTTTTCATTCTCGATCCTACTTCATTTTAATATCTAACAAACTACAAGAAAGCAACAGACATAATCGAGCGAGCAATTCAATATACTTAACCTTCTTTAGGTTTCGGGGTCAATATAACCCGGAATGGATATTAAAAATGCTATAAATTTCTTAAATAAGCATCTAGACGTTTGAATTTTCTTGACTTTTCCTAAATCATAGGAAGTTATGTTTCTGCATCAAACTCAAATATTGTTGACATTTCTGAAGGGCTGTTAAAAAAAAGTTACGAATAAGGTGTTTCGGGTCATATTGACCCGGATTTCAAACTCACATTGTGGAAACTATACATGACCAAATATTAATGTATTTGCAATCAAAATGCTTATTAGACTCCCAATTTTTATTTTCTGGTAAGTCCTGACCTTTTTGACCCGATTGGCCACAAGGAATCTGTGCCGAAAGAGGGTATGTTTTGCTACGATCCGTGAATCGGCGACAGATACATATTTTCTTCGGAGCATGCATTTCGACGGCTCAAACTTCATGATTTTTCATGAAAAGTCTACTTCTAGCCTTGAAATGGACCAATGGCCGTATTGGGCATTCCGGGACAATCCGGATGCTCCGGAGGAATCGTTTAGGAGGGGACAAATAACGATTTTCCCAGAAACATGCCTTTCGACGGCTCAAACTTCATGATTTTCGTTGAGTAGCTTTGAAATAGATTATTTTCCATATTGGCCATTTTGGAACAACCCGGATGCCCCGGAAGAACCCTTTATGCGGGGACAAAATGGATTTTTACCGAAACATACCTTTCGGCGGCTCAAACTTCATGATTTTTTTAAAGTAGTCTACTTCTAGCCTAGAAATGGCCCAATTAATATATTGGCTATTCCGGAACCATCCGGATTCACCGGGGGAATCGTTTAGGAGGGGACAAATACAGATTTTTGCAGAAACGTGCCTTTCGACGGCTCAAACTTCATGATTTTTGTTGAGTAGTCTACTTCTAGCCTAGAAATGGATCACTAATTGGCCATTCTGGGACAACTCGGATGCACTGGAAGAACCATTTAGGTGAGACAAATAAAGATTTTTTGCCAAAACATGGCTTTCGACGGCTCAAACTTCATGATTTTTCAGCCTTAAAATTTGTTCAGCCTTAAAATTTGTTCAGCCTTAAAATGGACCAATGATCATATTCGCTACTCTGCGACAATCCAGATAGCCCGGAAGAACCTTTTATGCCTTTCGACGGCTCAAACTTCACGACTTGCGTAAACAATCTACTTCGAGTTATTAAATGGACGAATGAACATATTGACCATTCCGGGACAACCTGGATACTCCGAGGGAACCCTTCAGGAGGAGACAAATACGGTTTTTCACCAAAACATGCCATTGCCAATAAATTTCGACCATCCATGGAGCAGCTATGGTCACTCCTTCAAGCTAAGAGTCATTGTCAAAGCAAACAAGGTTAATTTCACATTTACTATCTTGTTAATGTCCAACATGTGCTGTTGTCATTATTCGCTAAATTGGTAACAAAATTAAACAAATTCAGTTAAATACATCCATGCAGCCGGCAAAGTGAATAAGCATTCACTTCCTCAACTGTCTGGATGACAACCGGGGTGGACCACCCCCTCTCTCCCGACCACGCTACGCTACTGCTCATAAATGAGTAAAAATGATAAACTAAGAAAGCTATGTCAATTGGATCAGTCTTTCTTTGATTTTGGAAACTCATGAATTTTATGACTCATAAAATTCGTGAGTTTCCAAAATCAAAGAAAAACTGATCCAATTGACATAGCTTTTTTAGTTTATTACAGCACGTTTTCCGACTTTTCCAGATTTCGGTAATTGCGGTAACCAGGTCGGTAATCGAGTTCGCGAGCTTCCAGAATTAGCAAAACGGATCCAATTGACATAGCTTTCTTTGTTTACTATTTTTACTAACTTATAAGCACGTTGGGACGCTTTAGAATATTACAATGTGATTTGAGAACAACAATAGAAAAGCAATCAAATTTACCAGTCATCAGCTTTATGTGCTGATGATTTTCACTCATCTGATTGAACACATATAGGGTGCGGAACCAATTCTTGTCACCAATCGCTATTAAAGGGCGATACGGTCAAAATTTGGTCAATATAAACTTGACGTATTTCTTTCAATTTTGCATTTAAAAAACCTGAACACCCCTCATTTTGAAGGTGTGTGTGTGTAGAATGTTGCTCCTATTTTGATTTTGGAATTCACTCTTCAGTTGTCAAAATGCCGTCCAAGCAAGAAGAGCAGCGTATCAAAATTTTGCTCGCGCATCGCGAAAATCCGAGCTACTCGCACGCAAAGTTGGCAAAATCGCTAAAAGTTGCCAAATCAACCGTTACAAATGTAATTAAAGTGTTTGGGGAACGTTTGTCGACAGCCAGGAAGTCTGGATCGGGGGGAAATCGAAAACCGGAAGCCGCTGAGACGACAAAGAGAGTTGCCGGTAGTTTCAAGCGAAACCCTAACCTATCTCTCCGAGATGCCGCAAATAAGCTGGGTGTATCGTCTATCGACTTACAAGAAGGTAGTGACTCCAAATCGCGATGATAAACAAAATACGACGGAAAAAGCGCGATCCCGGAGGCTGTACACGACGATGCTGACGAAGTTTGACTGCGTGGTAATGGACGACAAAACCTACGTCAAAGCCGACTACAAGCAGCTTCCGGGACAGGAGTTTTATACGGCAAAAGGAAGGGGAAAGGTAGCAGATATTTTCAAGCACACGAAACTGTCAAAGTTCGCAAAGAAATATCTGGTTTGGCAAGCCATCTGTACCTGTGGCTTGAAAAGCAGCATTTTCATAGCTTCCGGAACTGTCAACCAAGAAATTTACGTGAAAGAGTGTTTGAATAAACGTCTGCTGCCTTTCCTGAAGAAACACGGTTGTTCCGTACTGTTTTGGCCGGATTTGGCATCTTGCCATTACGGTAAAAAGGCCATGGAGTGGTACGCCGTCAACAACGTGCAGGTGGTTCCCAAGGACAAGAACCCTCCCAACACGCCAGAGCTCCGCCCAATTGAGAAATACTGGGCTATTGTCAAGCGGAACCTAAAGAAGACCAAAAAAACTGCTAAGAACGAGCAGCAGTTCAAGGCAAACTGGCTTTCTGCGGCGAAGATGGTGGACAAGGTGGCTGTACAAAATCTGATGGCAGGGGTCAAGCGTAAGGCCCGGCAATTCGGATTTGGAAAAGCGGGAGCCTAACTGAATATTTTTCCTGAATTTTATACTAATTGAACTTGAAAAAGAAATTTAATTTGATTTTTTAAATAAACGATTTCACCGATTTACACGCGTTTTCCCTTGACCAAATTTTGACCGTATCACCCTTTACTAAGCCATACAAGATCCAAATGACTTCAAATTCTTTTCTTGAATAGTTTAATATAGACACTAGTCATGTAAAAAAAATCATTCGGTTTCAATGCGGCAGAGCAATAGCGATTGGCGACAGGAATTGGCCCATGAAGTTGTAGCCAAGGCTTCAAATTTTCACACCATATTTACATTTTTGCTTTCACTCTACAAAAATTGCCACTATAACGATTCAAAGAAAATTTGGCACCTTCAGCCTTTCATTTATTTTGCTACGATATTTTTGCCAAATTTACTATTCTTCTTCCCATTAACGTTTTAATTATGGTTCATTTTCCGAAGATCGAAATGATCAACAAAAGATGAGATTTTTCTTAGGGTCATCGGATTAATTTAAAAAATCGAAAATCGATATCAAAAGAATAAATTTCGTAAAGATCAATCCAAGATTACCCAATCCTAGTTCGTATGTAAATAAAGGCAAATGTCATTAATCCATTTCAAAGCTAGAAGTAGACTACTCAACAAAAATCTTGAAGTTTCAGCCGTCGAAAGGCATGTTTCGTTGAAAATTCGTTTTTGTCCCCTCCTAAAGGGTTCTTCCGGGGTAGCGTTGAGATGAATAACCTTGTTTTCCTAATAAAATACCACTATCATACTCTGTGAGTAGCCCCAACAGCATCCTTACTGTTGGTTTAAATCGGTCCAAATCGGATTTCCAGCATTATAAAACATCTCCAAGTTTCCCAATGAAAAACCACTATCGCATTTTGTGAGTGGCCCCAATAGCATCCTTACTGTTGGTTTAAATCTGTGCAAATCGGAAATCGGTACTAATTACACTTGACAGCTTATCGTTAACCAAAATGAACCCTGCTGCCACCCAATCCTGTAATCCAAAATCCCAGTGATCTCTCGTGGAAGTGCAGTGGATTCCGCGGCTTCCAATGAAGCAAGTATCATGTCAACATATTCCTACCCATTCCCTACTTGACCTGCATTTGGGCGTGCCGGCGCCGGTATTGCCTTAGTTTGGGATCACCAGTTTTTACACATTGAAGATTTATGTTAGTCCCAAGCATCATCTGTTGGTTCTCTGTGTAATAACAGCTGATCTGGCAACAACGGAGTAGCAACCTCAGGCGGTCAATCATGCTCATGCCTTTTGAAGGGTTCTTCCGGGGTATCCGGGTTGCCTCAGAATTTCCAATATGGTCATTGATCCATTTCAAGGCTAGAAGTAGACTTCTTAACCAAAATCATGAAGTTTGAGCCGTCGAAAGGCGTGTTTCGGTGAAAATCTGTATTTGCACCCTCCTAAACGGTTTCGCTGGAGCATCTGGATTGTCCCGGAATGGCCAATATATTTATTGGGCCATTTCTAGGCTAGAAGTAGACTACTTATAAAAAAATCATGAAGTTTGAGCCATCGAAAGGCATGTTTTGGCGAAAATGCGCATTTGTTTCCTCCAGAAGGGTTCCCCCGGGGCATCCGGATTGTCTTGGAATGGCCAATAAGCTCACTGGTCCATTTCTAGGCCGGAAGTTGACTTTTCATGAAAAATCATGAAGACTGAGCCGTCGAAAATCATGTTCCGATGAAAATTTGTATCTGTCGCCCCCTCACGGATCGTGGCAAAACATGCCCTCTTCCGGCACAGATTCCTTGTGGCCAATCGGGTTAAAAAGGGCAGTTGGCACCAGAAACTGAAAATTGGAACTCTAATAAGCATTTTGACAGCAAAGACTTAAATTTAGTTGTATAAATTTTCCATAATGTGAATTTTAAATCCGGGTCAATATGACCCGAAACACCTTATTCGTTACAAAATGTTAACACCCTAGGAAGGTTAAATTTATCTTTGTTTATATTTAAATTTTCTATCATTGCATCTCTCCTTTTATTTGTCTGATTGGTAAGGTATGGTAAGTCCTATATATTGCAATTTACTATATTCTTTTCAAGGCCGCATTTGATCATCCATAGCATTTGTAGCCTTCTAAGAAAAAAAATCAGATGAAAGTGCTGAAAACGCCTCTCCTTGACGATTTCATCAAAGAACAAAGAAATTAACAGTGTACGCGCCCAATCGATTGCCCCTATGAATGAAATCCGATTGAATGAACGGCACCGAACAAACAGTTTCGAAAGAAGTTCGCACTCTTCTCGAGGCCCTCCTCAACGAAGACCCACTCCATCGGCATTCAACGGACGGCCATTGGGATGCGATTTATTGTAGCCAGATAGGTCTGCATGATAATGGCAACGGGCAACAACATTCCGTTTTCATCTCCGTCGAGTCTGTGGATGTTTCTCAACTTTCGGTGCGAGGAGTAGTTCTGCAGCTCAAGAGCCTCGGACAATCGCAGCCCTCCTCTGCACTTAGCATTTCCTTTACTGCTTCGAACGATCGGCAATGTTGGGGTCTTGTTGATTTTTGTTCATCGAAGACGACCACCCATCGATGATGCATCGATATCCACAAACACACCTTGATTAGACCACCTCGGATCGGAATCCAGCGAATCTATCGAGTGTTTTGAAAATATTTACACCAACTCCCAAATAGGGATTCCAGCAAAACAACAACGATCATAGGAGGCTAGCTTATTGGAAGAAGTTTATCGACTCAAGTGTCGATCCCCTCGAACTCGGACGAGTTGAACGGTCCGGGTAGGGACGGAGCAACTCATTGACCAATAAATAAACATGTCACGCGTGATCTGCTCCTTAGGACCGGTTCCGTTGGCCCCCAGCAGATGGACCGAACCGAACGGACAGCGAGCATGCATATGTAAGTAGTTGTTGGCCGTTCGTACCAGGGAGCGTCCACTTGAAAACGACTCGAGTACATATCGGGATCGAAAATGGGTTATTGATTTATGTGGTGATAATTTGTTTGTTCCTTCTTCGGAGGAAATCATTCCCTGTATGATGTTTCCTGTCGAGAGAGCGAGTCGCTCAAGTGTCTCTGTCAGTGCACCGTTTCGATGTGTACAAACAGTGGTAAATATTTGAAACCGATGGCGACGGTAACGGATGGCGATGAGACTTCTGGACGGACTTCTTCATTACGTATGGTATGAAGTGGTTCGGTGATTGATGGGTGTCTCTGACAATCGATTCTGTTTGATTTGAACTCAGTGCGAAACTAACACGTAGAAGGCGAAAAGTCATTTTCACCATTTCCGTTGGTATCGATTTTTCTGGAACAAAAATCCCAACTCAAAGACCCGACTCAGTTCCCTTCAAACAAAAGCATTTGCATAAACGATACACCATCCGTTGAACGTATTATTAACTCAATCATGAAAATGTTCTTGCCATTTTTTGCCCCGCTCCTCGCGCACGAAGGGGACTCGGATTTCCTGCAACAATTTTCCAATGCCCAGGAAAATGTAACATCAAAAATTCCTTTTGTACTCGTCGTCCCTCCGACAAAGTGTCGTGCCAACAGTTTTCCATTTTTACATCCCTCATGCGACGGCGCTATTGTGTGGTGCCGAGCTTGATGCTTCTCGCTTCGGTTGTATGATTTAATTATGTCGTTTTATTCCCATTAATTCCTCTGGGGAGTTCCGAGCAGGAGGTAGCGGAGCACGGGACGAGAGGGGTGAGCTGCTTTCGGAAGTTGTTATATTATGTTCTCTTGTTGAAACATACGGAATCGAACGGAACGATGAAGCCAAGAAGGAGGAAACAGCCGAGCAGCGCAGGAAAGAGATTGCTTTTAAACGCTATCATAACTCCTCGTCTACCCCGGCAACGTCAACAACAAAAACAACAACAACATCAACAAAAACCCGCTACAAAAGCGATCGGAATTTAGTGCAGAATCTCTCATCGCGTGGCGGGCGTTGTTGGTAGTGGAGGAGCGAGGCAGCGCAGCAACGAGGAACGCTGAAATCATAGTGGGCCATGGACGGGTGCTTTTATGCTTGCGAGCCAGCTCACTCGATGCGATGCAAGATTTCATGCTCCATAACAGCTCTAAGCTATACGAAGCAAAATGTATTCACAGGAGAGCTATTTTGCGGTTGGGTTTCTTTGTTCTACTGGAAGGGTTGCCAAAGCTTTGGGAGCAAAAGTTAATGGGGATTTAGTTTTTAAATGAGGTATGATAGTGGGCGAATACTGGATGTGGTGCAATTACTGTTCAATAACTAACTGGGGTGACATTGTGCATTTCGATACGAGTGCTATTATTTCGTTTCGACCACATTTGCCATTATCGATTTCGATTCGAGCTCGAAACGAGTGAAACGCCTAGAGTAGTACTAGATCTTCGAGTAAAAATTGGCATTGCGTAACATTAAGTTCGAGCATATTTGAGCGCGAATCGACTTAAAATATCTCGTAAAGCAGAAGTTGTTTGTCGCAAACATAAGTGCAATCATAACATCGATAACATCAAAACAAGAGCAAATACGAATTTGATTGCACAAATAAGCGGTAAAACGTATGCATGTACCAACATGTAAGAACAAATATAATGTTTTTAATTAAATTCAATCATTAATTATTGTTTTGTTTCAGGTCTACGGAATCGCCACGAAATGCGTTGAGCATCAACTCCTCTCAAGTAGAATTTCTTACGGACTTCATGGAAGAAAATCTAGACCTTGCTCGGGGTCTGTTAAAAACTCCCGATGCCAAAAGAAACTCCCACCGATTATGGGATAATTTAAAAAATGCGCTCAACGAACGAGTTCCTCCGGTGCGGGAAGTTCACGAGTGGAAAAAGGTAAATTTGGAGTTGTTTTTTGAAAATATTAACATTGCACACAGTCGACAGAGTGATTGAGATTCAATTTCAATTTCTCTTTATTGATTATCACAGCTTGCTTCTCTTTATTGATTTTAGGTGTGGGCGGACTATAAATATAAAGTGAAAAACAAACTACGCCACAACATAAACAGTTTGAAAAAAAAACAGGAGGAGGTCCAAATAAGACCAAATATTTAAACCAATACGAAGAAAGTGTGGTGAGATTCACTGGGTTGAATGCCTCCGTTTCCGGCATAGCTGCTGTAAAATCGTTTGGATGTCTCAGAGAAGCCTCCCTACGGATGATGATAAGGAACCGTACATAGAAATTCAAACTGCAGACGGAAATGAAGTGTTCGTAGAAGAATTCCTTGAAGAAGTGTTTTTACTGGAACTATTCCGAAGATATGTTGCATCACAAGAAGAGAGCAATGAGACACAAAAAGTTCTATTGCAAGTGAAACAAGGAAGCCTGAAAATAAAAAAAAACAGCTTCTTGAATTAAAGTTGAAAAAATATGCTGCGATTCAAAGAAGTAGTCAAACCAACGATGAATCTGATTTTTAATGATATTTTATGAACCAAATTCTAATTTGTCAAAGAAATGTTGACCGTTAATAAATCGTTATAGAAAAAATCATACCTACCAATTAAAACATTTTCCTCCTCCTTCATCTTCTTCTTCCTGACTTTTGTTACGCCCCTCCTGGGCCTTTACGCTGGCTCTCAACTTAATGTTCTTGATGCCCTTCCACAGATATTTATTGGGACCTTTCTATGCTTGCATTATGTTTGCATTATAAAATTTGTTTGGCAAGTACAGTCATTATCTATACCCAGGTAAGTCGAGACATTTTCCAACTCAAAAACTCCCTAGACCAGACCGGGAATCGAACCCTGCTGCCTCCTAATAATAAAAATAAGTCAGGCGAAATTAAAGCTGCATTAAATAATTACTACTAGAGAGGGTCTAGTATAAGAGAGGAGCGGATTCAAATCAAACTGCCTATGCCTAAGTGGTTTCTAGAAACACTGCCAATGAAATCAAGAAAACCAGCCAGCCCACTCCTCTCTTATGCTAGACTCTATTTACTTACTACCATAGCATTGATACTATGAAATCCTTTCTTGTTGAAAAACATATGTTCATCCTGTGTTGGTCTCAAAATTGGTATATGAGTACCATCAATACACCCTACTACCATAGACTAACTCTAAGACCAGTAGGTCCCGAACAAATACGATTTTTTTCTTGGCTCAGTCAGTACTAGCACATCGGTCCCAAGCTCGGTCCCAAGCTTAATAATGCGCCCCTTATAATGAACTCACACGAACACACTCTCAAATATTCTGTCAAAATAACACAGCAAATCAAAACAAAGGCGCAAATATGTATAGTTAGGTGCTGGCTTCAAGGTGTACTTCGGACCAAGGGGTTCTACAACAGTGAACCAATTTCAAATCGCTAGTTGCATATTGATTGTTGCTACTACGCCGGGTATTTTGAAGTTATCAAAGAAGTGCTTCTTACACTCACTGAACTCCGTTGGCTCTATTTTGATCCACCTTTCACATAAAGTGTTCTCCAAAATAGTTATCGTCTCACGGAAAATTAAAGACACTGTAGGTCAGGGGGAAAGTCACTCTGCCACGTTGTGTTTGTGTTGACCGTGTTTCGAGGTGTTGGAAGGTGGCATAATGTGTTTCTGTGCTTCAACATTTCTGTCAAAACTACGCTCGAAAATTTATGCTTATTGGCAACCATAGTTGTTTTGGACGTTTAATCCACGCACACATATGCATCACCTGAATCACATCAGTGCAAGCGAGAGGGAAATAAAACAGTGGGAAAACAAACATTCGACTCATGACAGAGGTGCCAGAAATGAATCTATTCTTTCATGTGGCGGCGAGGTGTTTGAAGTGTGGCGGATTGTGTCGGATTGTGTTTTTGAGAGTTTCAACACATGTTGGCCGAGTGACTTTCCCCCTGCTGTAGGTTGAGCCATACCGAGCAAAAAACTTCCTCCTACGTTTACGTGATATGACCCACTGGCAAGGAAATTCAGCGTTGCAGCTACCTTAAGCGCAGCAGGAATTGCAGTACATCTGGAGCTTGGTGGGAACGAAATCGTATCCAATACAAATTTAAAAGCCTCCCGGCTAAGTCTAAATTACTGCCGGAACCTTGAAAGAGAAAACATAATTATTTCACACATAGAAAACCATACTACAATTAACTCACTCATTTTCACTCAAAGAAAGTGGATTGCTGCAATCCCTCAGCTCACGTCTCTGCGGAATCAGAGTGCTTTCTTCATTATCACTGTCACTGTCGTCAAAAAACATTGTGAAAACTTTTCTTGTCAATTACAATTTTCTGCTGCAAAGAATTCACTACCGAGCAAGTTATGTTTGTTTGTATACATCTATAAGTTGACATTTCTCTTCGAGTTGATCTAGTACCCATTAAGCTCGAAATCTAGTACGCTAAAATGATGAACTCGAAAAAAATACGTAATACCAAACATAATTCGAGTTTCAAATTTCTCGAATCGAGTAACTCGAATCGAGATGCGCAATGCCACCCCTGATCTTGACTATGTTAATCGTAGAACATACTTCTACAGTCGAATTCAGTCAACAATTATAAGGTGCGGTAAGAAAAAATACGCGAATGTTTAAACTTTGATATTGGTTTAATTTATCTAACTAATGACTTATTTCTGTTGATAGTGTATTTGTTTATGCTTACTTTCAATTGCTGCTTCGGGATTGTTTCATTGCAAATTTGGGAAAATGTAGGCCATAGAAACGAATTACGAGTTCGCTGCTCGTCCCGAAGGCGTCGAAAGAGATTGCCAAGGTGTTGGTATGTCATTTGGTCACAGTTTTTTGCACAGACCGATTCAGTTCACAAAAAAAAATTTGAGGATTTTCCGGAGGAAGTGAAGTTAAAGTTTCAAACCAAATATTAGGCTGGTGTCAGAATCGATAGCTATGTGTACATTGGTATTTGGAAGTACCAAGTGCTTCCCTACACACTTAGAAATTATGAAATTTACACGAGACATAATTCATGCTTGTAAAAAGTCGGGGAACGTAAACAAAGATTTCGTGTTTAATTATGTCTAAAGAAACTGACACATACTATACGCAATTCGACGAAAGATGTGTTTGATTGACTTTATTTTCTCCTCTTTTTCAACTCATTCTTTTGTGCTAAAGGACGCTTGCATGTGTCGGTCTCTGGGGACAGAAATTTACATGAAATTTTTGTAGTGCCTAGGTTAAGGCCAACATTTTTGAGGATCAATACGTTGTCACACAATAGGATATAACGTCATGTCACAAGTCATATCGGACCCAACGATAGTTCATGCAAAACATGAAGTTTTGGCCGAAAGATTTGTGGCCCCTAGCAGATCGAAGCAAGTCACGCTGATCAGATTTTGATGTTGATTTTTTCTGCTGCGTCGTTTTTTCACGAATTTGACAATTTTATATTGATTATGTGTCGGCAAAAAAATTATTCTATCGTGTCCATTGTAGGATGTTAATCCGAGAGCTTTTTAAGTACCACCAAGCTTACTCTAGCAAAAGAGGGAAAAGCTTGCGGATACCGTAGGGAAGTGGAAGTTTGCGCGGATGTCGCCGACCGCCTGGAAGACTGTCCGGTTTTTATCGCCTAACGGAAGAGTAATTGTTGCTACCGGATCAAGTGGCTGGGGGCAATTGAAGTTTAAGCTTACAGCTTACGGTTCTGTGTGTCATTCAAAAGCAGGGTTACATTGTCTGGCCGTTTTCTTCCAGACGGAGAGGTCGAATTTCGCAGCCGAAAAGAAACATCGCCTGTAGTCATACCGACATGACAAGCTTGAAAAATTGATCTACTTCTATTTAATGCGTGAAACAGTTGCTAGAATTTATATGACACTCTAGAATTTGATGATGATTGGGTGATATCGTTCTTATATATTTTGAGCCATATTACGCTTCTTACTTCACTCGTGATACCCGAAATAAAGACAGTGATACCCGTTTGATTTGTACGTGCGGTTTTTTCACCGTGAAGTGACATCCGTGATAAGGCTCTTTTTACATTACAAATAAAAAACTATAGAACAAAAAGCATAGTATTAGCATAGCATTAGCATAGAATTAGCATAGCATTAGCATAGCATTAGCATAGCATTAGCATAGCATTAGCATAGCATTAGCATAGCATTAGCATAGCATTAGCATAGCATTAGCATAGCATTAGCATAGCATTAGCATAGCATTAGCATAGCATTAGCATAGCATTAGCATAGCATTAGCATAGCATTAGCATAGCATTAGCATAGCATTAGCATAGCATTAGCATAGCATTAGCATAGCATTAGCATAGCATTAGCATAGCATTAGCATAGCATTAGCATAGCATTAGCATAGCATTAGCATAGCATTAGCATAGCATTAGCATAGCATTAGCATAGCATTAGCATAGCATTAGCATAGCATTAGCATAGCATTAGCATAGCATTAGCATAGCATTAGCATAGCATTAGCATAGCATTAGCATAGCATTAGCATAGCATTAGCATAGCATTAGCATAGCATTAGCATAGCATTAGCATAGCATTAGCATAGCATTAGCATAGCATTAGCATAGCATTAGCATAGCATTAGCATAGCATTAGCATAGCATTAGCATAGCATTAGCATAGCATTAGCATAGCATTAGCATAGCATTAGCATAGCATTAGCATAGCATTAGCATAGCATTAGCATAGCATTAGCATAGCATTAGCATAGCATTAGCATAGCATTAGCATAGCATTAGCATAGCATTAGCATAGCATTAGCATAGCATTAGCATAGCATTAGCATAGCATTAGCATAGCATTAGCATAGCATTAGCATAGCATTAGCATAGCATTAGCATAGCATTAGCATAGCATTAGCATAGCATTAGCATAGCATTAGCATAGCATTAGCATAGCATTAGCATAGCATTAGCATAGCATTAGCATAGCATTAGCATAGCATTAGCATAGCATTAGCATAGCATTAGCATAGCATTAGCATAGCATTAGCATTTTTTAGTTATGTTTTTTTTTTTTTTTTTTTTTTCTCGAAAACGGAGAAAAATCAGGATATGTGGTAGCAGATCTTCTGAACCCGGGAGGACAAAATCTCAAGAGCAATAACCTGAATCCAGGACACAGCGTGGTACCAACAATCAGTAGGAAACTAGCGATTCAAAATTGGCTAACTGCTGGCAACCCCATTGGTCCACACTTAGAAATAAACACCGAGCTCGGTTTAATTTTCTACCAAACCACATCGGTTACCAACAAGAAACCGAATAAATTGATTATATATACTGTTTTCTGGTGTAATTTTTTTATTCAAAACCGAATTTCGGCTACTAAATGATATATTTGACAGATAAAAATGAAAGATGAACCGAACAGTACGGTAAAACAGGGATATTCAAGAGTTCGGTGCACGAAAACCGAAAAAAAACTCGGTAAACTGAACCGAGCAATCGCTGAATATTCTTAAACGTCAAACACTTCTCTTCGAGTCAATTCCGCCGAAAAACTCGGTTATTTTAGCAGAATCGATAAGGCCTGAAAAATCGTCAGCCATTTTATCTCGCGTGTGCGCGTCGCATGTCTTTTTGCGAAAATTCTCCGAATTGTGTTTTTTGTCAGGTGAAAATGGAAAATAATGCCGAGAGACTTCAACAGGAGGATGCACGTTTATTTGAAATCTTCTGTAAGTATTTGGTACTAATTTTGTAATTATATTTGCAGGAATCCTTGCAGTCTTTTTTTACTGCCATGAACACGTTGCAGGTTGCTGCAATTTGGAAATAGGGAAATGTATGAGGATTTTTTGCATCAATAAACAATGCAACTGACAAAATTGGTTTTATTGTTATGAAATTTGAAACCAGATTCGAAGCGACTTCAAAATTCAAGCACAGCCAAAAAGAACTGAATTCCTTAAATGCAACAGAAAAATCGATTTGTTTGACAGAATTCGGTAATATTTGAGTAAACCTATGCTGACCTTATTGCTGATTGGATTTATTTTTGTCAACCGAGTTTTTCGGTAAATTTGACATTCCATTTCGGTTTCCATTTTGAACCGAACAGACTACCGAGTGTTCAGCAGGTAAAAACTCGGTTGAAATTCAACCGATTTCGATACAGGTCGGACTCGATTATCCGGAGACTCGAATATCCGGGATTCGATTATCCGGAGTTTTAGACTCGATTATCCGGAGTATTTTTGTTACGATTTTTTTTAGTTTTATTTTTTTATTTTCACACTATTGAACGTAGCTAGAAGGAGAGGGCTGGAAGTCTTGTTTCGTATGATAAAACTCGATTTACTGTAGTGTATGTCAAATTCATTCATTCCAATGAGTATATTTATTTAATTTTCATTCAAAATATGATAATTTGAAGAAACATGAACGTAGCTACCCAACAAACATCGGTGTTGAATTAGAGCTTGTTCAAGCAAATTTGGAGAAGCTATTCAGCTGTTTCTTTTAGAATAGCTGAATAGATTCTCCAAATTTGTTTGAACAAGCTCTAATTCAACACCGATGTTTGTTGGGTAGGAATAGGAGGGGCTGAATATATTTAGTCTTGATTATTAGTTGTATACTGTCAAAACTATAAATTGATAAGATATGTATTTCAATATTTATGATCATTTGAACAAACATGATCGTAGCAATAAAAAGGAGGGCTCGGGATAGAGGTTGTAGGAAGTGTTTCAAAGTGATCATGTTGATATCCTCATTTGCTACATTGTTCTCGCAGAACCTTTGTAATTACATCCGTGGTTAATAAAACTAGCAAAATTTGCCAGGTAACTTATTGTTTATTTAAGGATAAAAACAAATTCATGCATTCAGTAACAACGCACGAGAAAAAAATCAAACTCTCTGTGAACCAATTATTTTCTCTAGTACATTTCCACGTACTTCTCGTAGCAGGAGTTTCCTTTCTAATGGAAGTCCGTTTTCTTCTGCTCAAGCAATTACTTGATCGATTCCCGATAAAGCTGCTTCATTTGAAATACAATTCAGATCAGAAACGTCATCCACATCAATCTGGTGTGGTTCCAAAACTGGTGAAGCACTTGATTTTTCAACAATTGCAACTGAATTTTCGCCATAGTAGAATGATGTGTACGGGTGCAAAACGATGTTCACAATATCATCGTCGTTCAAGACGTCAAACTCCATGTCCTCTTCGTGTATGGTATTGTCCTGGTCCATCAATTCCTGCTTAATCGATAGCAAGCGTTCTCGTACAACCGCCAACGGGATGTCATCTTCATCATCGAATTCTGGTTCTGTGTACAGCATTTTCCATGATTTGGCAATGGAATCAGCCGGTACCTCGTCCCAATCCTCGGCTACCCAAAACATAGCATCCATGATGTTGATTTTCTTGACCATGTCGTCGAATTCTCCTTGGCGTCCAAGAAGCTCACGCATAAGCCTTTGCTTGTAGTTGGACTTGACCATCTGGATGACGTTCTGGTCCATTGGCTGCAACAAGGCTGTTGTGTTTGGTGATAGGAAGATCGTAGAGATTGTTCCATCTGCAGTTCTAAGTTCATCGGCGCTGCAATGTGCGGAACAGTTGTCCAGCACTAAGACAGCCCTCACCGGCAATTTAGCACCTTCTAAAAATGCCGTGACTTTAGAAACGAACTCCTTGAACAACACCTCCTTAAACAACTGCCGGGTCATCCAGGCATTTTTTGATGAAGCATAGCATACGGGCAGCTCATAGATGTTCTTCAATGCTCTTGGTCGTTTTGACCTTCCAATCATAAGCGGAAGTTTGAACGAACCATCGGCATTTGAACAAGGCATAAATGTCACACGCTCCTTGTTCATCTTTCTTCCTGGAGCTGATGGTTCATCCATTGTGACAATTGTTGACGAAGGAGTGCATTTAAAAAACAGCCCGCTCTCGTCCGCGTTGAAAATCTGGCTGGAAGATAAATGCCGAACGATGGTTGCAAAATGTCCAATGTACGAATCAACGGTTGCAGCAATGTTCCAAAGTTTCTCTCCCGTAATTTTCAGAAACCTGATGTTGTGTCGTTTCACGAAATTCACGATGTATCCACGGCTCCCTTTGAATTTTTCATCATTGTACAACTTTCCGTACAGTTTCGTTGTCTGAACCGTCAACAAATCCTGGCTAACAGGGATATGACATTTACGTTTCTGCAGAAACCAAATGTACAGAGCTTCGTCGAGAAGAGGATACTTAGCCCTTTTGAAGGTTTTCCGTTTGTCTGAAGATTATGAATTTATATGAGAACATAGCATAAATTTCTAAAAGCTTACCCATCCGAAGTTGACGCTGTGCGATCTGTTCCATGATTTTTGCCTGGTTCTTTTTAAGGTTGTATGCAGTCGATTCAGCGATGTTATACTTCTGCCTTATTTCAATCATAGCTAACCTGTTGAAATCTTGCAAAATTTTTGCTTTTGTAGAAAATGTTAGAACAATTCTGCTCCTCTTTCCTTTCACTACAACTTTCACCATTTAAAAGAATTGAATTTTCTGAACACCACAGACGGAAACACGACTGCCCAGCACCAAGAAAAAATTGCACAGTTTGCTACGATTGTCAAACTAAGTGTCAGTGTGAGAAGCGTTCCACAATAACGTGTGGGCGTTACGACGCGTCGAGGCGTAACGTTTTAAAACAAATCAATATGATTAAGGAACCATAACAATATGCTTTTGGAGCATACACACTACAAACTGTAACAATAGAAAGCAATGTTTCTGGACATTCATTACATTTCATTAACAATAGCAAAACTTGTTGTATTAAGTTACCATGGCTGCTAAAATGTTGCTAAAGGTTGAATTGTATGTAATAGAAATGGTTATTTTCTATGCGGATAATTTTTTTTTGCTTGTCAAGATGCTACTGCATAGTAAAAACAAAAGAAAAAATTATATTATTTCAACTTTCTTTGATTGCTGATTTGATTTTTTTGTGATTCGATTATCCGGAGAATTCGATTATCCAGAGTGAAAAAAATGGATGGAGTCCGACCTGTATTATTTTCTAGGTGTGTCCCAAACACACCTTGCACCTTGCATCTTGCAATTCATTCTTGCGCTTGTCGGTGATAGAATTTTCGAATTTGTTTCAATTTGTTGCGTTATTTTGATGGATAATTTGTGGGGTTGTTGAAGTTTTGAGTTATGTTTTTAGGGGTGTGTCATTAAGCTTAAAATCGGTGTGATTGTAATTCCTGATTCAAAAAGTATATCCATTTTATTCTTGACTATCCTGGTGGTACGTAGAGCAGAGAAATTCCGATGTCATAAGGCGGCATCAAATCAGAAGAAATCAAGGATATAATTGTCATTGTTAAACATTTACTCAATAACAATAACAATCAATAGCTCATCTGATATATATATATATATATATATATATATATATATATATATATATATATATATATATATATATATATATATATATATATATATATATATATATATATATATATATATATATATATATATATATATATATATATATATATATATATATATATATATATATATATATATATATTTATATATATTGTTTGAAATACGGTCAATCAACCAAAACCATGTCCAAAGCTCTGACCTCATAACGATTTAACTAATAAATGTCTATAAAGGTACTGTATTGATTAATTATCGCAAGAGTTTTGTTTCTAGACCTCAAAACTCATTCATTGACAAAATTGAATTTATGGATTTGAAAAAAAAAACTGCTTGCTGCAAGTTAGCAAGAGTTATCGTACAGTAAAGGTTCGGTTGAGAAGAGGATCAGAAATCCTAACAACATTTTTGCTGTTGTTGTTGGTAGAAAACACAGAAAAGTAGCAAGCCAATACGAGCATCCCATGCCTTAGAGAAAATAGAAATAAAGATAAGCACTCCATTGGTTAGGATCAGAGATAAACTTTATTACAAGTTTTCAGTTGATTATTACATAAAACAAACTGTTGCCACTTTTTATCGCACTGATATAACGCCAAATCATAAACAGTTCCATCACAATTAATTTTCCTGAACACAAATCTCAACTAATGCGATCGAAAATTAAAGTGCGAAGCAACAGACCGTTAGAAACTCACCGATAAAAAAAATACATTTCTAAGCATCCCTGCCAGCACTGCCTCCGCCATGAAGCTCTCTTGTACAAACGACAGGCAGGCCCCAGGGTTGAGGTGTTTTAAAATAATTTATCACGTTTTGGCACCACACATCACATCGGCTCTTCTGCTTCTGCTATTCACTGTGTCTCTTATGCGACTTCACTCCACGCCACTCAGCCCACCGCCCACCCACTGACTCTTTCTCCTCTTCTCACTCTCCCAAAATCGAAAAGTACATCGGAGAAGGCCGAAATAAAAAAAAAAAAACGTCGTACCACGCAACATAGCATCAACGTTGGTTGTTGTTTGTGCTTGTCTGCATGCCATCCCGCCTCAGCCCGCTCACTGCTGCTAGCTTGCTTTTGGAAGAAGCTTGGTTGTTGTGTATATAAACACAAAACAAGCAGAGAGTACAGATCGCAAAACATAAATCATGCTCGTTGTTTGCCTGCCTGCCAGCACTGCTGCACCCTCTTTCTTTCGTTTTCCTTCTTCTCGCACGTCGTTCTTTGGCCGCTGGCTGCGTTGATTGGCTGCCTAGTCCAATCGGCGTGCCGTGCTTCCATCAGGAGGGAGTGGCCAACTGGCAGTCGACGGGCTGCGATTGGTGCTCGGCTTGTTTGCGCAAATATTTATATAAATCTTTTACCCCTCGCAGATGAGGGGGGCTTTCTGACCGTTGTTTGGCATGTTTATGCAAGTAGGCTGCCTCGAAGCTCGGGGTTCGAGAATCAGTAGCTGTTTGATTTTCTCCCGACCAGAAGTGCGCGCTTGGCGGATGCTCGATTGCTCTCCGGTTGTGTGTTTGTATCAGAAGCTCGGTGTGAAGAAGCCAAAAGAGTTTTTTAATTACTCTAGTCTCGGACCACGCGCGCGTCGGAACTCTTTGTTCTGTTCAGACCATCTGGAATCTGCGTTTACGGTGGAGGATCTTGTTTGACGAAGAAAACCAAAGTAATCAGTGACAGTGGAGGATAACAGAAGATTTAGAACAATGTTGAATTGTGCCGATCTAGTGCAGTTCGACCAATATAGTTTACAGCTGTACAACTATGCTATGGTGGAACGTTTCCGAACTAATCAGTTTTTCAACTATGGGAATATAGTGACGGATCCGCGTACTCTATCGAGATTTTTCAAACCATCAGTGTATGTGAACAATCCCGCCGATGTCGGGCCCAGTGCTTTGCTAGCCGATGCCAGCAAACTCTCCTCGGCTCCAAAGCCGCAGTACAGCTATATCGGACTGATAGCGATAGCTATCCTCACTTCTCCAGAGAAGAAACTCGTCCTTTCGGACATCTACCAGCACATTTTGGACAACTACAGTTATTTCCGAAGCCGAGGTCCAGGATGGCGAAATTCAATCCGACACAATTTATCGTTGAACGATTGCTTCATCAAAGCGGGACGATCAGCTCACGGCAAAGGTCACTACTGGGCCGTCCATCCGGCCAACGTGGATGACTTCATGAAAGGAGACTTCCGACGGAGAAAAGCTCAACGCAAGGTCCGTCGTCATATGGGGCTCACCTCGGACGATGATATCTTCGACAACAGCTCCCCAAGGCAGTTTTTCCCGGCAATTCCAGCCTCACCAGTCATGAATCCAGGCTCCTACATGCCGACTGCGACGGAACCACTGAGCCAAGCGGCCGCTGCTGCAGCAGTAGTCTGCGCCTATCCGACGACCATGGAACAACAGCATGCAATCATCAAGGGAGCTATGGAGAGTTTCTCGCGGAAGCGACAGTTTGACGTCGAATCTCTTCTGAGACCGGACGATGCGAGTTCTTCGTCCAGCCAACAAGAACATCAACCGGAAAAGAAGAGTAAACTGCTGCACACAGCCACGACGATGACATCCTCCACGATGCTCCAGGAGGGTCCGACGATCGTTCTGCCACCCCTCGCCCACCACAATCATCCGTTGGCTTCGTTCGGAAGCCTAGCGGTCACAGGTCTACCCAAAGTACTACCGAAGCAGACTTAGAGGTAATGGGCAGGAAAGAAGAAGAAGAAGTTTATAGTTGTCTAGGCGTAGTATCGTACACTCTATCGTAGCGTAGGTATAAGGAATATATTATCTTTGATCGGTCTGAGAAGGCCGATCGAATCGTTGACTGTAATCTAACTGTGACACCCAAAAACATTATGAATTGGAAATTAAGACAGAGATAGGAAGAAGAAACCCAAGTTTAATGTACACTGAAAGAAAGAAAAACGGAGTTCGTTGATGTTGTTTGAAAGAAAGGAGATCGAATGCAATGCAGAACAAGCTTTAATCAATCTTGATAATCCAATTATTTTAAGACATGAATATGTAAACAAAAAAAAACTTCTGAAAGTTCTCTGCATAGTTTCCGAAGGTTTCTGGGAATTCAAAACCGTGTCTTTGAAACTCCTTAGAAATATTTTTCTGTTTTCCAAAATGCTATTGAAATACATATTTGACATAGTTGTCCTCCCAATTCTAGAGTTGTCTCACTGTTAAAACTATTCGAAATTATGGTAAGGTGGTCGTTCCATTGTTATTTAACTTCGAGTTTAGATCAATGTTTACAATCATCAATGTTCATACATGTTCACACCTTTCACTCGTTTGGGGTGATTCTTTAGAGTACTTTAATTTATTTTTATATTTTAGTAAATTATCAATAATATCTATATCAAGAAATTTAACTTGAGTTTGTGTTTTTTGGATAGCAACCTGAAAATTTGTTTAAAAAACAGTATTTAAAATCAAATTTTTCTCAACAAAAAATCAAGCATTTTCAGAGGGAAACACGCATGTCTTTGAAGATAGCAAAATTCTAAATATAGTAGCTTTCCATCAGCCTATCCCATCCACAACAAGTAAAAATTTCTGAATAGTTTTATGAAAATCTGCAGAAATTGTTGGGGGTTGCTGATAAGCGAGATATTTAGAATGTTTTCATCTTGGAAAAAACTGTGTCATTTCCACTGAGAATTTTATCAAAAGTTCATAATGAAGAACTTTTGAATTATAATAAATAATTAATCTATAAGTCAGCTGGCATTATTATTTCACCACAACCAGTTGAACATCAGAACCCTGAACTTTTTTAAGAACACTTCTTTTAAAAACACTTTAATGAGCGTATTAGAAGAGAGATTGTTATTAAAAAAAAACTAGGGAAACAAATACCAACACTTCCTTTGATCACTTTAAAAATATATAAAATAATAAAAAATTAAGCACTTTCTCAAACCATCCATTGTTAACGCGAGCAGATTCTTTTCCATTGCTTAAGAAAAAGTCTGAAGAAGTCTGTAAGTCACAGACGGAATAGGACTATCCTTCATACGGTAAGTTTTTCTAGTGGAATTTACGAGAATTTGCTCGCCTTTAGTAGGGAAAGTTTGAAAAGGAGTTTCAGTTTTTTTTTATTTTTAAGGTGATCAAATGAAGTGTGAGTTTGAATTCTCCTAGTTTTCCAATAATAAGAACCCTTCCTTTATTACATAATGCACAGGTGATTGAAAGCATATTTTCAAAACTTCTAAAGCTAATTTCGAAACAAAATATATGAAATCATCCAAACTCTATGAAAATTCATACTTTTTAAAATTAATAGAAAGATGAAAAAACAACGCCTGGCCAGGCCTTGACATTTCTCTGAGAATAAAGTACGAGTATGATCAGCTAAGTGTAATTCCCCAATTTTTGGCAATTCAGAACAAAATTAGCATTTACCATCATATTTGACGACCGACGTTGACAATCGTCGCTGACAATCAGTGCTGCTGAACATTCAATCATGGAGCTAAAACCATGCCTAGAAGGCCATGTTCTCATGGCAACGGAAAAAGCAATAATCTGCAATAATAAATCAACTTATTGTTTGAATAAACAAATCATAGAAAACATATGTTTCTTGACTTATGATAGTAATCACGAAATCGGTTGTGGCTTGCTATCACTTCGAAGTTTTCTTAGCACAAACCTCGAATACTATTAGGACTTCAGGCGTGTACTTTTCAAGAACCGTTTGCGGCACTGGAGCAACCATTGCACTGTGGTCCAGGGAGAAAAAATAGGTGGAATAAATTAATAACTCAAAGAGTATAAGAGATAGCGTATTGATGTCTTCTGAACAGTTTCTAGTAAGCTTATGCCGCGTTGTTTGCAAAAATTTCCTAAACGACTAATTTCACCAATAAAGTAATTTGTTTTGATAGATCAAACCTATTTGTTTTGATAGATAGAAATACAAAATGTTCTACAAAATTATGAAGTATAAATAGCATTTAAACTTTGTAGAAGATCATTTTTGTCTATCTCTTCTATTTTTTGAGATATAGCGTACTTAAAGAAACAAATGCCAAAAATCAGGAATTTCTGTCATATTTTGAAAAATATCTATTTTTCTGGCCTACTATGTTCAAGAAGACTGTAGATAATATAAAAATACACATTTGGTCCAAAGACATCATTCTGTGAAAAGTTATCATCAGTTTTGTTGTTTTATAACCCATGTATTCAAGCGTTACATTTCAAAAAGGCGCAAGTGAAACGGATACAAATATATACCAGTTGAATAAGTATATCCCAAAGTACATATAAGCAAAATTTGGAAAAGGTCTTTTTTGATTTTGCTTCATAGCAGCACGTAGAAAATATCGTTTTTTATGCCGCAAATCTACAACCGTATTCCACTAGGGACCAAATCAAAGCAAGCTTTGCTTTTTTTGGCTCAAAATTGTAGTGTTACGTGCTTTCAAAATGAAACAAGGTAGATAAATTGGTTGTTTGAGCATTCTTATGTCAATAACGTGAATTTTAATTCATCAGCAATTCCTCTGACCGTTCTCATCTCTCTTCTAATGAAGGGAGCTAAAGAAAACGATTTGTTGGAATTTGTAAAGAAAAGGAATTCTGGAGAAAAACTTAACGTTAATTTGGAACATAAGAAGCTTCATCTGGTGATGCTGAAGTTTCAGAAACTATGGCGAGCAGCTGGAAGAAAACGCGAACGGTTCTTGAAAATCAACAAAACTTGGCTTGATGGAGAATTTATCATCGATGTTACGTCTTCCTCAAAACAATCCACCGGCCGTCCATTAAAGTCGTTCAAAGACGCTAAACGAAAAAAAAAAAGTAAAAAAAGGTTGAACCTCTTCTCAGCCAATATTCGGCACATGAAATCTCGTTTGCTGCAGTAACTTCCGTAGTGTCGGCTGGGTTCCGGAAAGCTGGTAAATTGATAGGAAAATTAGCAGAAAATCCTGAATCAGCAGCAGCCATTCTACAAATTTCGGCAGATAAACGGAAAGAAAAATTTGATGCACTTACAGCTGAGGAAGGTCTTGCATTCTTAAATGCATTCTTATGCAAGAACGGGTTTTCAAAAGCTCAATACATGGATAGAGGAGCAGATATATACCCATCGTATAGTAAATTAGTCGAAGCTAAGAAACTGTGCTATCCTACAGGTATTTAAACATTTACTTAGAAATATGGGTTACATATTTATTGTATTTATTACTATTAGATCTGTCCATCCGACCATCTGTTGCTGAAGTATCGTTACAGAACATTGTTGAGCATACCACGAAGCGCCTTTTCCAAAGCTTGATGAGCCGAGTCATGTCTCAAGACATGGTGCTATACGACGAGTATACAGTTATATACAAATGGGGTTGTGATGGCAGTAGCAATCACGCAAGATATAAACAGTGTTTTATCGACGAGGACGAGGACTACGAACTGCAAGAATACAGAGATTCGCACATATTTGCATTCTCGTTAGTTCCTCTACGGTTGATTGGGCATCGTAGATCTGACAGTACTGAAGAAATTGTTTGGAACCATGATCTTCCTTCATCAATTTCCTTATGCAGACCCATAAAACTGGTATTTGCAAAAGAATGCGCAGAGCTAATCAAACACGAGGTTCTTTTAATGAATGCGCAAATTCAAAATTTGAAGAATGTTGTGGTGTCGTTGTGCCACCAAGTTGTTTTTGTTTAAACAATGGTGGTGTTTTCGGTGGTGGGCACCAAAGTCGTCGACGATTTGGCGGGAACCAACCCGCCAGCCTGCTTTTTTTGTGGTTTTTCTGGCAAACACTTCATTAATTCTAGGGGTGGTGTGGACTCTGGTGTTCGGGGGAAATATAAGTATGGATTTTCTCCTCTTCACACAGTTCGAACAAAACCTGTAAAATTATGAGTACTTGAATGTAACACATTTACCTCTATTATATTCAATAGAAATTTACGCGTGCTATTAAATTTACAGCATTGAAAAACGTTAGCTGTAAATTTACTCGTACTTTACATATAAGCGCTGTAAATTTAAAATCTGCTGTAATCTACCGGTTAAATTTTTTGGAGTTTTAAAAAGCGGATGATTTGTTTGTGTTTTTTTTTTTGCTTTAAAAATAAACTGAACAAGTTATTGATAACAATTTTTTATTTCCCTTTTGTGAAGTTTTCTACAAGAAAATTCCATTGGTGTTCAATAGTTGACACATCGACAAAGAACCAAGGGCAGTCAAATGACTCTTTTTTCAGATTATTTCCAAAGGCTCTGTATGATTTGAAGGCGAGTTCACATTGTTCAACCGGGCACTTGTAAACATGCAGGTTTCGGTGAATTCGGACGTGGTTCATGAAATCCAACACACTTCCACTACGATTTCCAGAGTCACACATAATTGTTTCGAACATTTTCAATACGTACTTCAAAAGTTCCAGCTTTTCACTCGTAAACCTAAACGTACAAAATATGGCGGTGATAACTTTTTGATTCTGACATGACATGCTGAATTGCGTTAAGCTCATGTAAATTTCAAGCGTTTATGTTAGAAAAATAAGAGCGTGTTGTATAATTATATGTTATCAATTACAAATATGAAGTCAAGCTAGAATATTTTTTTTAATGTGATACATTTTTACATGAACTTGCTATTTAGGGTATTTTGAATTGAGAAATATGTTCAACGATTGATTGTGTCGACGAATTATTTTAAAATTGTTCGATTTCATCTAACTATTTTTTGTTATTTTTTTCATAGGATTACGAATTAGTGAGCCTGTTCCAGGACGTGGCAATTCCAACGACGGAAACACGGCACGGAAGTTTTTCCGTTAATGGAAAACTACGGCAAAAACTACTGGACTAAATGAATTTTTTTTTGAGCGTTTCCACACACTTAGAAATTATGAATTTTACACGAGACGCAATTCCTGCTTGTAAAAAGTCGGAGAACGTAAACAAAGATTTCGTGTAAAATTATGTCTCCTGAAACATTTAAATACGCAATTCGACAAAAGATATGTTTGATTGAACTTATTTTCTCATCCCTTTCAACTCATTCTTATGTCCTTGCATGTGTCGGTCTCAAGGGACAGAAATTTACATGAAATTTTGGTAGTGTGCATATACTTCTTACAGTGATTAATTGTAAAGCAAGAATCGATTATAATTCTTTTGAGGATTATGCCGAAGAGACTAGAGCATTGTACGTGAAGTTATATGGTTGGTATGCGTTGTCTCCAACAGTCCATAAACTTCTAGTTCATGGAGCAGTAATAATTCAATATACGGTGCTACCAATTGGAATGTACAGTGAAGAAGTTCAAGAGACAAGGAAAAAGTGCAATAGGAAATATCGGGACCTCGACTCGAGAAAGTTCAATAGAACAGTAAATATGGAAGATGTGTTCAAAAGGTTGCTCTTATCGTCAGATCCTGTAATTTCGTTGACTAATAGGATATCTTTGGGAACACTTGCATAAGAATTACCTGAGAAAGCCAGGCTTTTGATTATTGAATACTAAGTTTAAATTTTATTATTAGTTAGTAATAAACTCTTACATAAACGTTCCATAAAATTTTTAATCGTTTTATCTGTCTTGATTATATATACCAAGAACTTTTAATAATTTCCCTAGCTCTTAAACACTTGAAATAAATCCGATTATTTCAGATTTGCGGCATAAAAAACGATATTTTCTACGTGCTGCTATGAAGCAAAATCAAAAAAGACCTTTTCCAAATTTTGCTTATATGTACTTTGGGATATACTTATTCAACTGGTATATATTTGTATCCGTTTCATTTGCGCCTTTTTGAAGTGTAACGCTTGAATACATGGGTTATAAAACAACAAAACTGATGATAACTTTTCACAGAATGATGTCTTTGGACCAAATGTGTATTTTTATATTAACTACAGTCTTCTTGAACATAGTAGGCCAGAAAAATAGATATTTTTCAAAATATGACATTATGAAATTCTGATTTTTGGCATTTGTTTCTTTAAGTACGCTATATCTAACAAAATAGAAGAGATAGGCAAAAATGATTTTCGACAAAGTTTAAATGCTGTTTATATTTCATAACTTTGTAGAACATTTTGTATTTCTATCTATCAAAACAAATAGGTTTGATCTATCAAAACAAATTACTTTATTGGTGAAATAGTCGTTTAGGAAATTTTTGCAAACAACGCGGCATAAGCTTACTAGAAACTGTTCAGAAGACATCAATACGCTATCTCTTATACTCTTTGAGCTATTAATTTATTCCACCATATTTTTCTCCCTGGGCCACTATGCATTGGTTAGTAATTCAAGCGTTATTTGTTTTGTTTTGTTTGTGATTTTAAGTCTCAAAAACGTGAAGTGATAATAAACCTAACCTGGTCTCAAAAACGTGAAGCTGCATCAGGCTAGCCAGTGAGTCTTGTAGTCCATATTTTGTGGTAAAATCGTAATTGATCCTTACTAAAGGTTTCCCCAAACCTCTAGTCAATCAAAATCATAATTATGAAAAATCATAAAGATAGAGTTTCCGCATGGCATGTTTTGGGATAAATGCCTAACTGGTCCATACTACAGGTTCCCCGGGGATGTTCCGGTGGTTCCGGGAGTGGAAAATATGGTCAAGGATCCACTTTAAGTTTATAATAAGGTTTGTGATGAAAACCCAAGAAGTAAGAGCTGTCATATGGCATGTTTTGAATAAAATAAAGAGTTAACCGCAACCAGGACCCTTTATCCGAATCTGTTTCACGGAAATGACCTTATCTCAGGAAATGTAAAGTCGATTCCTGTAATCGACAATTCATTCACTTTGAAAATATTTCTTCATCACGTGTGTTTACTTAAAAAAAAGTTTGACAACAGCATCTTGTACAAAATCTAATCACAAATTCAACATGTCCAGGGACCATGGCCAATTATGTTACCGAGATATAAAACTACATTAATTTCCCAGTCGAATGCGTCTTGGCAAAATAAAATCGGATAATATTTCATGAAGTTAGAGCACTACAAAATTTGCTAGTCCCGATTATTTTGTCTATCCCCTGTATAAGTAGAAGTAACCGTGAAACTTCAAGAGCAAAAATGTCGTATCCCACTTAACTTTTAGAAGTGAAATTGCTGCTCTTAGAGCATCTCCAGGAGCGTTGTAGTTCTAGATTGATTTTATATGTCAGTTATAAATTTTTCTCTTGGGAAAATATATAACAAACATACCCTCGCTTCAGCAGCAGTTCCAAATGTTGTTCTAAACCTAAAGACTTGAATGAGTGTGTATAATTGATTCTCAAAACTTCTGTGAGCATATTCTCAGAATTCCCTTGGAATTCTCCTCAAATTACCGCTGTAATTCCTCTCAGAACTTCTTTGGAATTTCCCTCCGAATTACTATTCCCTTCGATTTTCTCTAGAAATCTCAGAAATCGTCTGGAATTTTCCTCAGAATTCCCTTAGAATTTTTTTTAGAATTCCACTAGAATTCTCCTCAGAATTCAGTTGCGATTCCCCACAGGATTTTTTTCTGGAATTCTCCCTTTAATTCATTCGGAGTTCTTCTCAGAATTCCTCTGGAGTTCTCCTCAGAGTTTTTCTGCAACTCTCATCAGAATTCCTATGAAATTAATCTTGGATTTACACTGAAATTCTCAAAATTCCACTCAAACTGTCTTCAGAAGTCCTGCAGAATTCTCCAAAAGTCCATTGAAATTCTTCCCAGAATTTCTCAGGAATTCTTACTGGAATTTTTCAAATATTCTCTTCAGGATTCTTATTAAATTCTCATCAGAATTCCTCTGGAATTCCTCTCAAAATTCCACTGGAATTTCTCCAGTATTACTCTGGAATTTCCCTCATAATTCCTTTGGGATTCCTCTCAGAACTTCTCTGGAATTCCCCTTCATATTCGTCTGAATCATTTTCGGTTATATACTTAATTTAATTATTCCATAATATGGAGAAATTTTCGAAAAAAAATTGAAAAGCAAAGAAATAGGGATATGATGGTATTAACAAAGAAATAGGGATATGATGGTCAGCGCGTTCAGACTTGTTGCTGCAAAATTTGAAATTATTAACGAAAAAGTAGAATGTTTACAAGATTCAAACAGATGCACAACCGGACGTTGATTGAAAGTTTGACGTTTGACTTGATTCCATAGACACTACCACAATGAAAAAAAATATAACTTGGATGAAACGCGTTTCAAATTTGAACAAAAATAGAACAACGTAGTATTCCAGTTTTAAATTTTAACATGAAACTGTTCGAAATTATCCAACTAGAACGCCTTGCTGAAGTTGCCTTTGTTATAAATCCAGTTCTATTTTGTAACGACCATACACTTCTGGAGATGCCCTTAGCTCGTTGAAACGTACCAACTAAGAAGAGCCAATTTTATAACTGTGTGTTAAGTACAGAACTAGGGGCGCGACCTTTTCAGTTTTTTTCAGTTTTTGAAAAGAAATGGGGGGTTGGGGGGCACATGGGGCGGTGTACGGCGCTTCTCAAATCATAATAATTTTTTTTTGAAAAAAACCAAAAGCGGTGGAATAATCAACGAACAAATCTGTTTTTTGTCGGCGCTGCCAAAAAGAACGTAAAAAAAAAAAAAAAATTTATAAAATCGTGACTCTAACGCCTTTATCGGATGAAATCCGATCGAATCGGATGAAATCGAGAGTAATCGAAAGTAGCAAAAATTATTTTACCATATTTGGATTATTGGGAGTTATTGTGAAAATAAAAAGAATCATGGATAAATCCTGGGGGTTCGACACATCTAAATCCAGATTCAAGATGATCGAAAAATCCCACGCTAGCGAATCAATCTTGAAAAAATCTTGTTTCAGCTTGTGAATCTTAATCCATCTACTTGAACCGTGCTTCATCTTTTTGCAGTAAATCTTTAAAATCTTCATCAAAATCTTTAAAATCTTCTTTCTATCTACTTAGCGTGCGCACATCGCACAAAAGCATAACAACAAAAAATCCTGCATCTGAGATAGAGTCACACCCCCTGGATAAATCAAACTTATCCACTATGAATGGATGAGTGTCGCACCCCTAGGTACAGAATGACATTTGTCGTAGTTTCACGCAAGGGACAAGACAGCACCTTAACACGAGCAATTTCAGAATTGTTTTTGAGGCAATGACGTCGGTCTGGCCCAGTAGCCACAACAATATTAGTGAAATGAGCAAAATTCGCTTATGACACTTATACCACCGCATTCCTTGCTCACGCTACACAAGAGCTCGGAAAGAACTACATCATACTATTTTTTCGATTCGTTCACTCCGTGATTGTTTCTTGTTTGCGCTATATAACTTAATTTTGAACCGATTCCAGTCTACCGATGATGGAAAATTGGCTCTATATCGCTACTCGATTGTCACGTCCCAGCGTTTGAAAGTTAATGTGGTGAAAATTCAATTACTTCAGTTAAATTCACTATAAATGACCCATGTTATCGTGAGGAAATGCTTTTGCTCAGTATGGAATGGAATTTGTATCATGATTATTTCCACAATTCTGCTTTTATAACAAACGTTTGAAGCGATTTTTTTATCTGAACCTATGCACGCCATAGAAAGTTGAATAGTGTTACGTCATCACTCGTCAGCTAAGCAATGTTTACATTATTTTTGCTTCAAATAAAAGAAAACTGCGGTTCCCCCCACCCTTTATAGAGGTTTTTTCTTTTGAGGTACCTTGAGTCTAGGGGCAAGACACTGAGCAATCCTGAGTAACTCTGAGCAAATATGAGCATCTCTTATTCACTGGATTCATATTGCGATATTGACCACTCCTACCTTTTGTAAAGCTTGGTTTTGACAGTGAGATTTCATAATCAAAACAAGAAAGTTCTGTCGTGAAAGTTTACCGTATCAACGTTGGGATAATCATCACCCTATTTTGGGAGCTATTCTGACGAACCCACGGAATTTAGGTTCTCTGTGAGTGATGTCAGAATATTCCAAACTACCGTTAAAGCTGTCAAGCAGTATGTCATTAAAAGATTGCTTGTTCGGAAATGCAAATCTGGGCAAAGATTGGGGCAGATAAATGTTATACAGGAAATCGATTTTGGTCGTTGAAGGCTAACGACACTCGTCTACAATTTTGCCTCAGTAAAGCGTAAGTATAGGACGCATAAGGTGAATGTACTACCAACTAAAAATCAATTGGATTACTGCTGGTTTGATGACATTCCCTTTCTAATATAAGTATGAGCTTTTCATAAGACAGAAAGGGAACTTCATACGCAAGTAGTACTCCATTGACCACTAAGTACATGTTCAATAGGTTATTTTAGTTTTCATCTGCGGGGATACTTCTGTAGCTTAATCTGGAGAGAAGATCAATTAAAGGATAATTATTTTATTTTAAATCCATTTCTCGAGCTTCCCACAGTCGAAGCCAACGTCGAATGGGTTGGGTCAATCAATCCGTTCAATGTGAATATGTGGCATTTATTGACTGCAAAACGAATCACCTCCAAAAAGAAACCAAGCCGGATCGACCAATCACAAAACTTTAATTTTCTATATTTGCGGTTGGTCGAACAGGATTGGTCTCTTTTTGGAGGTTATTCGTTCGGCAGTCAATCAATTTTATCTGTTTCTCGCCTTCCTACAAGAAAAACAATTAAACAATATTAAACAATTTACTTATCAATTCCAACTCCAGATACTACGACTTTCTCGCCTGAAATGAGAGCTTCTTACGATACGATAACAAATAATTTTCCCAGACAGTAAACATACTGCTGTTATTGGTTGCTAAGGTTGCCACCGTCACCACCGTTACATTCAAGCCAGTGCTGCCAAAATACTTTAAATCGAGTTATAAATTATACAAGTTGATGGAAGCTGATGCATTCTGAGCAAACGTGAGTTTTATGATCAAATATGAGTGAAGTTGTTTTTTGCGTTTTCGCACACATTTTTTGGCATTCCCACCACTCTTTATCTTGGGGGGAGAAGAAAATCATAGAGTGAGCAAATTTGATGAATCCTGAGTAACTTTGAAGAATAAAGTTACTCACAAGAAAGCTGTCTTGCCCCTTGCCTTGAGTAACTCACGTTGCTCAGCAAGCGAGCAATGTAACTTGTTTTTTCTCTGTTTTTTTCACAGTAGCTGTCAAACAAACCGCTCGCTAGTAGATGAGCTCTCGTGTGTGTACAATTTTCAATGTTTTTAATTTTTTCTATTCAACTCGGATTTAGAAAATCACATATATATTCGCTCAAACTACGTATCTGTTCGTACAAGTTGATATCGTATTAACAACTATTAATGTTAGTTATTTTCATGTCTCCAATTGAATCATACTTTGAATAAACCCACCGGTTTGAGTTTGACCTGCTATTTGTTATTGCAGCATCATTCCGCCAGACGGTAAGACGGTGCTGTGGAACAAAGGCAGGAGAAGATACAAACGAGCTCAGCCCGTTTTATTCCGACCCAACCTTCAAGCTTCTTAGAATCGATGTTTAGCAAATTACCAATCCATAAGAAACTGTCATTGGACTTCAGTAAAGCCATCCGTATCACGAATCACATATTAAATATGTCAAAAGAACCCTCATAGTCGTGGAATAGGGCTCGCCGTTGTTCCATCTTCTATTGCCATTTTCGGAGTCTTTTTTTTTTTTAACAAATTGGATTTCAAACATTTGAAACCCTGGCAACCGATAAGAACCGACGAAGATTGATTCCATTTTAAGCTGTATTGAGTTGCTCGCAAGTTACTCGGTGCACTAAAGTAACTCAGAGTAGAGCTGTCTCACCCCTAGGTTTCACGCTAAATTGTACCTTCACCTCAACGGACCAATTTCACAAAATAAATCTTAGTATGCCATGGTGATCTAGAGGTGCGACACATCTAAATCTCAATCTTAGATGAGTGAAAATCTCATGTTAGCGAAATAATCTTCGAAAACATCTATTTCCATCTTCTAATTAAGGCATGTACTCGAAAAGAAATGCACCATTTTTATCCGTGTGTAACTTTTTTTGCGGGGGGAAAAAATTGTGAAAATTTTGGTTAAAAGTTTGGAGTGAAATTTGTTTAATGTGAAAAATTATATAACAATCGGTTGGGGGGTTTAGATGTTATCGAAACAAGAAGAAAATCGCCGGAGAATTTTGCACGCCGTCATGGAAAATCCGACTGCGACCATGAGATGGATCAGAAGACAACTGGGAATCACCCATACAACTGTGTCTCGGGTGGTAACATCGTTTAAGGAGTCCCAGATGACCGAGCGGCGGGCTGGAAGTTGAAGAAAATCGAAGACAGCTGACCCTGTGAAGGCCCGGAAGGTGTTGGATTATTTCAAGTGTAATCCGAACCTTTCGATTCGCGACGCGGCTCTGAAGCCAAAGTGTTCCGCCTGGTTTGTTCAGCAAACTATGAAACGACCTGGGCTTTGTGTATTCAAGGTCCAGAACCGGCGTGATCAACAATACACGGCGGCCAAATCCCGCGCAAGGAAGCTGTACCGAGAGTGGTTATGGATGACGAAACCTACATCAAGCCAGACGCAAAGCAGATACCGGGGCTGGAGTTCTACGTTGCCAAATCACGGTTTGATGTTCCGAAAGACAAAGGAAGAAGAAAGTGGACAAATTCACCAGAAAATACTTGCTCTGGCAGGCCATATGCCAATACGGTAAACTGAGTAAACCGTACATCACAACGGGTACCATCAACAGCGAAATTTACCGCACCGAGTGCCTCCAGAAGCATTTGTTGGCCTTCCTGCGGGCCCACGGAGGCGAAAAATTATTTTGGCCGGACCTGGTATCATGCCATTACACGCGATCGACTTTGGATTGGTACAGAGACAATAACGTTGTTTTTGTACCAAAAATCGCCAACCCCCCAAATTCACCAGAGATTCGTCCGGTGGAAATATTTTGGGCCATAATGAAGGCCAAAGTTTGAAAATCGTCCAAGGTACTTAAGAACCAGCTGGAGTTGAAGAAAGAATGGATGAAAGTGACCAAAAAGGTCGGCTCCACCATTGCACAAAATGTAATGAGGGGTCTTAAGGGAAAGGAGCGGGCTTTCAGCGATGGAATAAAATAGTTATGCCGATACATAATCTATATGTATTAGTTCATTCCCTGAAAGTTTCAAGAAAATTCGACTTAAAATAAGTTTTTGGTGAACACTTTTGTCTGGGGCATTTTTTCGAGTACAGGCCTTATACATTATCCCCCCCCCATGGTGACAGAAGTAGAAGTGCAATACATTGACAGATCTGAAAATAAATGTATATTTTGTGACTAAAAATTAGATCTGGAGTACCAACAATCAATAAGAAACTAGCAGTTAATAAAATTTTGTAATTTTCAATTGATTTTCATGCACATAAGCATTTGAAAAGATTTATAACTACACAGAAAAAAATTATTAGTTTAGCAAGCAAAATTTCCCGTCGTTTAATTCCAAGCCAGAGGAGGCGTATACAACGAAATTGTTTGCAATCTGTCATACAATAGGCTAGATTCAGGCGTTATCTGGCTTAAATTTACATGAAATATCGCATTATTTTCTGCCAAATCTAGCATTCCCTTTTATATGCATTAGATAACGCAGAAAATGCAATGTTTCTTTTTATCTGTGTACAGTTCAAAAATAAAATGATAGAAAACGAAAATTGAATTTGACAATCACATTACACGGCTCGAAAACAACTCAAGTAATTTTCAACTGAATTGAGCTTTTGCCTTCTCGATCTAAGATCATCCGTGTTAATAAATGAATAATTGACCTTTTCCTGTGTTATATCAGAAGAACGTTTTGCAAAGAGCATTTAGTTGATCGTTAATCAGCGAACTGACCACAATTTTGTTTTTGGTGTCAACGATTTCTTTTTCACTGCGGCATTTCTTCCTTCTCGCTGACCCGCTTGATATTTTTCAAGCAACATTTGAAAGCAACTTCATATCGTGATAAGATAATTATTCCCCTTCGGGTATATCAATCGTAATTCTGTAAGGAAATAATTAAAATCAAGCACTTGCGCAGAGATTTTAGCTCATTTTGTTTGCTGTTGGTCAATGAATGACAGTCATCGAACAAGGTAACAAAGGATGTGGACTCTATGGTTGATTGGCTTTAGTGAACAATATATATATATTTACACGTGTGTTTTTTCTGTGTACTTTAAAACCCCATTGATTCCAAGTTCACCACTATTTTAAATTTCGGTACTAGAATCTTTGTTTTTGTTTCCGCAGGCAACCCTGCCAATTTAGTGCCGCTTTAGTCTAATCACCGTGGGAGTGCGAACTAAAGACACTGTATATAGACCGGACAACAATTGTCTTATGCAGCCAAACGACCTGTCAAAAAACGCAGCCAAACGGACTGTGTCAACTTTTGATTCACTTTAAAGGAGCAAGTATTGGATCAAGTATTGTTTTGGCAAAAGCCAATTATGAACAAATAAGGGATTTTCTACTTCCATATTCATTAAATGGAAGTATTTTCGGTGTATTATTTATTGATGTTTGGATTACTAAAAATGAACAAAATTCTTTCTCTACACAGTGCCGAGCATAGGACCACCATTTCAACGTGTATTTCACAGCACTATCAATTGTCGTTTTTACAAATGATACATTAAAGGCCAGTATCGACTTAAAAAGTAGAGAGGTTACGGAATTTTGTTCAATATTACCAAGTGGAATTTTGACAATTGATCTGTGTAGGAAATAAGACTATAGCATAACATTACATAAGAAAATGACAGCAAATGTAAATAAGCAAGAATTCTCCGCTGAACTGTATTCTATTTGGCAGTTGGCTGATGTAACATTTCACGCGAAAGCTTCCAAATAAATTATAGCATGAGCACTTCATTTTGCTCCTCAATGCTGGTGGTCCCGAAAGGAAAGGACGACATACGCCTAGTCGTCGATCTCAGGGGTCCAAATAAGTATATCTACCGCACACCATTCGCGATGCCAACTCTAGAAAAGATCCTGGCAGAATTGAACGGCGCAAAAGGAACGGCTTTCGACCATTGATCTGACAAATGCCTTCTTTCACATGGAGCTTCATGAAGAATCTAGGCATCTCACAAATTTTTATACGGAATTTGGAATGTACCGCTGTGTGAGATTGCCCTTCGGCTTGTGTAGTGCACCCGACCTATTTCAAGAGGCTCTCCAACGCAAGATCCTGGCTGGCTGTAAGGGTTGTAAAAACTATCTCGATGGTGTGCTTGTTTACGGTACCAAAAGGCTGAACATGATGAAAACTTGGCAGAAGTGCTTGCACGACTAGAGAATCATAATGTAAATGTACGTTTAGCACTCAGGCAGCAGTGTTCTTGGGATTCACTTTGACGCCGAACGGATGGCAGATTAACGATGAAAAGACAGAGGCAATTACAAATTTTCGGAAGCCTACTACGTGTTCCGAAGCAAAGAGCTTCTTGAGGTTGATAAACTTCATCGACAAATTCCTTCCTCATCGTGCCACAAAAACGGAATACCTTCGGAGTCTGGCTTCATCTGATTCTTTCTATTGGACCGATAAAGAAGAGATGGAGTTCAACTACTTTAAAAAAGAAGCGCTTATTTCAATCAAACGGCTTGGATATTTCAACACGGATGATCGGACGGAACTATTCGTAGATGCATCCCCAATAGGATTAGGTGCGATCCTGACTCAATTCAGCACAGAAGGGATACCAAGAATAATCGCATGCGCATCTAAGGTGTTAACCGTATCGGAACAGAAATACCCACAGACGCAGAAAGAAGCGTTGGCAGTTGTGTGGGCAGTAGAAAAAAAATTCATTCTAGCTGTTGGCTAAAAGTTTTGTTATTCGTACAGATGCGGAAGCCAATCAATTTATCTTCAATTCGAACCACAGAATGGGAAAAAGAGCTGTATCTAGAGCGAAAAGTTGGGCATTACGGCTTCAGCCGTATGACTTTACAATTGAACGTGTTCCTGGGTGCCAGAATATTGCAGATGCTCTGTTAAGGCTAATCCCTGCTTCACAACAAGATAAACCTTTTGACGATGACAAAGATAGCCATTACCTGTATGCTTTGGATATAGGCTGCATGCAATTGACCTGGAGCGAAATAAAGGCTGCATCTAAGAAAGACGTAGAGTTAAAAAATATAAGACAGGCGTTGGCTTCTAAGAAGTGGCCGAAGGAGCTACGTGGGTACGAAGCGCAGAGAAAAAATGTACACACGCTAGGGCCGCTAGTATTTAAAGATGATAAAACGGTGCTACCAATGTCACTTCGCAACAAAGCACTGCAACTAGCTCACGAGGGCCACTTCGGAGAAGTCGCCACCAAGCGAATCATGCGTCTGTTCTTTTGGTGGCCACGGATGTCAGCGGAAGTGTCACGATTTATAAAATGTTGTGGAACATGTGCACAACTATCGAGGCGGAACCCACCATTGCCGCTAGTCAGCAGAGATTTACCGAGTGGACCTTGGGAAAACCTGCAAATAGACTTTCTTTCGGTCCCAAACTATGGATCCGGAGAGCTTCTTATTGTTATTGATACGTATTTCCGATATCTCTGTGTTGTTGAATTTATAAAGTTCTGGCAAAGTAAGGGCGTTGAAGTTCGCAAGTCAATACCGTTAAGCCCACAATCAAATGGTGCTGTCGAAAGACAGAACCAAGGAGTCATTAAGGCATTAGCGGCGTCTCGACTTGATGGTATAAACTGGAGACTTGCTTTGCGAAGGTATGTGCATCGTCACAACACTCTTGTGCCCCACTCTAGACTTGGAGTAACTCCGTTCGAAATGATTGTTGGAAGGAGGTATCGCGGTACGTTCCCTTGCTTGTGGTCTTCCACTAAGTCAGATGGCATAGATTGCAAGGATTGGAAGAGCGAGACGCAGAAGCTAAACTTGCCAGCAAAACATACGCGGATAATGTTCGTGGAGCGAAACGTTCCGACATTCACGTCGGCGACATCGTTTTACTGGCTCAATCGAAGAAAAATAAGGTTGATCCAACGTTTTCGGCGGAGCGATATACGGTGATCGCCAGAGAAGGTGCAAAGGTTGTCATCATGAGCAAAGCTGGAATACAATATGCTAGAAATATGCAAGAAGTTAAAAAGGCTCCAGAAAGTTACGCATCGAACGATTCAACCTCGGATTCAACATCCTGCGATGAGTTTTCTTCTGAAGCGCCGGATGGAGGCAATAATGAACGAACTTCCAACGATGAACAAACACTCATTAAGGAAGGACATGCAAATCTTGAGATGGACCAGGAATCTCAACCCAAGGAACAAACTTCAGCCAGAAATCTTCGGCAACGAAACGTTATACAACGCCCTAAGCGTTTTGACGACTGCTTCGTGTATCGGGTTTTTTGGTGACTATGGTGCACTGAAAACTTAAATAGAAAAGATTAATCATCAAAATACTTTGAATCACTTACCGTAATAAGATGAAAACATACGACAATAAATGCAAATGTGAATTACAACACAATTTTTCTCACTGGTAGCTTGGGTGATGAAAATTTGCCTACTGAGATCTGCAAATATACAATTTGTTCCTTCCGAGGTTCCTTCTGACGAAAGAGTAGAGGAGAAGGTGAATGTAGTAAATAAGACTATAGCATAACATTACATAAGAAAATGACAGAAAAAGTAAATAAGCAAGAATTCTCCGCTGAACTGTATTCTATTTTGCATTTGGCTGGTGTAACATTTCACGCGAAAGCTTTCAAATAAATTATAGAATGATGCACGGTTAATGTACACAACGAAATGTAGTGGGTAAAAACTATAAAGGCTATCAAGAATGAGTTGGAACGCAATTAACAAACCGCAAAATGTTAGCCAGTTTTACCGGATATGCCGAGAGCTTTACAGGGGAAGAAAATGCAGCGTGAGGAATGCGAATTTATTCAGTTATCTAACTTTGCCGAGTACTGTCGCGAGTTAAATAAGTCTCGTCGAAATGTTGGAATACGACAATCTGCAGGGAACGAAATGTCACCTTCACTTACGGAACAATCGGGCGGAATATTTTTCCGAAAGTAAAAGTGACAGCTCCCATTAGTTTGCGTGGAAACCTTACAAATTCCAATTTTATTTTTCGTTCTTTTCAGGTACTGCTGCAGAAATTTCTTTTCGATTCTTTACTTTTCCGTTTCGGTAAACGGAATTTAACATAGGATTGAGATGGAAAAAGAAATTTCTTTCGAACTCGATACCGACCTTAAGTCCCGAAATTGTAGTACAAACCATTTTAGCCGTTGTTGAGGCTACATTATTTGAGGTTATTAAAAGTACCAGAAAATGGCCAGCGGAAAGACTTGAGGTTTATACCGGAAAACCTCTAGCAGCCTGCTGGCCCTCAGCATCGGATGATACTTGAACGCAATCTACGATGAACTGCATCAAGACCCGACTTACAAATGCGACGTGTTCTAGCCATAGCGCATCAAAAATTTGATCAAAACTAGTGAAGAAAATCAATCAAACAAAATTCAAACAACAGAATCTATGTAAACTTACTCGTCTTACGACATGCCCAGCCCATCGAAGTCGCCGATTTTTTGCGATGTGTACGATGGGAGGTTCTCTCAGCAACTGGTGCAATTCGTGGTTCATTCGCCTCCCCCACGTTCCGTCTTCCATCTGCACTCCACCTTAGATCGTACACGACTGTATAACGTCTGTTTTAATAAAAAAAAAAAAAGTTCGATTTCAGAAGGAACTGGAAAAAATACCAAGAAACTTTAATCCATGAATCAAATTTTCGCTAAACCTCACATTAATAGATTGTTTAATAAAAAATGCTTTCACACTCTGTTGAGCGGCCTAACGGCAGTTATTCGGGATCTTGGCCAAGCTGCTTATCGGATTTGGTCACATAATTGCTGAAATAAATCCTGCGTTTGAGGCCCAGAAATTTGCTGGGAAACGTTCGGAGGGTTTGCGTTCTCCGGTACCGCAGTGATGCTCATGCGAACCATCTCTTCCAACGACCTTTTGACTTAGTGGGCCAATTACATGTCAACTCAAAACAACACATTCTCTTCCTCATGCACAGTGGTAAAAAAGTTTCTTTTTTAACTCAAGAGCGGCTAAAAATCGCAATCTTCTGAACTGGCTGAATATCATGAGGTCCATTGATTACACGCATAGCATGCTGTGCGTTTGACTGTCACCTTTCGTTTGTTTACTTGTTCGCACGGTCTTCGTTTTCAACATGTCATGCATTGAAAACGACGTGAAAATTAAGGTTTTGGACACATGGCTACGTGAAAAGGGTGTAACAATGCGACAATTGGCGAAGCGCTTTGGAATTCATCACGCGAGTGTAAAATCCATCATAACCATGTTTGGGAAACACTGTTCTTCGGATGAACCGCCAGGACGAGGCAGAAAACCCGGATTTTGAAACCTTTAACTGGATCAGAAAGTGGTAGCTCTAATTCGGAAGAACAAATAAATGTCGATACGTGATTTGGCCAATAAAGCGGGAACCAGCGTCGGAATGATTCAACGTACCAAGAAACGGAACAACCGGAAGAACTACAAGCAGCAGAATATCGCCAAACAAAGTGCAGATCAGAAGCAACGCGCAGCAACAATGTGATGCATGTATTTTGATGGACGACGAGACCTATTTTAAAGAAGACTCAAAAACCCTTCCAGGTCCACAATATTACACTGCCGTCGTAAGGGAGGATGGAGGCGATGCAGATAGGGCGATTCAAGTTTGTTCGCAAAGAGCTGGTATTATCCTGTGGTATGAAATTTACCATTTTTTACAATACCGGATTTATACCGGATGGCTGGATTTAGCGTCGGTGCATTACGCCAAAACAACTCTCAATTGGCTCATCTTCGGCCCATTAAAGGGTGTACGGAATCACATTGCGACACACACAAATATTCGGCAAAACTCGCCCGTTCAACCAATCATCTTCAAACTTTCAGGGAGTAAAATAAAATATGTTATGAATATTTTCCCATGTTTGTTTTATTCAATTTCAATTCCATATCCACGAACCTTCTTATTTATTTATCAACAGGTTATGTTTAAATCCCAATGATGTTACTTAATGCTAAACTAGAATGGTACATTAATGGTCATGACATAAAACAAACAAAAATAACACTATCGATGCGAATTAGACAAGTCTTTAAAAAAACGACTAAACATACGACGAAGCATCTGGCGAGTCACGTCAAAATCAAACTCTATTAAAGAGTCTTTGTAAACCGCCGATTGCGCCATACATGCTGAAATTGGTTCGCTGTAGAGTTAACCGCAGCATCGAACTATTCCTCAGGGCTCGGGGTTGCACGTTGATGTTGATTTGCTCCAGAAGATCAGGACAGTCGATGCGGCCTTGCAAGATGTCTGCGATTAACAAAGCCCTGGCTGTATCTCTACGGACTAACAGGGACTCCCGGTTAATCACATGGCAACGGCTTTCGTAGCTTGGCAAACGATAGGGATCCGTCCACGGTAGTTTACGTAGCGCAAATCTCAAAAACCGTCGTTGGACAGCCTCTACTCTAACGACACCGTTGTAGTAGTGAGGAGTCCACACAACCGAGCAATACTCTAATATAGAACGACACAAGGAGCAGTACAACGATTTGAGGCAGTAGATGTCCGTGAAGTCTTTAGCAATCCGGAAGATGAACCCCAGAACGCAGGAGGCTTTGCCGACAGCTCACGAGATATGCTGCTTGAAGGTGAGTTAGGAGTCCAGAATTGCTCCTAGGTCCTTGACTTGACTGACGCGCTCAATTTCGGTGCCCAACAAGACATACTTGAATGTCTGTTTCTTGTGCGAAAACGAGATAACCGTGCATTTGGCCGGGTTGACATCCATGCGATTCAAAGTGCACCAGTCGGCAAAAGCATTCAGTTGACGTTGAAGAAAGCGACAGTCGTCGAGTGAGTGCACTCGAAGATAGGGTTTCAGGTCATCTGCGTATGATAGTCGGGGTCCTTCAAAAGCCAAATTTACGTCGTTGAAGTAGATCGAAAAAATCAATGGTCCCAAGTGACTACCCTGCGGTATACCAGACGGGGCTTTGAACATGTGAGACTGACAATCTCCTTTGACTACAGCCAGATGACGGTCAGTGGGGTACGATTGAAACCATTGCAGCATTGCAGTTCTTCTTTACACTACTCATAAGGTCCTGTACAACATTTGGACCAACTTTTTTTTTGCGTGGCAATCCATTTTTTCTTCATATATTCCTCCGATTTCACTTCCTAAGGATGCTTCCGAAGTGCCTGCTTCATGATGGCACAGTACTTTTCAATTGGCTGCAGCTTCGGTGCGTTCGGCGGGTTGAGATGCTTCGGTACGAAATTGACCTCCTTAGCCTTGTACGACTCCGAAACCTCTTTCGAGTAAAGGCGCGAGGCTAAATCCGGCCAGAAAATCGTAGGACCATCGTGTGACCTCAGAAGAGGAAGTAGACGCTTTTGGAGGCATTCCTTTAGGTACAGCTGCCAATTGACCGTTCCAGTTGTCACGAATGGGGTGCTCCGCTTTCCACACGAGCAAATTTTTAGCCAAATCATATATTTTTTGGCAGACTTTGACATCTTTTGCTTTCTAACGTCCTCAAGGACATCGAATTTATGGTGAGCAGTGAAAAGCTGAAGCCTCGGAAGCTGCCAGAAGTCTGCTTTTACATACTTCTCATCATCCATAACGAGGCAATGTGGTTTCGTCAACATCTGGGTGTAGAGCTTCCGTGTACGTGTTTTACCTACCGTATTCTGCCGATTAGGCGCCTTTTGGACATTGTACGTGTGTAGTTTTTCACGTTTTTTCGCATCTTGCTCGAAAGTTTTGGTTAGATTCAGTTTTTTCACCACACCTCGAACTGAACTGTTGGGATTCCTCTTGAAAGCTTGAACTACCCGCTTGTGATCCTTAACACTATACAGAGATCCATTTTTGTCACTTTTTTTCTTTCCGATCGATGGTCAAACATTTGTGGTACCGATTTAAAATACGAGACACCGTAGAATGTATCATTCCCAGCTTCCTGCCGATGGCACGATGAGAAACATCCGGATTTTCGAGGTACGTGGGCTAAATTTCTTTGCACCGCTGCTGTTCTTCCAACTCCAACTTCGCAACGATTGCACATCTGCTAGTGAAACTTACACAGCGTAAACAAATACACATTGAACTAATTCCACCCGAAATTTCAATAGAAAATACCCAACGTGTAAAAAGTCACAGCCATTTAAAAGGGGTGCAATTTTATTCCGCACAACCTTTAAAAAGACTGGTAAAGCAGCTGAGAATACATAGGAGTTCAAAAAATATTGGGCTAAGGCGTCCTAGAAATGTGATGCAACACTTGTCCGGAACTTGATAAAAAGTGTTCGATCAAAAATTCGCATATCTGTGAAAGAATGTCTGGTCTTCACAATATTCAAGTTCCATCCCGTTCAATAAGAAATCATCCATTTCTTCGAATAAAATATCTTTTTTTTTTAGATGATTTGAATGAAAAATTTGTGGATAACTTATTTTCGATTTATTTTAAATTGCTTAGAGCTTCATTTGTGCACAATTTATTTACGCTTTTCGGGAAAAAATCCCAATCCAATCCAATTCCTGCACACTTAGAAAATTTTACAGTATTCGGTCATTTTTTACCGAACTTTCAACAGCTGAACGTTCGGTTATCCGATTTACCGGATTTCGGTAAAATTTGACAGTATTCCGGTAAAAAAATTACCAGAACTTGTCAAATTTTACCGAAATCCGTTAAATCAAATAACCGAACGTTCAGCTGTTGAAAGTTTGGTAAAAAATTACCAAATACTGTAAAGTTTTCTAAACGTGTATACACAATCTTTTTTTTCCGAATTTAAACAAAGACACACAGTGAAAATCAGCTATATAACGTCATCCAGTTTTGTGTAGTTTAGTGTATAGTGTATAGTGTATAGTTTATAATCGTGCTTATACTTCCTGGGACTCTCTATACACTGATAGCACACTTAACATAACAAAATTTTCTGTCATTCGTTGAAAATGTAAAGAGGAATTGCGAACATTTTGGAATCTCCGTCTCTATCTCCTTTAGAACAACTTCAAACGACTCCTAACAGTTGAAAAATCCAAAGCATCATGATCTGAATCGTTTTAATTGTGCACTCCTTCGTACAGCAGGAAAAACCAATAGAGAAAACAAAATGTAACATCAAATAAATGTATGTATTTCAAACAACCCAACAACAACAACAGAAGAAGAAAAAAATCCAATCAACAAAGCGCAATCTCTATTATAAAACTTCCCGAAGCGTGCGTGCGTGTGTTCTTATTTCATTGTTTCCGATTTCCCGACAAATCGCTTCCTCCTTCACCATCGGCAGTTGAACAATGCCAGTGAACAGCACCGTCCGGAAGTGTCTCGTTAGTGAGTTTTCTCCGATTATTCCGAAAGAAGTCAACCGGGCAGGCAAATTCGATTGTCCGCCTCGGAGAAGCGCGTGCAGATCGAGTGTCCATCATCCGTCCATTAAGCAGACAAGCACATCAACACAAATTGATTATCGACGGATTGTTTGCCTGGGAAAGGTAATCCAGAATGCAACAATCAGGACCAGTATTGTTCCAAAGTGTGTAAGTTAAAACTAACAGCATATTGAATGGTGCATTGTTCCACCCTGGGATGGGAAATGAAACTAGGGGAAGGTAGGGCCCATTTTCCCCCGAGGGTTGGTTTTAAGGGAAGATTAAAAAATGTATCAACTAGGATTATTACTGTACACAAGTTGGTTCCCTTTTCGAGCGAAAGATTGCCTTTAGGCTGAACTGCGGTGTATCGTTTTTGTGTTGTCGACGTTTAAGAGGATTTGCTACCGATGACGATGTTATAAGGAAAAGGTAGTGGGTTGAAATTAATTTTCTGTTGATATCACTAGCAACGGCATAATCGCTTTCCCAGGTGGAAGGCAGAGGAAACAGTCGAGTCGAGTTAGGTCCTTCAGGAAGCCGGAAACTTGTGCTCGAAGGGTCGAAGCTAGGAAGTTGGTGGGTACGAGGGAGTGGAAGTCTGGCTGCTTGCGAAGATCAGATTCTATCAACAAACTGGGAAAATATTGTGCTCGGGATTAAGTTGATTAATTGCAATTGTTCCATGCTGTGGAAGATGATTAAATGGAACAAATAAAATTCTGCTGTCTGGCCGGACTGCCGAAATATGCTTTCTTAGGAAACACTAATTTTGTCGATTTATTTATTTTTGAAATTCATTGAATATATATATTGAATTATATTCAAGTTCGACGGAAGTTTTGGGACGAGATGGGGTGAGCAATATCTTACTTTCCAAAAGATCAAGCCCTTCGGATAAAAAATATGAATTACAGGAGCACTTTTCGATTCAGGGATCCAAAATCCAAATTATTCAAACATTGACACATTCTTTTGATTAACCCTTAAATGCGCAATGTTGCTTTAAAACAACATACCGGAAAACGCTTAAAAATAAATTAATTCTATTCCTTTTGGGGAAATGATCCAGTGAAATTGTTATAAAGGGTGTTTCGATCAAAATTTGGTCGACTTAAACTTGACGCATTTCCTCGTGCATTGAAAAATTTGCGAAGGAGGAGAAGCAACGCACCAAAATGTTGCACGTGCATGGTGAAAATCCAAACTACTCTCACGCCAAGTTGGCGAAATTGTTGAATGTGGCTAAATCAACTGTTACCAACGTGTTAAAAGTGTTTGGGCAACGTTTGTCGACAGCCAGGAAAGCTGGATCGGGGGTAAATCGAAAGCCGGAGGTCACAGCGACGACAAAAAGAGTTGCCCGCTGTTTCGAGCGGAACCCCAACCTCTCCGTCCGAGATGTCGCAAAGAAGCTGGGAGTGGCGCCTTCAACCGTGGATAGAGCTAAAAAACGAGATGGACTGTTGACTTACAAGAAAGTGATGACCCCAAATCGCGACGATAAACAAAACACATCGGCCAAAGCACGATCGCGAAATTTGTACACGACGATGCTGATGAAGTTTGACTGCGTGGTACAGGACGATGAAACTTACGTCAAGGCAAACTTTAAACAGCTTCCTGGCTTGAAGAACAGCGTTTACATTGCGACCTGAACCGTCAACCAGGAAATTTATCTGAGCGAGTGCCTACAAAAACGTCTACTGCCTTTACTAGGGACACAATAGTTCCGTTCTATTTTGGCCGGATTTGGCATCTTGCCATTACGGAAAAAAGACCATGGAGTGGTATGCTGCCATATCGTTCAAGTGGTGCCCAAGGACAAGAACCCTCCCAACACGCCAGAGCTCCGCTCAATCGAACAATATCGGGCCATCGTCAAGCGGAACCTTAAGAAGACTCAAAAAACTGTTGTGAGCGAGAAACAGTTCAAGGCAAACTGGCGTTCTGCGGCGAATAAAGTGGACAAGGAGACTGTACAAAATCTTATTGCAGGCGTTAAACGAAAGACCCGGCAATTCGCATTCGGTAAAAAGGAAGCTTAGCTGAATATTTCTCCTGTATTCTGTATTAACTGAACTTGAAAAAGAAAAAGAATTTGACTTATTAATAAGAACTTTGATCGACTCACACACAATACTGTTTGACCAAATTTTGATCGGAACACCCTTTTTAAGACTTCGATGAAGCAGTTGTGTGAACTGGGAACACTTTATCGAAGCATTTTGTTAGTTTAACAGAAGTGAACGTGGTTAAAAAGATTTTTTTTTTATGATAATCCTTTAGTATCGTGCGCATTTAAGGGTTACTGAAGTTTTGGTAAAGTTATCGGCGCAAAGAGTGAATAGTGTTGGGTAGCCGTTGGAATAAAATGAGAGTTCATGAATAATCTCTGAATAAGAATTTTTAAAGGCAAAATATATTGGGAGGGTGAAATGATACTTTGCCCTCTATTATAATAATGTAGGTGCGGGGGGGGGGGGGGGGGGGGCTTTTGCTGGTTGTGTAAAAGACATACCTGCCCCAAAGCTTACGCCTGTGCTTAGAGTAGTCACTAACAGTAAGCTCTGATAGTCGTCTTGAAGGTATTCGCTTAAAAATTAAATTTCCGAAAGGTGTTTTGAATCTCATAAACAATTACAAAAATAAAATGACGTTATATCACAGAGAACAGACATCTAAGCTCGAATTTTTTTTTCCAATTTACTGAGTAAATTTGTGACAGCATACCGCTGGAAAGACAACGCCGCCTATTCTAGGTTTCACCAAACTAAAATTTACAGATTACAGAAATCTCGAGGCGGGCAAGTGGCGTCATCAACATACGATTCACCAAAACTAACGAAAACAAGCTTCCGTTAATTTGCACACGCTCGTTTGGTAAACATAGTTTTCGTACACATGCATCATAATTTGAACTTGAATTTGATGGGGCTTCCAAACATCGATTGAAGGCGAGTATGGTCAGCCTCGGACCTCGAATCTTCCTACCCACAACTCTTCTCTGCCTGACGTTCCTTCAAGTTTCAGTACACCTGAACTAGCTGTGAACAGTTGCTCTGGACCCACCCACATGACTGCTGATCTGTGAATCTACTACCAGAATGTTCGCGGTCTAAAGACGAAAACTGATGATAGGTTCTTCCTTTTTTTTCGCGGTGCAGTTCTAACGTGTTTCAGAGAAATACAAAGTGGAAGAAAAAAGAAGAAAAATAATTGTCCGCAATCATTTCGAAAACCCTTCGTGGTCTGGGCCAAAACTTGCTAAAGTGTTGGGTTTTCCCCGAAATACCGTGTGGCGTGGATTGAAAAAGTACAGAGAAACTTTATCGACGGATCGCAAGCCTCAATGCAAGCGTCGGGCGGGTACTGTCAACCGTCAACTGCGGAACAAAGTCAACAAGAACATTAAGGCAAACCCCAACATCTCAGACCGCGATTTGGCCAAAAAGTTTCGCGCCGCACGCAGTACCGTGCAACGGATTCGTCTCCGGGAAGGCTTCAAGTCATATCGTGCCTGTAGACAACCAAATAGTGATCAAAAGCAGAACAATGTGGCCAGAATCCGTGCCAGAAAACTGTATGATCAGGTGTTGACAAAATGCAATGGCTGTCTCTTCATGGATGATGAAACCTATGTAAAGGCTGCTTTCAAACAGACACAAATTTTACTTGGCTACGGCTCGGGGAGATGTTCCTACCAAATTCAAGATTGTGTCTGCAGATGCAGATCTGTAGCTGCGGTAGGAATACCAATGTTTTCATCACTGATAAGATTCACTGATTTAATTCAGAGCTGTACAGAACGGAATGTCTCCAAAAGCGAATATTGCCATTCATCAGATCCCACAATGAACCTGTCATGTTTTGGCCAGATCTTGCAAGCTGTCATTACAGTAAAACAGTGCTACAGTGGTATGAAACCAATGGGATTCATTTTATACCGAAAGAACTCAACCCACCAAACTGTCCCCAGCTCAGACCGATAGAGAGATTTTGGGCTATTATGAAGAGGAAGCTGAAGGTGAGTGGCAGTGTTGTCAAAAGCTACAATGAATTGAGAGCCAAGTGGAATAAGATTGCCAAAACGATGGATGGGAATAATGTGCGCCGGTTGATGAAACGTCTTCCGGGAAAAGTCCGCAAATTTCTTCTAAATCGAGATGATTAATTTTTTTTTTGTATTTTCCCTCTGAAGTTCACATAAAGTCGAACATTTTAGTTAAGACAGAATACTATTTTATTGATGTATATCCGAAATATGCGCCATAGTCTATTTCCAATTCTAACTGGACCACACCTTACACGATCAAACGCTTTGCTAAAATCTGTGAACAGAACTTTGAATAATTAACAAATTTGAGTAAATTTGTGGTAGTCGAACGACCATTGAAAAATCCATGCTGATTAGTAGGTATCCTTTTTTTAATTGAGTAAATCTTTTTTTTTATTCACAATTGCCTCAAAAAGTTTCGGAATGCAAGATATAAGGGCTTTACCACGATAATTACGAACGTCAGATTTTTTACCAGACTTATGGGCACTAAAAATGAGTTTTTCCATAATTCAGTGACATATTAAATAGCCAAAATAATGGAGAAGTAAGCTCTATAGCCAAAGTCTTCAAAAACAAAGGAAGTACACCATCAGGTCCCGAGCTTTGCATCCAAATGTCCTAACCCCTCAAAAATTTCGTGCACATTGATTTGACTAACGCAAATGTCACTTGGAAATTCAGGATGGAAACCCAAAAATTCACGATCGCGATCTGCGTCTAAGAAGCTTGTACATGTGTCTTGAAGAAACCTAGCAAATATGTTACATATTTCTTCTGAGTTATTGCTGTCAGTGTCATCATAATACATTCTGGATGGAAAATTGTCCGACTTCAGTTTGGTATTGACATAATTAAAAAAGTGTTTTGGGCAAGAATTAATTTCACGTACGGTTTTTAAATTATACTCCTCAAAAGAGATATTTATGGCCGAAGTTGATCACCATTATTCAAATAGTGTTCCAAATTTTCGAGACTGTTACAATTTTTATAAATTGTATGTGCTTTTTGCTTACGATTTTTTACGTTTTTAACTTGCCTGTTGACCCATACTGGATTAGTTTATTCCTACTTGTTGATCCCGCCACGTACATGATCCGGCGAGCCCCATCGTCCCCACTGCAGCAAACGCTAACGATCAAACGCTTCCACACCCGTGCGACAGCCAGAGCATCGTCGCTCATAAGAGTGATCGTATGAAAGGCAAATAATCAATTGAACGAGGATGTAAACAAACCAGCAACAGCTAATTTCTATTCGAATGTTAGTTTATCTAAATTAGCCTAAACTCTACATAAGTAAACCAAACTAAAGTTACTATTTATCTACAGAATTTAAGGTAAAGTGTATTTGTGAAGAATAAGCCTAAAACTATGATGCTATGTGCCAAACAAGTGCTAACTTAAATTATGCTACCTTACAGCTAATTCCTTTGTCTTAATTGGAACTCCTGCTAAACTAAATAAGCATTTCTTAGTCTACACTTCTCACGAGGTGAGAATTTGCAAATACTTAGCCTATCTTATTATGAAGTTAACTTATATATTGATAGAAACCTATAGTTGAAGACTGTGCTAATAGAAACTATACACCCAGCAGCTCCAAGAAAATTTGAGGCAACCCTTCACTTAAACCTAAACTTGCGATAGCGAATCACCAAAAGCGAGTTGATTGAATCATATACTAAGCAATAATTTAATTAATCGTAATCGAAAATTCACAGGAATTTTGTAATTCTTTCTATTCGTCGTGAAATATATTAACAGAATCAATAATTCGTTTTTATCGCCCATCATCTTACAAAATTCATTTGTGGCGAACTGCGTGATGTCCAGCAAGGGATCGAAATCTGGCTCTGAAAAGGGCGGCCCCGCTAAAGCTACGGAAATCAGTTGGGTGTGCCCTCTGTGCGTAGCGGAACTGAGCGAAGCTCGACAACCAATTCCAGCTGAAGATGCTCGAGCAGCGGTGCAGGCTGATAATCCACCCCCAATGGAAGCCAGCGATACAAAATCACGCGGAACTAAACCCAGTAAACGAAGTGAACAGTGGAAGATAAACCTGAGGTTGCAGAAACTTGAGGAGCAGATGAAACTGGAAGAAAAGTTCTTGGAGGAGAAGTATAAAATCTTGGAAGAGCTGGAAAATGATGGGGGAACAATTTTGGAGGCCGAGGATCTCGAAAAAATGTCCAACGTTTCTCAATGGATCAGAGATACGGAACGTGGTGGAGCAGCTAAAGATTCTGGAGTTGTAAAAGAAGATTTGCTGGAAGAATGTAGGCGTATGGCTCAACCCGGACTTGCTGAACAGTTAGCAGTGGTCAACCAACGACCAGTCTCAAGCACTCTACATCGTTCACAAGGAGGGAGATGTAATACACTACCGGAGTTTACTCCCCGACAACGTTCTACGCCACAGATGCGGCTGAGACCTTCTCCAGTGAATACGGTACCTGTGCGTTAACCTACGCTTCCGACAAGACCGCTGTTTCCCCCGCCACCATTACAGACGGGTCCAATGCTACCAACGGAACCTGAACCGATTCCTGCGGAAGAGACCCTATGCAATCTCAACCGAAGCCAGCTAGCCGCGCGACAAGCGATATGCAAAGATGTGCCTGAATTCACTGGAAATCCCGAGGATTGGCCACGGTTTTTCTCGATGTACACATCATCAAAGCAGATGTCCGGCTTTTCCAATGAGGAAAACATGTTGCAACAACGAAAGTGCCTAAAAGGAAAGGCACTAAGAGCTGTAAAATGTCGGTTGCTACATCCTTCCTTGCACGTATCCGGAGTCCTTTCGACCTTGAAGATGCTCTACGGTAGGCCAGAAGCGGTCGTGTAAGCTCCATCCCCGGAGATCAAACATCTAGAGAGTCTGGTCAGTATCGCGCTCACTGTCGAAAATTTGGTAGCAAGTATGTGGAGTACAGGACTTTGTGTACAACGCTTCGCTAAAGTACGAGTTGATTGAACGATTACCGCTAACGTTAAGACTAGACTGGGCAAAGTTTACCAGGGGCAATCCTGCCCCAAATCTTTTGGACTTCAGTTCCTGGCTGTATTCCGTGGCAGAGGATGCAAGCGTGGTCATGCTGACGTCCTCCAACGCTCCACGAACCCGGGGCAACAAGAAAGACGCATTCATCAACGTCCATCCCAAATCTGTCAACAATCGAGCCAGATCCCCTGTGGCCCCCGTGAAAGACACGCGTTCCCAATCACGGCACTCCCCAAAGGAGTGCTTTGCTTGCAAAGGTTCTTGTCCGTCTCTCGCAAAGTGCAAACGGTTTGTTGAGCTGAGCTACGAGTCGAAGTGGACAGTAATAAGCGAAGCTAGACTGTGCCGTAAGTATCTCCGTAAGCACAACGGCACGTGTAGACAACAAAACGATATACGCCTTCCTCGATGATGGGTCAGAGCTTACGCTCATGGAACATTCTCTTGTCCACGAGCTGGGATTGCAGGGATCGCAGAAAGCACTTTGCTTGAAATGGACAGGTGGTACCTGCAAAATGGAGAATGAATCTCTAACAGTAGAGGTGGCCATTTCTTCCGCAAAAAACACATCCCAAAAGTATAAACTGCGGGACGTTCGGACTATACATGAGCTTAAACTCCGACAACAAACACTAATAGCCTCCGAAGTACAGAGTCGGTAAAGTCATCTCGCTGGGATCCCCTTCGATTCCTACACCGAAGTAAGTCCGCGAATCTTGATTTGACTGAATAACGCGCAGTTGAGGTATGCTTTCAAGAGCCGGGAGGAAAACCATCGGAACCGATGGCTGTTAACCCAACAAACATCGGTGTTGAATTAGAGCATGTTCAAACAAATTTGGAGAAGCTATTCAGATATTCTAGAAAAAACAGCTGAATAGCTTCTCCAAATTTGCTTGAACAAGCTCTAATTCAACACCGATGTTTGTTGGGAAGACACGTCTAAGATGGATCGTGTACGGGACTTGCTCATCCAATCATCACTTTGAGAACCATATCAACTACCATGCAGTACAAGTGTGTGAGTGCAACGATGATTCTGACGAAAGTCTTCACGCAGCGATGAAAAACTACTTCAGTCTCGATAGTATGGGTATCTCAAAGCCGCTTTCCGTAGACGACAAGCGTGCTATGGACATTCTATTGCCAAGGACCTCTTCACTTCTTACACTCTCATCCCAACTAGTTTCATTCGCCAGGATCACGGTACAAGAACAACTTAACAACTTGCTTTGGATCTGGTTAATCTTAGCCACACTTTTCAGCCGATTTAAATGTTGACAATATACTGAGATTTCAATCGCGGTATGAGGGTTAAGTGGAAAGTTTGAATAAATAGGACCGATTGTAACATTTGAATCATTTCTATTAAAAATATTTACCATTGCTGAAAACTGTCTGGAATTCGTAACGTCTTGAAAAATGCTGCAATCTTCGGGATCCGTGTCCGCATCGTCAAATCGTTCCTCGGAGAAATTCGTCAATTGCGGCGAAAACACGAATGTTGAGCATGACGTGGAAGAGCATCCATGTTGGTATGAGGATATCTGGTTGGGTTGATTGCCAAAAGTAGAACGTGGAAACTCAACAAGAGCCGGGTAGGGGTCCAAAATTTCGCCCCTCCTGAACTGTATTGGCAGGCGGTCAAATTGGATATTTCAACATATTTATTTATTTATTCATTCGTCAATCACATGTAGACTACATAATTTCATTTACATTTTAGCTTACATTCTATGATTTCGCAGATTTTTGAAATATTTTATTAATTTTGACTTAGGCATATTTAGATCAATCATTTCACAATGCTGATTGTACGCGGCTTTCATCTGATTTAGCGGTCCAAATTTAGCGTAGTTTGTACGATGACGATCCAACACGAATAAATTTCTATTGGGTAATTGTCGAGTAGGAGCATAAAAATATAATTTTGACAGTATATCACTTGAGTCAATACGTTGCGAAATTATGTCATTTACGAATGAAACGATAGCATATTCCCGACGTTCTTTGAAGGTTTAAATGTTTGCTGTGCTTCATATGATGGAAGTAGACCTGTGCGCCGATCTGTTTTGAATCGGCGGCGGCGTGTATGGTATTTTGAAACGGCGGCGGCGTCGTTGCCGGCGTTACGCCGCGGTCGTCCTCGGCGGCGGCGGCGGCGGCGGCGGCGGCGTGGATCGGCGCGGCATAAATTATCCCCTCAACATTTCCTTATGCTTATCCCTTTTAACTGTTTGGCTTTCTCGTGCACTGTAAAGACTATAGGATCACTCAAAGTCTTATATTTTGATAGAAAGCCCGGATATCCATAGAGTTATATGACTCAGGTCGATGAATTTACGTGTGTATGTATGCATGTGTGTGTATACATATGAGACTTAACATTATAGAATTTGTTCATAACAAGTCGACGGGGAATTCGTCTTATGTCTTTATTACTAAACTTAACCAAAACTGTTTTTTTGGCGTTCAGAGTTCAATTGCCAAGAGACGCTCTGCACATTTCGTAATTGTCGTGTACGAAAATTTAGTTTAGATCGTCACGAAGATGGCGAGTCAAGTTTTCAGCGCTGGCAGAAATCGAATACGATTTCACGGGGAATCTATTTATTAACGAATGATGATGTATTCAATAAATAATATTTTACAAAAGACATATTACAACAGAAAAGTAGATTATAAGGCTCTGATAAGACATTTTATTAATTTTGTACCCTGATTTTTAATGTACCGTAGAATAGAAAACTCTTGTAATATAAAAAACGCAATGGATGGAGCAAACTAAACATCTTTCAATTGCAATAAAACTTTAAACTAAAATAATTTATTTATTCTAAATATCTAAAAATTGAATAATCTAATGTATTCAAAAAAAATTAAAATTTAATATCTAATCTTAAAATCTTAATATCCACTTCTATCCAGTTCCAGTAATCTGAAAGTCTAAAAGCCTTAAAATCTAAAAATCTAAAAATCTAAAAATCTAAAAATCTAAAAATCTAAAAATCTAAAAATCTAAAAATCTAAAAATCTAAAAATCTAAAAATCTAAAAATCTAAAAATCTAAAAATCTAAAAATCTAAAAATCTAAAAATCTAAAAATCTAAAGATCTAAAAATCTAAATATCTAAATATCTTAAAAGCTAAATATCTAAAAATCTAAAAATCTAAGAATCTAAAAATCTAAAAATCTAAAAATCTAAAAATCTAAAAATCTAAAAATCTAAAAATCTAAAAATCTAAAAATCTAAAAATCTAAAAATCTAAAAATCTAAAAATCTAAAAATCTAAAAATCTAAAAATCTAAAAATCTAAATATCTAAATATCTAAAAATCTAAAAATCTAAAAATCTAAAAATCTAAAAATCTAAAAATCTAAAAATCTAAAAATTTAAAAATCTAAAAATCTAAAAATCTAAAAATCTAAAAATCTAAAAAATCTAAAAATCTAAAAATCTAAAAATTCAAAACTCCTAAAATCTAAAAATCTAAAAATCCAAAAATCCAAAAAAAAAATTTATAAATCTTAAAATCTCAAAATCTTAAAATCTTAAAATCTTAAAATCTTAAAATCTTAAAATCTTAAAATCTTAAAATCTTAAAATCTAAAAATCTACAAATCTAAAAATCTTAAAATCTTAAAATCTTAGAATCTAAAAATCTAAAAATCTAAACATCTAAACATCTAAATATCTGAACATCTACTTAAAATCTTATAATAAAAAATCTAAAAATCTGACAATCTAAAAATTTAAAAATGTAAAAATCTTCAAATCTTAACATCTTAAAACCTAAAAATCTAAAAATCTCTAAAAAAATCTCAGCTGTTTTCAATTCGTTCATGAGGCTGGGGGGTGACATCGCTGGTGCCAAACGATTAGCGCTAATATTGCTGTCCAAAGTGTTAATTGCACTAGCAAGCGGTTTTACTTCATTCAAAGCATCACGCGTTTGAACAGATGCGTTGATTACAATGAGCGGCCATGTCCATGGTTACGCCGCTCAAGGTCTGGACTTCGTCGCAGATTTTTTTCAGTTCCCTGGTCAAATCATTGAAATATTTAACAGCAACGTTAAATGGTTTTTTATAGCCACGAGCTCATCGGACTTATTGACCGAGATATGCTCGAAATCACGCGATATTGACGACACAGCGTTTCCAACTGTCGACGATGTATTTTCGTTTACATTCGTCACCGATTCTTTAAGCTGCACCTCAATATTATCAAACAACACGTATATTGTACTAAGCTTTTTGAGCACTTTGAGGTTAGCAGCTACTTGAAGATTGGCATCCGTTTGAGATTTAATTGAATCCATAATCTGCTCCTGTTGACAAAGCACCTTGCGTGTGTCGATTCCTGTTTTTAGATGATGTTGACAATCGGAACACAGAGGTATCATATACAATGATAATAACTGCTCCTGATGCCGTTGAACGCCTATGCAAGCCGCGTGATAACATTTGTCACAAAATTCACACTTCCACATGAAGCGATCGTTACTGATATTGCACGACGTAACACTGCAATTCATAATGATGACTTTAACTTTTTCGGGTCTCGCGCGCCGCGTTAAAAAAATATTGTAAAAATTAAATACGAAGGTCGTAAAATATGCGACTGCACTCGGTGACGAACCGATTTGTATTCCATTGAAATAAACCAACCACACTTGTGAGTGGCCCCAACAGCATCCTTACTGTTGGTTTAAATCGGTGCCAAAATTTGAATAACTTAAATGTGCATCTCTGTACAGCGAATAAATCGGGAACATAGTTAAATATCTTATTCGCTGCCGACGTCATACCGCCGAATTCAGCATACCGTTTACCAAAACGGATCCCGCTGCAATCCCAACCATTTTATACAACATCCCAGTGATTTCTCGTGGGAGTGCAGAGGTGTTCCTGGCTTCCAAAAAAGCGAGTATCACGTCAACATATTCCTACCCATTTCCTACTTGACCTGCGCCAGTATTGCCTCGGTTTGGGAACACCAGTTTTTACACATTGAGGATGTATGCTGGTCCCAAGCATCATCTTTTGGTTCTCTGTGTAACAACAACTGATCTGGCAATAACGGAGTAGCAACCTCGGGCGGTCAATCATGCTCATGCTCATGCTCTGGAACTATATTGGCCGGCGGGTCAGTGCATCGAATGAAGTACATCTTGGTGGTTTGGAAAAGCTTTCATTTGCAGCCACAAGAAGTATTCTATCTTGGGGCGACCTCTCATAAAGTTGAGATTGGTGTGATTTAAATAACTAATTTCCGTAGTATTGCCATGATTGGTGTGACTTCGGTTATGTTGAGGGATATGATCGGCCTGCTTCTGTTGTTTTAAACGATGCGTCTCACAATAAAAACTGTCAGTTTAGATAGGATTTTCAAACGATATATGAATGCTTCGGTCAGCATTGTGCAAAGGTCATCACTAATTAACAAAGTTAACATTGATACTCAAGGATTATTTCTTTAGTCAATAAAATCTAGCCACTCTATGAGGCGTTGATAATCAAAAAACACGTTTATTTGGCGATCATCCGTTGCGATAAGGTTTGCTATGATATCGTGTAGAGTTGCAACTTTGTTCGATAAGTCTCCGAAGCTGGATCAGCCGTCGTTCTCCACAATGGATAAGCAAGCTGTCATCGACATCGTTTTTTATTTAGAAAGAAATTCCCTGAAACGATATTTTCCTAAGAAAAAAAGGACAAAACCTGGAAATATACTTCATAAGAGTGAAATGTGCCATTTGCCGATATGTAATAAACCTTCAACAACGAAATCTAAACATTTTAAAGAAAAGATTTATGATTCGTATTTATATGACATATGAAAGCCCATCAGTCTCATTGAAGAAAAAGAAAACTAGAACCAGCATTTTCAGTAGGTAGAATAAAATGTGCATTAGAGAAAGCTGAAACGAAAGAAATACCACCTTGCGTAATGCTCCACAGCTCGGACGAGGTAAAGACGCCCGTCGGTGCGATGAAATCGTACGAGAAGGCCCTACTGCTTCCTTTGGAAAACTTCCGTGAACTGTTGTGCGATTTTTCACCCTGGTTCTCCTCATCGCTGCTCGGATGGTTGCCGGTTGAAGTATTCGATGAATTGCGGGTGCAAAAAAAAAAGATTTCAAAAACAAGAGAAAAAGGAAGAAAGAAAGAGAACACAAATAAAGCAATTATCAAACAACTTGCTTCAGACACAGTTTGTTAGAAGTGATAAGAAAAATTAAAAATTATCTGGTGATTTAAGAAAACGCCATTACTATAAACTACCACAAAAATAAAACACTAAGCTGAGGGAGTGTACAATTGAGAACAAAAAAGAAAACGAACGTAGCGTAATTTCTCATGGCTTGCTACTGCTACTCTACTATCTACTGTCTCGTGTCGGCAATATTTTCGTACAGTATTCTCAGAACTGAGCAGTGTCGGTGTACAAGAGATCGGTTAAGAAAATTACATCAGAATAAGAGTAAAAATTAAAACGTAAACTGTATTAAACGTGCCACTGAAATTGTTGTGATGTGAAACAAAAAAGAAAACGGTAAACAAAAATTTACTCGAATGATCTACTGGCAGATTTGGATGTGGCCTTAAATTTGCAGCCGGCTGGGCCTCTTGAGGTGCAAAATGCATGTGTACTGTGTGTGTTTATATGTGTCAAGGAAAAACCAAGGACTTACCTGAAACCTGTGCGAAGAGAAAGACAAAAGAAAGTAACTTTAAAGAAAGTTGCCTCTCGACACTGCTGCAGCTAGTTGGTTGATTTTAGTTTTGGGGAACGATTTACAATTAAGCGTGAGAATTTGAAATCGGATGTCACACCGTTTTCGATTTTAGATAAAGTTTAGAATCGTCTATAGAGACAAAAAATGCAATCGCGTGAGAGGATCGGTTTCCCTTTCGCAGAGGACTTCGTGGAATTTCACTCTCGGTTCGGAAATTTTGCACCCAGATCAATATTTACCCGGAGAACAAACTGCAAAACATAAGATCAATCTGTTCGATCCATCCATCCCAGAGAACCGAAGTGAGAAAAGAGTTAGCGCGGTCAAATTTCACTCCATTATGCACCGCGATCGATGACCGATCTTCCCGGGCCGGTCGGGCTTCCTTTTGTGTACAGTCGACCAAAGATAATACCTTTTATTGATCCGGTAAATATTGTTGTTCGGAAAGCAAATCGATCGTTCTTTTCTCACATTTCGATTTCTTCGCAAACACACCATACAGTCTGCCCGGGTTCGAGGAGAGAACCAGAGCCGAGAGAAGAGATCGAGTGGGCATTCTTCGGGGAACAATATGATTGAAAGCGGGTGAAAACAAAACAAATCAACCACCTTCTTCGAGTGGCCACAGTCAGCTCTTCGGGCCGGAGAAAAAAAAATGACCAAACCAGACAGAAAGGTGAACAGAAGTAGCACCCATCACAAAAGGCTGAAGCGCTATTCTGGTTAATGTTTTTCTTTTGTAGACAACACAAAACCCCGAAACTCAAACAACGTTCGAGTTCCAATAAAATGGATTTCAGGAAAACAAAATAAAAGACTACAAAATTATCTGGTCATCGCTATAAGAAGCGGGTGTTTGCACGGTGGGACACAAGTCAGGAAAAACTCCAATTAAACGGTTCGAATCGACCAGAGATTCGCCCACTGTTCAACGGAAGAAAAGAAGTACGAAGCGGAGATGGGGCCAAAAGCGCCAAATCATCTCCGCGCACGTTGTCCGGACGACTCTCGAATGCCTACAAATAAAAACAATCCCAAAAACACACCATTGATACCCTGTAGTTTTGTTCTTTCCTTCACTTTTGCCGACTGACGCGTCGGAAAAACTATGCCTCCTTCTCCGCAGTGCATCATTTTACGTCAGTGCGATCCGGCCGAAATCAATCCACCGCCGCGCCGTCGAAGGGTCGAAGGATGATGATTTAATAGAGCGAGAGCATTAGAGATCGGTATCAGCGCGCATCCAAGTCGGCTCCGCTTCGAGGAGGGTTGCTATAGAGCTGTTTGTATTCCTATCAGATAGTCGACAGCCCACATGTGCGCCTTCCCCGGCATTATTGGGTTGCCTACTTGGATGGACGGATGACCATCAGGGTTGTGGCGGTTTTTTTTTGCTCTCTCTCTCTCTCTCTCTTTGTTGGCAGCGACCATTAGTGTTTGTATTCTTGCCGCGTCGTCGTCATCGTCGTTGGTAATTTGTTATTGTTGCATCATCAGACAGATATGGAGAAAGAGACGGTTGAAATAGCGACTAGTAATCGACTTGTTAGACCACACCCAGAATGGGTTTTTCGATGAAAGCTACACCACTTATGGTTGATGCCGGTATTCGTTATCGGCTGGTTGTAATCTAGCCTTGTTTGCAGGGCTGGAAGTTGGACACATTTAAGTGACTTGTTCACTTTTTTTTCTAGGGTAAGGTTGGAGAAATGCACAACTAGCCGACGGTTTAGTTTTGTAGCACTACACTTCAAATTTTCAATGGGTCAGAAGTTTTAGAATGCACTTCATTCAAGTCAGATATTTGATGATGATGGTTCAACTACATACCCTCAAAAAGGTTTGAGCTGGACGATTTATCTCTGAGATAATTTAAAATTGAAAAACAATTTAATCAGATTAACAAACCAGAATAAAACGATATTGATTACATTTACAGATGTAAACTCCTGGATTACTTTCCATCTCTGTACAGCAGAGTAATAAATTCAAAAATGCCGTTGATTTCAACTTCAAATTTTTGCGAGCTGCTATTCATAAACCACGTAGACTTTTTTGGGGGGAGGGGGAGGTTTTACAAAAGTCTACGCTCCATAAAAAATTCAAAAAAATGCATGGAGAGAAGTCTACGAAGAGGAAAGGGGGGTCTGAGATTTTCAAAAATGAGTCCACATGGTTTCCCATGTAACAATTTTAGTTTTATTCCAGCCGTATAGCATACCTCCCGGCTATGTTGATAAAACTACATTCAAAACTGTTTTGTCTACCAACACCTCCTCTATGCTTCTTTAAAGCCGAAATTTGTACAAAATGGCCCACTCTATAGACGGTTGTGAAAACAATTTAATAAAACCTTTATAAGACAATAAAAATTTTGAAAATATTTTTGTTATAGATGGTATTAAAACTTGGGAACCTTTATAAAACCTTTTGGGGGGCAGGGAAAAAAAACGGGGGCAAATGGGCGCCGGTGTCAAAACTATTTGTTGTGTTGTGGTGGTTTTTTTTTTTTTTTGTTTTTTTGTTTTTTCTGTTCTTTTGTTTTTTTTAGAGGAAAAAAAAATGGAAAAAAAAAATGGGGGTGGGGGGGGTTTTTCTTTTTGTTTTCAAATTAACAAAAAAAAATAAATTTTTTAAAGGGTAAAATGTACATAATCTTATAATTTTTTTTTTTTGTGGTGAAAGTAGGGAGGCGAGGAGAGAAAAAAAATGCCGCGGGGGATATATGATGCTTCAAAAAAAAAAAAAAAAAAAAAAAAAAATATCTATATAAATAAAAATGAGTTGGGGTTTCCTTTGTCACGATTTAACTCGCGAGCGGAAGGACCGTTTGGCAAGATTTTTGCTTTGTTGGATTCTTTTTGGACACCGCTGTGTTTATGCATAGCAAAAGTCGGAAAAATTCACTGTAACAGTTAGAAAACTGTGAAAATCACAAATTGCTGGTGAGTTGTGAAGAAATCTAACACGATCTCACCGAAATGGATCTAGAGTGCGGTGCTACAGTATTTGACATCTGGTGGCTGAAGATCAATTAGCAAATGAAGTTATTTTCAACTGTTTTCGTTGAATTCAGGTGACGATCTTTGTGGACAGATTGACACAGAATTGCAGGAAATGGTAAGTTTAAATTATTTTTTCTATATATATAAAAATGGATTTCTGTCTGTCTGTCTGTCTGTCTGAACCTAATAGGCTCGGAGACTACTGAACCGATCGGCGTGAAAATTTGTGTGCAAGGATTTTTGGGGTCGAAAAAGGTTCTTATGGTGGTTCTAGACCCCTCCCATCTCTAAAAAAGGGGGCTCCCATACAAATGAAGCACAAATTTCTGCATAACTCGAGAACTGATCAAGCAAAGGAACCCAAATTTAGCATGCGGAAGTTTTTGAAGGCAAGAAATGTTTCTATGGTAGTTTGAGACCCCTCCTCTCTCTAGAAAGGGAGGCTCCCATACAAATGAAACAGAAGTTTCTGCATATCTCAAGAACTAATCAAGCAAATGGGACCAAATTTGGAATGTGGGGTTTTCTGGAGGCGAAAAATATGGTGGTTTGAGACCCCTCCCTTCTCCTAGAAGTGGTGTTGTCATACAAATGAAACTGAAATTTCTTCATAACTCTAGATCTTATAAAGCAAATGGAACCAAATTTGGCATGCGGGGATTTTAAAGGCAATAAATGTTTTTACGGTAGTTCGAGACCCCTCCTCATTCTTTGGTAGGGGGGGGGGGGGGGGGGGCTCCCATTCCAATGAAACACAAGTTTCTGCATAACTCGAGAACTAATCAAGCACATTTAACCAAATTTGGCAGGTAGAGGTTTTTGAAGGTAAGAAATGTTTTTAAGTTAACTCGAGACCCCTCCGCCCTCTGTAAGAGGGGGGCTATCATTCAAATGAGACACAAATTTGTGCATAACTCGAGAACTAATCAAGCATATGGAACCAAATTTGGCATGCGGAGGTTTTTGGAGGAGAGAAATGTTCTATGGAAGTTTGAGCCTCCTCCGCCATCTGGAAGAGGGCGCAAGGGGGGTTTCCATACAAATGCAACACAAATTTCTGCATAACTCGAGAACTAATCAAGCAAATGGAACCAAATTTGGCATGTAGGGGGTTTTGAAGGCAATGATTGTATGTATTGTACCCCCTCTGGAAGGGAGGGTTCCCATACAAATGAAACACAAATTTCTACCAAAAATGAGAACTATCCAGGTTACTTAAACACAAAACGTGTACATCTCGGGTAAGAAGCATATTTTGATGGAAGTTTGAGCCCCTGTTTATTCAAGAAATAAAAACTCATTCCGAAAAATAAACCATAAACGTGCCAGTTATATTAAATTTTCCTTCATTTAGTTGCAAGCGTAGCAGCGCACGCACTGGGTTCAGCTAGTATTTGATAAATTAATCATGTCTTTCTTGAAAATTGATGGAGTTCAATAAGGTTATCTAAAAAAAAACAGAAAATTTTTTTTGTTTTTTTGTTTTTTTTTTTTTTTTTTTTTATTTTGTGGGTTTTTTTTTTTTTTTTTTTTTTTTTTTGTTTTTTTTTATTTTGGGGGGGGGGAAAAAAAAAAATATTTGTTATAAAAAAAAGTTATTTTTTATGTGTTCTTTTTTTTTATTTTTTTTGTTTGTGGGGGGTCTCTCTTCTTTTTTTTGTTTTTTTTTTTGGGGGGGGGAAGGTGTTAAATATTATAATAAAATAAAAAAGAAAGAAATTGGTGAAAAAAAAAATGGGGGGGGAGGAGGGGAGGTTATAAGATCGTTTTTAACAAGCTGTGTAGGTTCTCATAAACCTGACTAAAATATGAAACCTATTGGCAGCTCTTGGTGTCATAATAAAACCAGATTGATTTCTAGTGGCTTTGATAAAATCATAATAAAACTTAATAAAGCAGGATGGTTTTGGAAATGTTACTTGGGTTATGAACCGGCCCAGACCAAAAGACTGACAAAATTCAGGGCATTGTTATTAAAATCCCGCAACGAAAGCTGTGGATAACAACCGCATTTTCTTAAAATCTGTTAGTGTTGCTGCACATTTGATGTGTATAGTTATCGAATTGAAATCATTTATACTTTAAAAAAAGAAGAATTGTGTGAAGCTGCGTACAAACAATATGGTGTTCAAACATGGTCCGCGTATCTTGTATTATATCTATGACTATCACTCCCTAATATGCACACAAATAAATTCCATCGTCAAATCCACAATTCTCTGCTTCACCGTTAGCCACTGAAGAGTATCTAATAAGTGAACCTTTTACATACACCGCACAGTGGGCAAAAATGGATCCAAAGTCCCATTAATTTAGACGGCGCAGGGTAGGAGTCCTGAAAAATAACTTATCTTATGGGAAAAAAGTGCGGGGAATCGAATGGTGTTAGTTTCATTTAGGGTTGAACACAGTAAGTGTCCCATTTTGCCAATTTCTCCCCTCATTTTGGATGCAAACTAGAATTATTACCCAAAAACTAATCTTAGGGCTTTTATATTGGACCCAAATGTACTTTAAATTTGCAGAAAAAGCTGAAAAACTAAATGGAATCGATTTTACTTTGATTGGATGCCAGGAAGTGGTCCATTTTACCCGATTTCCCCTCATACATGCATAAACAAATATACCATGCGGTTCTGGAGATCGGCGCTAGTAATATTACTCTTACTTGCATAGTAATTATGTAAAAATGTCAGGATAATTTAAAGGTGATAGTTTCGTTTAGGGTCGACCTCAGGACCTCAGGCCCACTTTACCCGATTCTCCTCTCATACTTGAAAAATAACTCATATACCATGTGGTTTGAAAGATTGTTAATTTAACATTGGATTTATTCTAAGATTTTCCACCACACTACTAAGATACAGTATGAAAAAAAAAGTTCATTCAAATGTACATCGACTACAAAAGTTTGCTCTAAAACGTATCATTGTCTTCGCTTCCATCAAAATCTGTATGACAGTCCTCAGCATCATCTACAGTTGCTTAATTATTTACGTAATAATATCCTAGCTGCTTAGAAAAGTCATCCTCGGCAGATCGATTTCTGGATAAGCACTTGGAGTTTGTTTCCAGATGTGACATCTTTGGTTATGACCATGCCAAAGATAGCCGCATCACATCCAGAAAGTTATCTTCAGGTGAGGTTTTCCGTGCAAGAAAAGGACGCGCATACTTGTACCTTTTTTTGGCACCTCTCTCCAGACTGCTCATTGATTAAATTCATGGGGTAAGGCTATTGAGAAAGTAAATATGTTTTTATTAAAAGTGCTATAAAAGCATTTTAAATCAACTTCATATCTGGATAGATATATATAGATTATATATATATAGATTACAATTAATCTCATCCACTTCAGAGTAGACGTGTTCAAAAATTTCACGAGTAACGTCATCGGTTTCCTTCAGCTATCTCATCGACTTCGCCTTACGGAAAGTGTCCGATTGAGGATTTGGAATAATCCAAAAGTTTTCACCGCATTAAGGACATTGAATTTTCAGTTAGCAGAGAAGGGTCTTTACGTAAAATGTTCGGTTGATTATAGCAGAATCAACTCCAGCGGACATATAGAGGGTGCAATTAACTATTTCATTGGAAGTAATCTCCGTACGAACGGCCAACTTGTGTCCCACTTCAGCCATTTCTGTGATGCGGGAAACATCACAAAAAACCATATCCCTTAAGGTTACCGTGCACATAAGGTTTCAATTTTGCCCGGTTGGCATCGATACACTAGGAATGATGTTGATCCGATGCTCCACAATATCTGCCCAAGGCAAGAGTACCTTGATACCAAAGACACCTTTTGTAAACTGTTCGATGGCTCTGTATTTACTTTTGCTCAACCCGATTCTCGTTTTAAGCATCAAAGAAGCTTCAGTGGATGGTTTTTCTATATTGCGGGCGCTGTCGATAGACTTCAAGCACTCGACTGCCCATTGCTCACCACCTTCTCGTAGATTCAATAGCAACTTAGCCATAGAGCTACATGCGTTTTGGCGAGCAGCTTTTTCCGCTGATCGAAGTAGTTTGTCCAAAGGCTCCTGCCTGGCCAAAATCCGACTTCGTTCATCTTTTGTTCTCTCGCAAAGGTTAGTGAATATCCGACGTTTAGGACCACGAGTTATTTGCGATGAAACAGATGGTATCGGTGTTGCGTTTGTAGATTCATGTCGAATGAGCACGATGTTGGGCAGGTTAGGAGATGATGCATAAATCGGCTGTTATATTAATAAAGTGACTGTAGATGATGCTGACGACAGTCATACAGATTTTGATGGAAGCGAAGACAATTATACGTTGTAGAGCAAATTTTTGTAGTCGATGTACATTTGAATGAACTTTTTTTTTTCATACTGTATCTTAGAAATGTGGTGGAAAATCTTAGAATAAATCCAATGTTAAATTAACAATCTTTCAAACCACATGGTACATGAGTTATTTTTCAAGTACGAGAGGAGAATCGGTCAAAGTGGGCCTGAGGTCCTGAGGTCAACCCTAAACGAAATCATCACCATTCGATTCTCCGGACGTTTTAACATAAGTACAGTGCAAGTGAGAGTAACATTACTAGCGCCGATCTCCAGAACCGCATGGTACCTATATTTGTTTATGCATGTATGAGGGGAAATCGGGTAAAATGGACCACTTCCGGGCATATGATGAAAGTAAAATTGATTCCATTTAGTTCTTCAACTCTTTCTGCAAATTTACAGTACATTTGGGTTCAATATAAAAGCCCTAAGTTTAGTTTTTGGGTAATAATTCTAGTTTGCATCCAAAATGAGGGGAGAAAGGAGCAAAATGGGACACTTACTGTGTTCAACCCTAAATGAAACTAACACCATTCGATTCCCCGCATTTTTTCCTATAAGATAAGTTATTTTTCAGGACTCCTACCCTGCGCCGTCTAAATTAATGGGATTTTGGATCCATTTTTGCCCACTGTGCACCGTGTTCAATATATTCTCATACACATTTTCCTTGTATTAGTGTCGTGCAACTACTCAACATGCTTCACGTATGTGTTGGTCTAGTTTTGCACTATGTTGATACAAACGCATTTAGGTTATGTCCGATTTTTTTCATTCGGTGTTTATCTTTTTTTTTTTATTTTTTTTATATACAGTCATACCTCGATATAACGTAACTCAATTTTTATTTTCGTTACGTTATATCGAAGCAAAATTTTTTTTTACAGATTTTTTTTTATCTCTTTTTTTCTATAAAAGAATTAACTTAAAGTCAATGTTATTCACCCAGCAAGGTGTTCCAGCCCTTCTGACCTACGTTTATCCAAAAAAAATTAAAAAAATTTCATATTATTTTTTTTATTTGTTTATTGATCCTTTCATTTTTTTCAAATATTTTTTTTTTCTTATATATTATTTTATCTTAGAACATTACTTTTAGCAGCATTCTTTTAATGATGTATAAATAAAAATGCACCAAAATTTGATTACAGCTTATTCCATACTACCCAGGGGGTAATTCACTCCGCCACCATGTGTTAACACCCTCAAAAACACAATCCGACACACTTCCAACTCACTCCTCACCACATGGAAGATACATTTATTTCTGGCACCACTTACGCGAATTGATTATTTGTTTTTGCACTGTTTGTTTCCCTCTCGCTTGCACTGATGTGATTCAGATGATGTTTGAATGTGGGTGAATTAAAAGTCAAAATGGTCCATGGTTGCCAGTAAGGATACATTTTCGATTGTAGTTATGACACCTTCCGACACCCTGAAACACAAACACAACGTGGCAGAGTGACTAATCTCCTGATATTACCATTCTTTATACATAAAACTAGAACTCAAATTCACAACAATTCACAAACCAGTACAAAATAGCAAAACAATATTCCTACACTGAAGCCTTCTCACTGCTGTTTGAGAATTACGATGTTCATGACATTAGTACGTATCTGGCGCAGCGAGAACTGTGCAGTCAGTGGCCAATTGTTCTCTTCCGCGTATCTGATTACCAGATCGAACCCATTTTAGTCTGCTTCATCCAACACGTTTACATATTCGTCATCATCTCCAAAACTCGCAGATTGTGATGCTTCTTCCTGCGTTGACATTGACTGCATTGTGTCGTCACCGGCATAGGAATGTCTTCGTCAGCATCTTTGTGAAGAACACTTGCGATGATCTCATCATCGTCCAGCTTTTCGAATATGGCGCGGAGGATCGTCGATTTCTTCGGTCTGTGCTATCTTCTCACCAATGCTTGTCGGCGTGTCTCTTATGACGGACAGCGGTACATCATCCTCATCCTCGATTTCACTGTAAAGCATGTTCCAAGATTTGCGAATCGAGTCAGCTGGAACTACCTCCCTCGCTTGAGCAACCCAAAAAAGATGACGTCCTTTATGTTGTTCTTCTTCACGCACTCGTCAAACTCTCCTCCACGAACTTGAATTCCATGCATCATCAGATTCCTGAAGCACGTCGTAATCATCTGAATGATATTCTGATCCATCGGTTGCAGAAAGGCGGTGTCGATAGTTTTTAGCTCATCTGCATTGTAATGAGCTGTGCAATTGTCCAACACAAGGACGGCTCTTAGAGGAAGTCCTTTAGACTTGAAGTAGGCGGTCACTTTCAGGACGGATTTCCAAAAAAAAAAAAACACTCTTTAAAGAGCTCCTTTTCCATCGTCCAAGCGCTCTTGGATGCCCTGTAGTACACTGGCAACTCCTTAAGATTTTTGAGTGCTCGAGGTCTATGAGACTTTCCAATCAACATTAACGGTAATTTGAGCGACCCATACATGGTGCATCAAGGAATGAACTCTCTCAACATATGTTCACGTTGGAGATTTCTTGAAAAAGAGCCCACTTTCGTCGGCATTGAAGCTTTTTTGCAAAAACCAGACGTAGAGAGCTTTGTCAACCTGTGGGTATCGAGGATTCTTGAAACGCTTTCGTTTTGCTATAAATTAAAAACAAAACATGTTAAATTGTTTTCACGGAATATCATTTAAGTTTCTTACACATGTCCTTTGCATATTTCATGGCATAGATGGTAGATGCAGACCGAACTTTGTACTTCTTCATTATTTCATTCATCGAAACACAATTTCCAAGAATTTGAATAATTTTTATTTTATCCGCTAGTAGTAAACCAACACGGTTATGTTTTTTGTCATGTTTTCGCGACACACGATCCATTTTTCAAAAAACCTCCGACTTAGTCGACCTTCTTGAATTATGTTCCGTGCAATAATAAAAAAGTTTTAACAGCTAGCTTCCTACTGCATACACAAAAACAAACAATCCACCGAAAACAGATTTTTGACGGCATAATTCGGCATGTATTCGATGAAATTTGGACATGTATGTTTGGCATGTATTCGATGAAATTTGGACACACAAAATAGGTCACCAAAAATTTTCCTTGAGCCCGATTCTTTTCAAACTTTCTGGAAATAAAGTACTACTAAATGGTTAAGTTTTGACATCATTGGTTTATTGAACCTCTTCTCCCAACCCAAATGCCCGTTTTTGGAGGCATTCGTCCTTGTAGATTTGTCCGTTGACGGTCCCAGAGGTGATGAAGGGCTGGCTCATTTTGCCACATCCGCAGATCGCTTGCCAGACAAGGAATTTTTTGGCGAATTTCGACAGTTTCTTCTTCCGTACACTCTCCGGAACGGTCAACTTAGAGGTTGCGACGTAGTGTTCCTGTCCTGGCATTTGTTTGGTGTCGGCTTTAATGTAGGTCTCATCGTCCATCACAATGCAGAACGGTTTTGTGAGCCACTCTCTGTACAGTTTTTTTGCACGAGTTTTGGCCACCGAGTTCTGTTTATCGCTCCGGTTCGGTGCCTTCTGGACCTTGTACACATGTAATCCAGAACGTTTCATTGTTTTCTGCACAAAACCAACTGAAACTTTCGCCTTTTTCGCAACATTCCTGATTGAAATGTTGGGATAACGCTTAAATTGGTTCAATACCATCCTGGCCTTCTCCGGATTTGATGTGCCACGTTTTTTGCCACTTCCATTTTTCCGCTTGGATGTCTTACGGTCTTTGAACGTTTTGATCACATGAGATACGGTTGAATGTGCGATTCCGAGCTGTTTTCCGATCCATCGATGAGAAGCGTTTGGGTTTTCGAAGTGAGTGCCCAAAATTTGCTGGCGCACTATTTCTTCATTCGAAGCCATCACTGAAATCACTCGACCGATTTTCACGAAACTCATTACACAATTGACACAACACAATGAAATACATTCAGTTAAAATTTCAATATTTTTTACCCACACGCTAAAAAGTTACGAACAATTGCGTGTGTCCAAATTTCATCGAATACAGTCTTTATACAAACCATTGCACGCAACATCGCAAGCAACTTTACACTAAACCTTCCCAGATAGCGGAGCTCAGTACAATTGAATCAGCCAATTCCCTTTTCCTACTTCAATCGTACTTCCCGTCCTTGTACAATCGTACTTCAAATGCACTTCAGATGTTACAACCGATGGACTTGAAATGTCAAAATAGCTAGCCTTTCATTTTAAATTTTGGCAATAGGTTGAAGGACACTTGAAGTCCATCTTTGAACTAGGATTGTACTAGGACTGTTTAGTTCAAATGGGGGTGGATCAAATGGATTTGTTGAAAAATAAGACAAACAAATACATAAGACAAAAGACATCCACTTCGCGGCGTTTTTTCATCACTTCGTTCAGATCGAGAACCTGGAATTCCGCAAGCGACAAAATTCGGCTTCTGCGCATCATTGGTGCAGTTGCGTCAAACGCTGAACCAGTTGAAAACAAAACAATAAAATTAAAAAAAAAAGAAGACAAAAGCTGACAACTCAGCAAATGACATTTGATCGATTTTCAAGTCGTGAAGGAGAACGAAGCCTATCTGGGCTGCAGCAATCTTTTATGTCGTTTTCGGTTTTAAACCTGGGTCAGGTCTGACTCTGACTCGCAATTACCGAACGAAAACGGATCCAGAGTTGAGTCAGTATGATGGTATTAGTGCAATCGTGTGAGCTGATTTGTGAGAAATTTGTGTTTCATTTGTATAATGGGGGTAGGTTTTTATCCCATTTGCGAACATCATCCTCCAGCATAGTTCGAATTGCGTTCAAAATCGGCTGGTTCTACATGTCCAACTGCTACCAAAACGTGATGAATGTTGTGACCTTCGCAAAACTTCCGAAATGTACTCGCCGTGAATGCTGTTCCCCGATCCGTTATGATCCTTTGAGGTGTTCCAAACATCGCCGTTATCTCGCTCATTATCTTCACCACTGGATCAGCTCTTGTTGTCCGCACTGCTTTCAAAAATACAAACTTAGAAAACCCATCGATGATCACCAACACGTGTGCATTCCCGTAGGTTGATGCCGGAAACGGTTCAACGTGATCTAAATGCAGCATCTGAAAGGGAACCGGAATCTTGGGGATTGAATTTAACTTGCCTTCCAACTGTCCTCCTTTCGCTTTATAATAGGCACACTTGGGACAAGCTTTAATGAACTCCTTCACATAGTGCCGCATTCGTTTAAACCAAAACTTCTTCCTTGAAGTCTCCAATACTTTATCCTCCGCCATGTGCCCCATGTCGTCATGATATGCTTTCAGGATTCTCCATCGAACTCGTTCGGGCACCACCCACATCAATTCTGCCCCTACTCGTAGCATTAGTCGGTTACGGAGCAAAACATAATCATGACGTACTTGTCGGTCGCTGTTGTTTTGGACCGGTCTTCCTAGGGATACTATCATCGCCTTCAACTTCGGATCTTGGCGCTGCATCGTCACCAGAAAGTCACATTCGTCGATCTCTAACTGCATGACATGAAACATTACCGGCTCCTGCTCCTCTGGTTCGCCGGTTGGATTGCGGCTAAGTGAGTCCACATGCCACATCTTGCATCCTGCACGATGCTCTAACTTCAATTCTTGCAGCTTCAAAATCCATCTGGCCACTCGTCGACACATATCTTTCTTCGCCAAAGTCTGGGTTACGGCACTACAGTCAGTTATCACTTTGAATGGTCTTCCTAACAAATATTGCCGAAACCGCTCCACGCTTGCTACGACGGCCAACACTTCCAACTCGTAGCTGAAATATTTTTGTTCCTGCTCATTTGTCTTTCTGCTGAAGAAGCTGACCGGTTTCCAGCCCTCGTCACTCCGTTGTAGCAAAATTCCTCCCAATCCAATCGCAGACGCATCTGTATGCATCTCGATATCTTGATCTGGATCATACAATGCTAGAACGGGTCTCGTAACCAAGGCTGTTTTCACATCTTCGAACGATTTCACTTGCTCGCCATTCCATTCGAAATCCTGATCCAGCTTCAACAAAATATATTGTATATATACTTTTTATAAAATATATTGTATATACTACTACTAAAATTTGCTCTTATTCGGTCATATGAAATGTTACAGCCAAACTTTCAATACCTTGCTTAAAATGTTCTAACCTACTACATTTCTGAATAATTTTCATATTCATATTTCATATTCATATTTCATTTCTATTTCTGGAAATAAAAATTAGTAAAGTTTTTTTTCTTGTAAATGAGGACCAGACGAATTTTTTTTAATACCAAAAGAAGCACCCCAAAACCCTTCTGAAGAATTTTTATCGCTCTTTTTACAAATAAAATAGTAATATTTATGATTTATTTGAAAATTAGGACAAGTGTCTGTTTTTATCACCTGCTATCATACGCAATGAAAAGCATTTCGAGTCAGTGTAGATGAATTTTATTTGTTTTCAAAATCTCAGATGTCAAAATCAAGGAAGATGAACAAATCAGCTCATTATGCTTCCATGACTACTCGTTTCTTGATATTCATTAGAGTATGAGCTTCCCAAGCTTCGTTAAGATCGCAAGTGTCATCAAACATCAAAAAGTCATTTTCAATTCAACCAAAATTATTATTTTGAATAGTGTCAATCGCAGAGTCTAACTGCCCTCTATTATCATAATTACAACTTGTAGTAATTGTAACCTATCGATCTGAGCTTAAATTACACATCAGGTTCTAGATTAAAAGAAACAAATATTGTTTCGTCATTTGATGCTCAAACTCATCCCCACCTAGATGAAATTGAATATTGATGATAACAAGTGAGGTAATGAACATCCATCGACGAATGAACAAAACCAAATAATGATTTCAAAACTCAGCGGTTGCTCTGGTCAAGAGAATACTGTCATTTCAAAATTCAAATTTACGAAGATAGTTGGTCTCTCCGTTAAAGTTGTCTTCGTTTTCAGCTCATTTGAGAGCAGATGAATTGATTGTTAGCACCCCTGATCAGATTTTCATTCAAACCAAAAGGACCGCACTTTAAGGAAAAACTTTGCGGATGACAACGTTGCTCTTAAATTTTAAAATTAGACCGAAAATGAATCCTCCTGACTGAAGTCGTATTCTGAACCAGTATGCACTGTCGGCACTGAAATCAAAATAAACCAACAATTGACCCAAAATTGGCGCAAAATGAAAGTATAGATGAAATGGATATTTATAGAACAGAACAAATTGATTTGATAAAAGCACTGATAATAACGCACAGAAACACTTTTTAGCACGTATGTTTACTCTCCTTGAATACTTGCCACCACCAGCTGCCAATACAATACAGGCCCATTACCGCTCCGAACAGCTCCGAGGATGCATTTTGCGAAGGTATGCCCCTTATATATCGTTCACTGCTGCATATGAGACTATCGATCGGCAGGATAAAAGCAAGCGTCGCAGTGGAACAAAGGATCGGAAGTTGCATTTGAAAGTATTGAGAACGATTAGGGCAAATCCAGGTCTGTCGGATTTTGACATCGCCAAGAAATTCAATGACAGCCAAAGCACCGTCACACAATGATCCGAAAAGCCTTTTTTCACGGCGAAATTAATAACTTCTAAGGGTTATGATTCCGAATCATGGTGTCTTGAACAAAGTTATATCTAAAAAATGTGTCCATCTTGTGGTGATAGTTTCGGAGTTAAGAATTTTACCGCTTGGGCAGCGCTGCTGCTAACTTTTGAACGAAGCACAATAGAAGAGTGATGTCAAAGACAAGTTTTTAGGGAATGTAATTTTAAGCAACTTTGCGAAAACAATTTTAGCTCCCCATTTGACCATGATAGAGCTATTTTTTTACTTTAAATTAGGGTTTCTCTTAAAAAAATTAGTTTTTTTATTCTAACTTTTTTGTTTCTCATTTTGAAAAAAAAGTGGGCTGGAAACAAAATATAGAAAATGTTACAGCGCACATTTTGCTCAACAAAACTTTTTAATACAACTTATCATTCAAAAGTTAGGGGTAATTTTAACTAAAAACATGCGTTTTTTTCTTTTCGACCTTGTGATTTTTCAGGCGAGAATTGGCCAGAAAAATATAAAATTCTTGTTTGAATGCGTATACAGGAACATAATACTATATAAATTAGCCCGGGTACTCCTGGAGCAAGCGAGCGGGAACTGCTTATAATCGGACATGTTTTTCGTTAAAATTACCCCTAACTTTTGAACAATGAAATATACCCAAACACTTAGTTCAGCAAAAACATGCATGATAATTGCTCTACACTTCGTCTGAAGACTATTTTTTGAAACTAAAAAGTAAAAATGAAAAACCTGATTTTTAAGGGACACCCTGATCTAAGCCAGCAAAATAGCTCCAAACTAAAGCAGTGCGCAAGCGCCGGACGCTCCAACCGTGAATGAGCATCCTGAAGCACACGACGTACCTGATTGTGAAAACAAACAGGTAAACAAAAATTCAAACGTAAATATCTCGTAACTCTTTGCAATTCTTCGCAAACTAGCACCTCCATTATGTCGGAAGAATATTAGACTTTGTGATGGTGATAATATTGTGTGTCGCAGAGCGAAGAGTTCCGGGAAATTGACAGTATCTTTGTTTACCTCTTTGTTTACAAAATCAAAAACGTTGTTTTGAATAAGTTGTCGAGAATTGTTAGTTAATTAGAAGTAGCTAAAGCCATTCGATCCTGATAGTTTTAAGATGATGTGGCCGCCATGTGACATAAAATTTAAAAAATATTGAGCGAAGTTTCATGGCGTGAGGAAAACGTCAGTAAAATGACCCTGGTGTTAATTTGATGTATTTGGTGTCTTTACGACATCAAAAACTATTAAAAGGAAAGGATCAACAACAAAAAAACAAAAAAAAACTATTAAGCGGAAAGGATCAACCGAATATCACCGGTTGCTCATGTCACGAATCACGTCTTTTTTGTAAGGTCTTTATCCACATTAATCCGGACACCTTCAAATCATTGTAAGTTTTGAAATATTGCACGTAGGAATGGAAAATTTCACTGTGGTATAGCTGAGAGTCTATGATGAAAAAGACTATGATTGATGTTTACATTTCATGATTAGTATTCAAGATGGCGACGAAAGAAAAACAAGTGCGCGAGCGAATTTTGTACGGCAGTACAGCATATCCTGACTTGTCAATACGGGACCTTGCAAAAACATTGGATTTACCTAAATCCACTGTTCACGATGTGCTCAAATCATTTTCGAAACGTTTGACGGTGGAGAGGAAACCGAGAAGTGACAAAAACATTGGACGCGCTGATCCTGTCATGGACCGAAAGGTGAAAAGGATATAAACGAAAAACCCAAATCTCTCCGTTCGAACGGTGGCTCGTAAAATAGGGATGTCGCCTGGTTTTGTCCAAAAATCAAAACAACGTTTGGGACTTAAGTCGTATACAGTAAAAACAGTCCCAAATCGCAACGACAAACAGAACTTGGCAGCAAAATCACGGGCTCGACGCTTGTACTGCGAAGTTTTCATGCGTTGTTATGGACGATGAAACTTATGTCCTGGAGGATTTCAAGCAGCTTCCTGGCTGGCTTTTTATTCTGCTATGGCCAAAAATGCTACAGCTGAGCATTTCAGAACGAAGAAGGCATCGAAATTTCCCAAAAAATACCTTGTGTGGCAAACAATTTGCACGTGTGGCAAAAAGTGTAAATCTTTCGTCACTACAGGCACAATCATCAAGGAGATCTATCAGAAACAGTGTCTGCAGAAGCGATTGCTACCCTTCATCAAAAGTCACAAAGAAAAACCTTTGTTCTGGCCCGATTTGGCATCATGCCACTATGCTAAAACTGTGATGGAGTGGTACCAAGCAAATCAAGTGAACATTGTACCAAAAACCTCAAACCCGCCAAATTGCCCAGAGCTACGACCAATCGAGAGATATTGGGCTCTGATGAAGCGGAAGCTTTCTGGAAAGAAGCAAGTAATCAAAGACATCAAACCCTTCCAGCAAATTTGGACAAAGACGGCTTCTACGATTTCTGAAGAGTCTGTACAAACCCTAATGGACGGAGTTAAGCGCAAAGTTCGAACATTTTATGCAAATACCGAATAACTATGTTTTGTCTTCACGAATTGTTAAAACACATCCCATGAATCTGATATAAACAACTACGACGGAAATATAATGCGAAATTTATGTTTTATTCATGTTTTGAGGTGTCCGGATTATTGCGGATACAGACCTTACGTTTTCAAGTTCGACTGTAAAATGATTGTAGAAATGAAACTTCCACACACAATATCTGGTAGTATGTTAAATTATAAGAACAATAAGTGCTATGTATTGTCCCACGTCGCGATTTGTGATTGTCGTGTAGTTTTTACGTTCGGCAAATTAAAATACATACCGTAATCGGGGGTCAAATTAAACGGTGGGGCGAAATTGAACAATCCAACCAGTGATATTACAGACAAATTTTTGAGATTTGTTTTCTATCTAACATAGCTAACATTGGTGGCAATAACTAAATAATGACCATGAGTGATGTTTAAAGAAAAACTTTACGCACAAAATTGCATAAAAATGTCGAAATTACATGATTTTGTAAAGTAATGTTTTGCACTCCATTTTTGTGCATATAAAGAAACACTTTTTTCGTACAGCTCAAAACAAAACTGCTAGAAATAACTTACCTTGGAACAATGTATAGTTGCTTAACTTCACAAATGAACAGTAAAATATAGATAACAAATACCAAACATTGTTGAAAATTGTAATTTTTAATTAATCCTCATAAAACGTAATTTTATCACCATTAAAACCGAGGCAACTTTAAGTCAAGGCGGGACAACATCACTCCAGCTCAACAATGCGCTTCTGTCAAACCACAATGTGATTGTTTACTTTTGATCTGGTTTTTGGAAAAGTGATTTGTCACGTTGCTGGAGAAAAGTATTAATTTTCAACATATATGGTCCGACATTACAAAAAGCGTGTGAATTCAAGAACCTACATCAACTACACGTCCGAAGAATTGGATGAAGCGGTGCTGGCAATTCGGGAAGAACGAGTTTCAATCCGAAACGCTTCGCGGCTCTATCACATTCCTGTTGGCACTCTGTACAACAAAGTGCACGGATTGAACTCCCGGAAGAACGGTGATCAAACCGTACTGAGTCCATCGGAGGAAGATGATCGATGCACTACCATACAGTTTACCGGTGAATGGTGTTTTCCATTGACGGTTTCCAACATCAAGCAGTTGGTAAAGAGCTATTTGGACGACAAGAAAATCAATGCCTGGATGTCTGGATTCTAGAACCGTATGGGATCACGGCTTTCTTCTCGGATGTCACAAAACATCAATGATGAGATGAAATCTTATTTCGACAAGCTGGTCATTGCCCTCGAAGATGTTCCAGCAGGCAATATCATCAACTATGATGAGACTAACTTGATAGATGATCCCCGAATCTATCAAGGTAATTGCAAAAAAAAGGGCAGAAGCATGTGGAGCATGTCTTGGACCACTCTAAGAGTGCATTTTCGGTGATGTTTGCTGGGACAGCAGCAGGAAAGTTGTTGGTCGTTTATGGTGCAGTTCATCTTTACCCGACATGGACACAAGGCGGGCCAAAAGGAACCCGCTATAACCGCACAAAATCAGGTAAACCCATTTTTGATCATTAACCATCAAACCTTAATCCGATTTTTCATACTTTAAGGATGGTTCGACAGACCGATGTATGAGGATTGGTTTTTCTCAGTTGCCGTCAAATATGACAAACAGCTTCCAAATGACAAGCCAAGAGTCATTATTAGTGACAATGTAGCATCCCACCTGTCAGCAAAAGTCATCAGCTGCTGTCTGAAAAATAACATCAGATTAGTGTTCCTACCACCTAACTCGACGCAGTTGTGCCAACCTCTCGATGTCAGTTTCTTCCGACCGTTGAAGATGGCTTGGAGAGAAACGCTTGAAGAATGGAAAAAGCGAGCAAAAGGCGTGGTTCCGAAACATGTTTTCCCAGGACTCCTCAAGAAGACATTGGATCGGATCTCCCCACGGATCTCACAAAACATGAAATCTGGTTTCAGAGCGTCTGGAATAAGTCCGCTGAACGCGTATGCGGTTTTGAAGAAAATGCCAGGGGGAGGAGAGGCAACGTCGATTGCATCGGATGTTTCAGACTCGGTTTTCGATTCACCCTCGACTTCCGTGAAACATGAGAAATCGATTTCAGACCACCTGGTGACGCTATTTAAAGAAGGGCTTTTTGGTACACCAACTGATCGTGCTATTCCAAAACGACGACGATTGGTTAACATTCAACCAGGAGAGACTGTCACATCGGAACATTTGGCTCAATTAGTTGAGAAAATGGATCCAGTGAAGAACGATTCTGATAAAGGTGCAAAAAAATGCAAAGAAGAAGAAGGCCTCGAAAAAAAAGAGCTAATATGGAGAAGAAGAAAACCAGCGATATCTCCAAGAATGTTGTTCCTAAAAACATAAAGAAGGAGGTGACAGAAAAAGAATCCCTGGAAGAGAAGAAGATAATCAAGGAGAGTGAAGAACCTCTCAAGAAACGAAAAGAAAAACGAATGAAATCTGCAGCAGATGATGTCGCCACCGAGAACATTGCTCCAAGTAAGAAGAAGAAGGAGTCAGAAGGGGAAACCAAGATGAAAAAGAATACGGCAATCGAGGGAGAAGCAGAATCTAAGGCTAACTGGATTTTTTCGAGATCGAAAATCGCTATGACCCGTAACACTACAACTTATGTTACGTGATATAGACTATCTTGATATCAGCATCTATAGTTTTCACTGGAAATAATGTGCATGGCATTTGATATCAAGATACTCTATATCACGTAATATAGATTGCAATGTGAACGGGGTATAAGAAGCCTATGCGTTGACGCGCGGAGCTGTTATGATTCAGTTTTCGATTTTTGTTTTGTTTAGTTTTTACATTGCATTATCTCTTCGACTGACAGGCCAGACATGTTGTGGACTTGAAACTGCAACACTGAAACATGAAATTGTTGAATTGATTTTCTTTGTTTACTAGATTTTCTACCCTGAATAAATGGAAGGATAGCTGAACATTTGTTTTCTCTTAATTATTTGAAAGAAGGAAAGAGGCGGAAAGTTGGTTTCAACGGATTATAAGGGGTCATCCATTAAGTACGTCACGCTAACATTGGAAATTTTCTACCCCCTCCCCTAGCGTAACGCTTTTTGTAAGGAATCTTCAAAAAATTTGTATGAGTCGTCACACTTTCGGAAACCCCGTTCCCCCTAAGTGCGTGACGTATTTTATGGATGACCCCTAATCAAGGCTTCCATAAAGTGTGACGAGTCATACAAAATTTTTGGAGCATTCATACAATAAGCGTAACGAAGGGGGAGGGGGGTTGAAAATCACCATTTTTTGCGTGACGTATTTAATGGATGGCCCCTTTAGGGCTTGTCTATCAGTAACTTCATGCTAAAAATTACTATTCAGAACCTCTCCTCCCACAAAAGCGCCCTTTTTATTTAAAATTTCCAAAAATATCATATGAGCCGTTACATTTACAGAACACCCCTCCCCCTCCCTTTCAAAAAGCTGGACGTAATATACGGACACACCCAAAAGGAAGATTAAACAAACTTTCTAGATTTTTTAGAATTTTCGACCGCTGATATTCCTACTACAGTGTTTTGGCATCGTTTGCTTTCACAAAATTTTGAACCCTCCTTCAATCCTGGACGTAATTTTTAAACGTTCCCTAAGGAGAAAAATGCAAGCGAGAAAGCTTAGGGGGTGTAAACATCTTGCGCTATTAGTAATTAGCCCATATTGTGAATTTAAAAAAAAAATAATTCGCGAAATAGCTGTTTGCTGCTGGTGTTCAATTTCGCCCCCTTTGATTATTTTTAAAATTAGTGTAAAAAAGTACATTATAAAACAATAATCACAATTAACTGTTCACAATTTGTATCGATTGTGTTCCACTAGCCCCAGTACTGGTTTTAAAAATGATTCCGACCGAAAAGTTTGGCTGTATGTTAAAATATTTAACTTTTTCAATTAAAAGCGTTCAATTTGACCCCCGATTACGGTAATCAAAGTGACACGAAAACATCTTGCGACAGAAACCTCCAGACGATTCAGATAGATCCACCATTGGTCCTGTTCATCTAATGTGTTTATCTCGATTAGGCACAGAGGTTCTAAAGTGGTTCTCCTTCGATTGATTGTACACTTCACCGAGCCGATGGATCTCACCTTCAAATTCAGCCAAGACCCTAAGTGAGGGCATTGTTTTCCCTCTGTGCTTTTGTTTGATGTTTTCGGCACCCATTATCACCGACAGAGAGAGAGAAGGAGAAGAAAAGAAAGAAATCGCCTTTTCGAAGCATTTTGCCAACTCATCTAAACATAGTCTCGATATCTCATAAGAACCTTCTTCGCATTTCGGTTTGAAAATTCTAAGCCTCGAAGCGTTCAACAAACGAGAGGAAACCCTACAAAAGAGCTCATCCCCGCCACCAGCTACCTCAATAACATGTGTATGTATGTGTGTGTGTGTGTTTGTGTACTTGTATTCCCGGATTATACTTACATCGGATGAAGTTGGCCAGATAGAGATCCAATTCCTTAATTAATACTTGTATGTGGTACGGGTTGATGCACAGGCTGGGACTGGTGCAGAAGCAGGCCTTTTCGAGCCGTTCGCCGTCGGTGCTTTCCAGGGGGATTGCCTTGAACAGGATTACCATCACCAAATCCAGACGCCAAACCTGGGAAAATATATTTTCTTTAGAAATAAAAGTTTGACCGAAGAATCCAATCAGCTTACCTTGTCCGCCTGCCGGAGGCAATCTATTCGGCGCAACACCCAAAATAAAAAAGCAAGATTGTAATTCAATTTCGAATGATTTTGTTTCATTTCTCGTAATGGATCGTAACTTGGAGAAAAAATGCAACATTGGTCGTGGGCAAAAAAGCATCACGTCAATTTGCTTTGAAAAAATCGATGTGTGCGTGGGTTGTGCAGTGTATTAGTTGTTGAGTATAAGATTGGAGTCCGGGCTGACAAAAAACAAAAAATCTAGAAAAGGAACCAGGATTCGAACCGAGGCCGCCAACGGCGCAGCTCTAGATAGTAACCATTCAGCCACTTTAACAAGTTGAAGTGAACGGAATATAAGCCCTACAGTTGCTTCGATTGTCTCTGCACTCAGTGGTACAGCAACAAAGCAAAAATGTCGCTCGCACACACTTGAATGGCTTCGCGTGGTAATCAAGAAGGGCACACTTGATGAGAGGGAGATGGGAGTGACGAGTGAAAAATAAAAATAGAACACTTGACTGGAGAATTACAACAGTGGCCAATAGCGTTGCGGCATTTTGTGATATTGTCTCACCCATATTAAACCAACGCGTTGCTTCGACTGTCGAGGCACTAAGCACACAGCGCTAAATTTGTTTCGAGGAATCTGTGTGCTGCCAACTGCTTGCACACACTTGCATGGCTTCGTTTATAGCATAAAACGCTTTGTGGATCATAATGGGCAAAAGTGCCTTTTCTGAATCATGCAGATTTCTTAAGATATGATTGCAAAAACTGCAATTGTGTTTTTTGCCACCTTTTCAACTTTTCTATATATAGAGAACAATTGGTGCAATTTTTTTTTTTTTTTTTTTTTTTTTTCTCTCTGTAATGGCACAGACCTATTGGCCCATAATTTGGTGCAAGTTTGATCGCGTTCAGAAATAACGTCAAATGGAACTCGAAAGAAGAAGAAATATTGTGCACATGGATGGGGATTTTATCTAAGGTGTGGCCCAGTTAGAATTGGAACATAGACTATTGCGCATATTTCGTATATTCATTAACAAAATAGTATTCTGTTTTAACTAAAATGATCGACTTTATAGGAACTTTAGAGGGAAAATACAAAAAAAATAATCATCTCGATTTCGATGAAATTTGCGGACTTTTCCCGGAATGCTGGAGGTGTGTCGGAAGCTGGAGAAAGGAAACACGTCGACCCTGTGCTCGCGAAAAAGTCCGTACTGTGCGGGTGAATTCGCATTCGAAAGCTCCTGAAAAGTGTTCTCCAGGCTAGCAGAAATCGCGTACGTTGTGGAAGTGATATTTTCCGTCGGTGAAAAGTTTGGAAAAGTGGTGAAAACATATTTTTTTGCTTGGTTCTCAGCCTCCATTGGCAGTGAAGAGGAGTTTTCTTGCTGAAATTTGTTTCGCTCAACCTCTCCCTCTCGCGCTGAACTCTCTCTCTGTTTGTCGCTCGCGTTCGCACTATTTGGGAGAAGCGCAGTGGTGTTGGTGTGAGTTTGGTGGATTGGATTTTTTTTTTATTCACCCACCCCATGCGATTCATCAAAACGTAAAAATATATAGCTACGTGGTTGTGTGTGTTGGCAGTAGTTTGCATCGCATCAGCGGCAACACAACAACAACGTTATCATCTAGCACGACGACTGTGGCAGTAGCACCTCATCGCGCGTCGCGTTGTTCTGCGTCGCAGATTACTAGTGTGCGTGTGCAATTGGTTCCGGTGAGCTGAAGTTAGAAGAGTGTTGCGTGTAGCGGGATCGCGCCGTGCTCGCGATTCTTTCAAAAAACTGCATACATTCAATTGCGCTGTGGTGTGTTGGTGATTTTTCCTCAAGCGAGCTCAGGTCCAAAGTTCGCGGGTATTGTGGGGGAAGATAGTGTGTATTGTTTAGCAACCGTGTAATGTTAGAGGTCATAAGTGAGTTTATTTTTCTTATTGAGCCTGTTTCCTACAACCAAGTGCCAATATCTAGAACTAGATTTTAAAGTAAAATACCACAACTGTGCCAAAGTGAATTTTGATTCGGTGTGCAGGCTTAGTTTGTAAATTAATCGGTGCAAGAAGAGTGTATTAGAAATAGATATCATGTTACTAACGGAAGGTTTCCGACACGTCGGCGACCGTCGAGTTGATGTGGGCGAGTGCCGACGGCAGCAGCTGCGGGGCCAGCAGGACTTGGCCATCTAGGACATCGAAGAGAGCTGGTTTGCAAAGCAACAAATAATTTATCTCTACCATATTTTGAAGACAATATCTAATATCCTGTTTTATTTTGTCTATTTGGTTTTGATTTGTTTTTCGTAATGCTTGTCTATTTTCTGTCACATTGAAGCGGTCTATTGCTTTTGGCGGATAGTGTAGGTATGTACTTTCAGCGTATCGTTAACCAAAACGAACCCTGCTGCTAACCTTCCCCAAACTATCCAAAACCGGGTGTTTCTCGTGGAGGGGGAGGTTTGGAGGGGGATCTTGGGGGGGGGGGGGGGGGGGTTGTAGGGGGTGAGTGATGTTGTGGGTCTGGGGTGGAAGGGGGGGGGGGGGCAATTTGCGGACTTTTCCCGGAATACGTTTCATCAACCGGCGCACATTATTCTCATCCATCGTTTTGGCAATCTTATTCCGCTTGGTTCTCAATTCATTGATGCTTTGGACGACACTGCCATCCACCTTCAGCATCCTCTTCATAATAGCCCAAAATCTCTCTATCGGTCTGAGCTGGGGACAGTTTGGTGGGTTGAATTCTTTCGGTATAAACTGAATCCCGTTGGTTTCATACCACTGTAGCACTGTTTTACTGTAATGACAGCTTGCAAGATCAGTCCAAAACATGACAGGTTCATTGTGAGATCTGATGAATGGCAATATTCGCTTTTGGAGACATTCCGTTCTGTACAGCTCTGAATTAAATGTCTTATCAGTGATGAAAACCTTGGTATTCCTACCGCAGCTACAGATGCCTTGCCAAATCATGTATTTATGTGCAAATTTATCTGCAAACACAAACTTGAATTTGGCAGGAACATCTCCCCGAGCCGTAGCCAAGTCAAATGTTGTGTCGCGGTAGCTGTTTGAAATCAGCCATAGGTACATAGGTTTCATCATCCATGAGGAGACAGCCATTGATTTTTGTCAACACCTGATCATTCAGTTTTCTGGCACGGATTCTGGCCACATTGTTTTGCTTTTGATCCCTTTTTGGTTGTCTACAGGTACGGTATGACCGGAAGCCTTCCCGGAGACGAATCCGTTGCGGCGCGAATCTTTTTGGCCAAATCGCGGTCTGAGATGGGGGTTGACTTTGTTCCGCAGTTGACGGTTGCCAGTACCCGCCCGACGATTGCTTTGAGCCTTGCGATCCGTCGACAAAGTTTTTCTGTACTTTTTCAAAACACGCCACACGGTATTTCGGGAAAAACGCAACACTTAAGCAAGTCTTGGCTCAGACCACGAAGGGTTTTCCAAATGATTGCGCACAATTATTTTTCTCCTTTCTTCTTACATTTTGTATTTCTCTGAAACACGTTCGAACTGCACCGCGAAAAAAAAAACTTCTGATGTTGTTATTGTTATAGGGAACACAGAAGATGAAAAAGTTTACAAATCCGACCACTAGGGTTGCTGTAAGAATCAAAACTGTTTGTTCACATTATTCTAGGCAAATTAAGCAGAGTTCACCCTTTTATGAGTATTTTCTCAACTTCGTACACATCTCTAAAGTTTTTTTTCTCCGTAATCATCTATATCTTACAATCGACAAAATTATCCAAAATTGCAAGAACGGGTTTTCATAAAGCGTCAAACTTCTCAAGTGAGAGTAACTATTGTTAGCAGCCATTCTTCATTTCATTTGAACTGCGTGTGAAAACAGATTCTATTATTGCCAACGAAAACAGCAAGATTTTCGAATGCATGTAGTGTATTTAAGGAAAAATTTGGTTTTAAAACCTAATTGAAGCCAAATAACTAAGTTATCATATGAATATAGTCAGTAAAGAGCTTTAATCGAAGAGTGTATTGAACTAGAGATTTGAAAATAGAGATAAGGCAACATTGCCGAAGCCAAACCTTTTCCCTATTTACGGTGGTGTATCGTGTAGTCGTGTAGTGTAGTCTACGAAGCGCGAACCGTAGAAAACGACGTTGAATAGATTCGGGCTCCAAACTGCTGAACAGTACTCCAGTGTAGATCGTAGATCTAGAATTGCAGGAGTAGATGGCACGATCTTTCTTGCTAATTAATCAATCTTTTCTCTTTGCTAAGCCATTTCATTCCTGATTTCTGCGTTCGAGATTTCCTGCTTTACAGTAATGGAATTGATTCATCAATTTGACGCACTCGTCGCACATCCAAAACAAGTTCGGACATGAGTGGATAACGTTCACAAAAGCCTTGTTGGTTTGGCGGGCCGGGGGAAAAGACGTGAAGAGACGTACTGGTGGCGCTTTTAGGGGTTTGGGGTTTTGTAGCTGATTTTTATTTAAAAATTCTTTTAAAAAAAAAAAATAATGAATTTTCGGGGTTTTTTTGGGGGGGGGTTTTTAGGGAAAAAAAAATATTTTTTTTTTTTTTGGGGTGGTTGGGGGGGGGGGGGGGGGGTGGGTGTTTTTTATAGACACTGTATATAGACCGGACAACGCAAAATCATACAATCTACCAACCCTGAAAAATGTCATAAATTTGAGCAATTGATCTGGCACCACTTGTATTTGTACAAACTTGAAGTAAACAGCGCAATAGGCTAAAAACAAGATTCGGTTTCGATGTTGGTAGTTTGTTTTGATTCCGTTTGAAGATATTCATTGAAGAGCATAGTGAAAAGTGCCGTGTAAAAAATGAATTGTTTGGAGCGAAATTGTGGCAATAACTCGCGATGTGAGGTGAATTCTGTGGGTTTCTTCCGGTTTCCAAAGAAAGATAATATAAGGCAGAAATGGCTTGCATTCTGTAGCCTTTCGGCAGATTTTCAGATTCTAGGAAGCCATAGGCTGTGCAGTGTAAATGCAAAATACTATGATTCGTTTTCTCCATTACTAATTATAACAAATATATCCAGTTACATTTTCTTGCTAGTGATCTCTACTTCGATATGAACGGAAAGACTCGAAAAGTCCAGGATGCTGTTCCGTTTTATGACAATGTCACGCAGTTGAGTACCAGGAAGAGAAAGAGAAGTAGCTTCGAAGATTTTAATTGGCTGGAATCTGATCATCTGTGTGGGGGTGGAGAAAACCGGCATGTACCAAAACAAAAGGAAGATATTGGTATCAACGAAACGCAAGATTTGATTCCCTTGGAGGGCAACGGCAGTGTGGTGGAATATCTGGAGTACGACTTCTTAGAGGAAACTGGCGATGATTGCAATGGAGGATCTTTTTTGGGAACTGCGACAGTGGAAAATGAACACCTGGACCAGACTGATGCAAGCTATAGAGAGGAAATACATTTATCAACTTTGGACGAAAGCTCCAATCTTCAGTTCGGGTCCGGTCCTGTAAACGATCCGAACAAAGCGTTACTGAGGTAATTGTCAATATTATAGAACTCATAGAGGATTTTAAGACAAACCGTATGTTATTTTACAGGAAACTTCACAGCTTCCAGGATTTTGATCTGCTGGAACCAGATAAAATTGGCGGAGATGGAGAACATGACATTTTCGATGTTATTCCTGACGCGATTACCTTTGTTGTTGTTGAATTTTGTTCATTTTTAGTAATCCAAACGGTAATAAATAATACACCGAAAATACTTACATTTACTGAATATGGAAGTAGAAAATCCCTTATTTGTGCATAATTGGCTTTTGTCAAAACACCACTTGATCACAATACTTACTCCTTTAAAGTGAATCAAAAGTTGACAGTCCGTTTGGCTGCATTTTTCGACAGGTCGTTTGGCTGCATAAGACAATTGTTGTCCGGTCTATATACAGTGTCTATACTGATCACGACTATAGTGTGCAACAACAATAATACGGCAGGTACAACAAGATGTCCGGTACAGCGAAAAAATTTATTGGTTTAGGGGGGAAAAAAAAAAAAAAAAAGTTTCGGGAAAAAAATACAACAAAAAAAATAAAGTTGTATTTTTTTTGGGGTGGGAGGGAAAAAAGGAAAAAAAAAAGGGGGGAAAAAAGGAAAAAAAAAAAAAAGGAGAAAAAAGAACACTTGAGAACCTTCACTAAACCTATTGGCTGCCATGCAAACCTCCATACGCCCATATGGCCACAGCTGTCAAACTTCACTGTTCTATCGTGGTTGGTTTTTGTTGTTCTGCTCTGTTTGATTCTATGCTCATTTGATTCATTAAGCAATAAATAATATCTAAGAAAAAAGTCATAGCAAAATATCCAAAACAAATTGAGTTTTAAAAAAAAAACTTTAACTTTAAAAAAAATTACCGTGCCTCTGAAATTATGCGAGTTTACAACAACAAAAACAAAATTTCAAAACATATATTCCATGAGTTCATCATGAATTTCCCGAAAATAAATGGAACTCAATAAGTGTATCTAAAAGAATGCCGAAATTGGTCTCCATTTGCATTTGTTCGTTTGCATTGCATATGCAATGTGTCTCACAATAGGTGTAACCTTTTTTCAGTTTATTTCAGCTGGATAATTTTAACAGCGGAATTGTTTATATCCGTTTTGAGTGTATTCTTTTGACAGCTTAGCGCTGAAGATAAATTAGCGATTCCGTATGTTTATATTTATCAGCTACCTTGGAAGCCATACGGGAGCAAGTTTTAAAATTACATTTGCAAAAGTTTAGACCGTGTCAAATATTCGGATATTGAAACGGTTCAAGGAAACTGGAAATGTCCATATTCAACGCAACGGAGGTACCAGACGAACTGCCAGATCGAAGAAATTAAATGTGAGGTTAAATGTGTGAGGGAACGAATAAGACGTAATCCTGCCGTATTTGGCCGTAAATTGAGCAAATAATTTCAAATGTCCCCTGTTTCAATGAACAGGCTCGTCAGACATGATCTGGCATGCAAGCCGTACAAGAAACAACGGGTTCACGGGTTTACGGAGCGTGACTGCGAGATTTTGATTTCGGATGAAAAGCTCTTCCTCCTTCAGGAGAGTCATAATCAACAAAATGATCGTGTGTAGACTTTTGCCACTATTCCAAGAGATAAACTAGCTGTAGAACGCTATCAGAATGTATCGAAAATCATGGTTTGGGGCGCCATTTCACGAAAAGAAAAACTTCCTCTTCTTTTCATAGCACCTAACGTTAAAATCAACACTGAATATTACATCGAGCAGGTTTTGAAGAACCATCTGCTTCCTCATGCCTCGACGCCATATTGTTTCTAACAGGACTCAGCCCATATTGTTTCTAACAGGACTCAGCTCCAGCTCACAAGGCAAAGAAGACACAAGCGTGGTGCGCGGAAAATTTACCCGATTTCATCACAAGCGAAGAATGGCCAGCATCTTCACCGGATCTCAACCCACTTGACCACTTTGTTTGGGGTTATATGCTTCAACATATAGGCCCTACGAAAGGGCTTACTTTAGATCGAATCAAGAAACATTTGGTTGATATTTGGGACCAAATTCCTCAGGAAATCTTGCGTGCCAGCTGCGATGGGTTTACAAAGCGTTTGCGCAAAGTTATCAAGGAAAAGGGCGAGAGGTTTGAATTGAATTTATTTCTATAACATATATCTTTCAAATGAAAAATAAATGGTATGATTTGGTTGATTTGTTTTGCTGCAATCCCATTTTGTTTTAATGACACCTATTGCAGTCCCGTGCTGCACCCTTCGTCGATGATGATTATGTCATGGCTAATGATGACGTCACTGGTATCTGGATCATACAATCTGAATCCCTTGGTGTCTTCAGCACCTCATATGCACCTTTTCGATTTTGGATCCAGCTTTTTACGTCGTTGCTTAGGTACGTGCACCATTGCTGCAGAACCAAATATTTTCAAATGTCCACCGAAGGGTTTCCTGCCCGTCCACGCTTCTTCAGGTGTCGTCCCGTCCTACGCCTTTGTTGGACTACGGTTGATGACGTAGACAGCGGTATTCACCGCCTCGGCCCAAAATTCTTTCGGTAGCTTGGCATCGTTCAGCATACTTCTTACCCGTTCCATTATCGTTCGAATCATGCGTTCGGCAGTTCCGTTCTGTTCCGGACTATACGGACACGTTTTTTGATCTCGCAATCCATCCCGCTGCATGCTCGCTTTCATGGTTCCATTCACGTATTCTCGTCCATTATCGCTCCGCAGTAGCTGTCGCTCAGCCATGCTCTTGAACTCTTCGTAAGCTTTTTTCACTTGATCCTTGGACTCCAACGTGTAGATAAAAACAATCCACACAAATCCCAGTGCACGAGCTCCAGTAACTCCATCGATCTTGTATTCCTGGTAAGGTCTGTATCCGCAATAATCCGAACACCTCAAAACATGAATAAAACATAAATTTCGCATTATATTTCCGTCGTAGTTGTTTATTTCAGATTCACGGGATGTGTTTTAACAATTCGTGAAGACAAAACATAGTTATTCGGTATTTGCATAATATTTTCGAACTTTGCGCTTAACTCCGTCCATTAGGGTTTGTACAGACTCTTCAGAAATCGTAGAGGCCGTCTTTGTCCAAATTTGCTGGAAGTGTTTTGTGTCTTGTGTCTTTGATTCTTTGCTTCTTTCCAGAAAGCTTCCGCTTCATCAGAGCCCAATATCTCTCGAGTGGCCTTAGCTCTGGGCAATTTGGCGGGTTTGAGGTTTTTGGTACAATGTTCACTTGATTTGCTTGGTACCACTCCATCACAGTTTTAGCATAGTGGCATGATGCCAAATCGGGCCAGAACAAAGGTTTTTCTTTGTGACTTTTGATGAAGGGTAGCAATCGCTTCTGCAGACACTCTTTCTGATAGATCTCCTTGTTGATTGTGCCTGTAGTGACGAAAGATTTACTCTGTTTGCCACACGTGCAAATTGCTTGCCACACAAGGTATTTTTTGGAAAATTTCGATGCCTTTTTCGTTCTGAAATGCTCAGCTGTAGCATTTCTGGCCATAGCAGAATAAAAAGCCAGCCCTGGAAGCTGCTTGATATCCTCCAGGACATAAGTTTCATCGTCCATAACAACGCATGAAAACTTCGTCAAATATTCGCAGTACAAACGTCGAGCCCGTGATTTTGCTGCCAAGTTCTGTTTGTCGTTGCGATTTGGGACTGTTTTTACTGTATACGACTTAAGTCCCAAACGTTGTTTTGATTTTTGGACAAAACCAGGCGACATCCCTATTTTACGAGCCACCGTTCGAATGGAGAGATTTGGGTTTTTCGTTAACATCCTTTTCACCTTTCGGTCCATGACAGGATCCGCGCGTCCAATGTTTTTGTCACTTCTCGGTTTCCTCTCCACCGTCAAACGTTCCGAAAATGATTTGAGCACATCGTGAACAGAGGATTTAGGCAAATCCAATGTTTTTGCGAAACTGTATTGACAAGTCAGGATTTGCCGTACGCCCGTACAAAATTCGCTCGTGCACTTGTTTTTCTTTCGTCGCCATCTTGAATACTAAACATGAAATGTTAACATCAATCATAGTCTTTTTCATCATAGACTCTCAGCTATACCACAGTGAAATTTTTCATTCCTACGTGCAATATTTCAAAAGTTACAATGATTTGAAGGTGTCCGGATTAATGTGAATACAGACCTTAGGAAACGAATCTCGTGCATGCTTCCCTTGAATGCATTCCTCGCATTGTACTTCATCCACCTTCTTCAACTAGAAGCTGTTCGTTATCTGCATCAGTTTCTTCATACTCTGCATGCTGATATGACCAAATCGCCTGTGCCACTTCTCAGTCTCGTTGCACACGAACGCCTTTTCCTACTTCCGGTTTAGCTTAAGGAGTGTATCGAATATAAGCTATCCACATACATTTGCGTTGTACGCATGTATTTGTGATGGTTTGTGAGGGGGCTTATACAGTCCTCCTTCTGCGACTCCGCTGGCAAATACTTCTCCGGTCGTCATTAGCATCTTGCCATCCGTTGCGGTAAACGTCATGTTGAACCCCTTCGAACAGATCTTGCTGAGGGATAGTAAATTCGCCGCTAGATCAGGAACCTCCTGCACTTTTTGAACTTCGACAGGCCCCTCGACGCATTCCAGATTCACCGAACCTCTGGAATTCGCCGTCATGTTGCCCAATATGCTACGATACTTCCTGCTTCGTTGTGAATTCCGCTCCGCTTTTGGCCATATGTGTAGTGGCAGCAGAATCAAAGTTCCATTCCTCGTCGTCAACGTTGTCGCCCATTGCAACATTTCTCGGCCTTTTTTTCTTCGATCCGTTTTGCTGCTTTTCTGGACAGTTGGCTGCATAATGGCCCTGCTTCTTACAGTTATAGCAGGAACCATCGCCCTTCTTATGGCCACCATTCCTCCGGTTGCGTAGATGTTGATCACTGTAGAACGCACCTTCTTCGCTGCTACTCTTCGATCCCATCTTGACCTTCACGTCTTGCAGGATCTTTGATTTAACAGCATCAGCAGGGAGCGCCTGTCTAGAATTTCGGTAGTCCCATCAGGAGAATCGACGCTAGCCATTCGTCGCTGACCGCAAAATTGATTTCAGCTAACTTGTGGCTCGTCGACATTACCGCATCAACATAGGCTTCCGTAGAGTCGAAAATGTCCAGCCGGAACGACGTCAGTTGCTGCAACAATCCAATCCTCCGACAAATCCCGTCGTCTTGGAACGCGACCTTCAGTTTGTCCCAAGCGTCCTTGGCATCTTTGGCGTCCATTACCCAGCTATAATTAATTTTCTCCAGGCTGAGACATATCGTGGACAACGCCCGTAGTTTTGTTTCTTCGTGCACGATCTGCCCTTCTTGCGGCATAACCGCACTCCAACTATGAGGGTCATTTTCATCGCAAATGCCCAGGAAACGTAGTTTTCTCGCCCCTGTAGTTTTTCCATCGTCAAGGAAACGCCACACGGTCCAGCTCCAGCGAGCCCAACTCACCGATCCGCTTCCTGTCGTGGATTCGCGTTTGCTGCTGCGGTTCCGGTGTCCCCGATCGATCCAAAACTTCCGGCTTGAGTAGTCATCTTCGCTTCAATTAACTTTCTCTTCAGAACTTCACACAGTTACGGCCAAAGTTCTGGGCCCATAACCTTTTGTAATAAAACAGGTCTTGATTGTAGAAAGGTTGACAACGTAATGAGTTTATTCAAATCTAATTTATCTAAGCCTACTGATCCACAACAAATACTAACACGATTCCAATACTTTTCCACCACCATTAAAATCAAAACAACCAATCCGAAGCCATCCACAGCCAACTTAGTTTTCACCGCCAACCAGTCAGTGACGCGAAAACTCCTCGCGGATCAAAATTTCCCGTCACGAACCAAAACCGCACGCATTGCCGCAATGCTGCCATCGTTACTGCTGCACCGAAAAACACGCATTCCAACTTATCAACCAGAAGGTCTAGTCTTCGTGCATAATAATCGCACAAATCGCAAACTGCCAATCGGCTAGGGGCTTCCAATCCGCCAGGGACCACAGCCGAAAAGAAAATTACCACATTTCGGCGCACAATTATTAGCTCCCCTCCCATGTAGCTCCGGGCCATTTGAGCATGATTGCACGTGGCGTCGGGTTTCTTTTCTCCGACGAACGACGCTGCCGAGGGAAAATTATCCGGTGATTAGCGATTGTTGTATTGAATTAATTTTCGGGTTGCTGCGTTACGCATCCCGCGCACACAATAGATAAGGTGATTATCTTGTTATTGTTTGGCTTGTGTCATTAATATTTCATATGTTTTCCTCAATGGTCGGATTTTCGGATCAACTTTGCGAGATAACATCAAAGGTATCGTGTTTGGATTAGAACTTGCGGGATTTCCCGCTGTGTCTAATCTTGAACATTCGGAAGGAAGTGAATTTTCTTCGGGAAATGTAAAACATCAACAACAATGTTTTCCCGTGTTTTGAATGTAGATTTCCCATCGCAGCTGCCGATTAATTGAAAAATAAACGCTCGCTTTTTGAAGTCGATAACGAAATTAGCTTCCCCCTTCCCAAAACACAGAAAAATGACAAGTCAACAGTGTACTTCAACCCTCCATTAGCGCCGGCGATAACTTCATTACTGTCACTCGAAAAATGTTCGCTTGCCGGCGTTTGATGTCGCGTTGATCGTGGGTGCTGGAAAGCACCCTTTTCCAAGTGGAAATAATTTTTCTCCCATCCTGAGCCCAGAGCTGTGTAAATTGATACCACGCAGCAAAGGGGATTCCGTTTTCCCTCAAGAACCACCGAAACTCGCCGGCATTTGCCGTCTGATTGAGATGGTATCACATTTCTTCGGAGTACGAGTTCTTCAAACCTTGCGCAAGCACATGGACAAAGTAATTGAATAATTGGCGCTATCAGTAGGTATATCGTTTGTAAAACATATCAAGCATGCCCAAGTGTTGCCTCTGCGTTGGTAATGGACCATGGCAATAACGAAGTTAACCAATCGACTTTCGACAAATAAAGTGTCTATCATCATCACCAACATCGACACCCACTCAAAGAATGGCGATCGGATGGTGTGAGGTGGGAGGCAAACCGGTTTCGATTCTTGCCATATCAAGAAACGAGAAACCTGTCAGTCTGTCGGTCTGTCGGTCGGTCGGTCGGTCGGTCGTCGGTGTACATCAAAAAGATTGATTGTAGTTTTTACCCAACAATATTATTGTTTAGTACAACAACCATTGTTTCGTAATTGAATGCCTCTGGTCGAAGACTGACATACCGGTAATTATACGCGCGCACACACATACCTAATAATCCTAGTAACCCATTATCCCCAGAGCCTGCTCGGACCTACCTGAAAATCCCGCTTGCACTTGTTCTCCTCGTTGTGGGTCATCTTTTTCTCATGCTTCTTGAGGTACCGTCGCTTCGCCGCCTGCAGGTTGAACCAAGTGTAACTGAACGACTTAACGTAAGGCAACAGAGCTTCGATGAACGGGTGGAAATCTTCCTGTTGCTGGATGTTGGATGGTTATTTGTTTGATGTCGGAAGAACACGATAAATTGAATTACAGCAATATAAAGCAAGCGGAAAAAAAATCAAAGCAATCTTTCGAATGCATTTTCATTGGATTTGCATTCCATCGTCACGGGATGTTTAGAAATTTGGATTCCAATTACCGGGGGTTGCAAAAATTTTGATCCGGGTCTGTGTGTGTGTTTTGATTGCCAATCGATCGCAGTGGGCCAGATTTGGGTTTTGAGCTTCCTGGAAGAAGGGTACAACCAGTCAGTGGTTAGCAGTCTCCTTCGATGTTGCTTGATGGAATGCAGTTGGATTTTGAAAGTTTATCGTTCGCTGAGGGACGAAAAGTGTGACGAGTGCACTTACCTGTGTCAGAAAAGGCCCTTTGATTGAAGATTTGCTATCCATGATAAACTTCCTGTGCGAGTTGAATGGGAAGGAAAGGAAAGAAAAGACGAAGATAAATATAGGTAAGTATTGGTTTGCCAATAGCTAATGACATCTGTTTGTTTTTCACAGCATTCGATGGTAAACTACTGTCTAGAGAGTGGACTTTGCAATATTGACAGGTTATTTGAATAACTGTACTACGTTTGGTCTTCATTATTTAGCTGCCCCTCTATCTCTCCCTCTTTCGTCGCGTCATGCGAGCAAAGCCGAATGAAGATGTCAGAAACGTGTTTACATTTAAAAGCACAAGCATGCATAGAACAGTTTACTCTATGCGGATATCAGCTGACACACATGTCAGTTTTGAGATTGCAATAATGCATGTTATAATTTGTTTTATCCACAGAAAGCCTTTTGCGTGGGACGAAAATACTTTATGACACTGAGGCACATTGTATGTTGTTGTAGATCAAGTAACCTGTGCTCGAAATGACTGGTGAAAGTAAACAAAGTATGCCGAATTTCCAACTGTTATATAGTTTCCTAACTGAACCATCAGACCTTATCAGGCGCTTGTAATAAACCTTAATACTTTCATCAAAATTGTTTAATTTTTGGCTTTGAAGTTACAGACCACAATACAAGGTCACAATAGGGCGGTAAGAAGAAATAAGGGCATCTGCAATCCTGATGGATATTTTGATCTAAATTTGATCCGTTTCAAAAATTTAGATCTTCCTATTTTAGATCAAAATAAGGAATATTGCACCGGGCTTCAAATGGTGAGTTGACAACTTCGAAGGAGGGTGCAACCGACCTCTGGTCCTCACAAGTTCCTACCTCACGCCTCCACGAGTCATATGATCACAAAAGACTGCCAGCTGAAACATGGAGACGCTGGTTGGCGTAGCCTGGGCAATGTTGTCATTTTGACAATAGCGAAGTGAGGGGGTGCGATTGAACATCATGTACCTTAAGTCATATTGCATATTTTCCATTTTCAATTTATTAATAATTTCAGCACGCATTAGAATCATCGGTATCGAAAGCTCTCAATTAATAACTGTGGAAGTGCATTTGGAACACTGAGTTGAGAGCAGGCAATAAGCAATTTGTGAAAGCAATAAGCTTGAAATGCTATGTATAATAACGCTTTAGAATCATCTTTGCATTCCAAAACCATGTAAAAGCCTGGAGCAACATGACAGGCATCAAAGGCTCAATTTGTTTTCAGCATTTCAGCATAACATTTAATTTAAAATTGCACTTCTAAACTTCAACTACTATAATCATAAAAGACTGGCATGTGCTTATAAGCAATGTAGGATTATATTTTAATATTGTGTTTAGTGGTATTATGGTAAGATGGGCCATTGTTTCAGAGGTCATCAAACCGGACTCTTCGATCACTCCAATTGCTATCTTTGAAATGTTACTAGAACAGCATAAAGAAAAATATTACAATATGTCTTATAAAATAATATCTTTTATTGAAATTTTATCTCAGATTTTTGGAATGATCTATTCTGTTTTCAGGTTTTCCAGGACTAGAAGGATATTAATACATAACTAATTTTTATCTATTTTTCAGTAACAATCCATTGGATGTACCATTTAAGTTTAAAATTTGAATAAATTAGCATTCGTGTCTATAATGGTATCCTAATTTTTCGTGTACAAAATATACTAAATATTAAATAACACATAACGGAGGAAAGGGAGGGACCATCAGGGCACCCAAGTAAAATGATTTGGATAGGGAACATGGGACTGCCTCCTCCCTATTGTTAACATTTCGCGGAACGAGGGCGGGCTCTTCGACCCCATCTATTGGGTTTATTCTGTCAAACAAGGGCTCGATTCTAGTGCTGTCTGTGTGACCTAGCTTTTGGAAGGATATTCTTTTCCCTATATTCGCGAGTTTCGCGTAAGTGTATCTGCTTACGGATCCGCCTAAACGTTTTTGGCCCTTCATACAGGAGCTTGATGATCACAAACAATAATAGAATCCTGATCAAATCGTTTTTCAGATTATTCCACTGCTATGGGAAGTTACCTTGCTACAATAGATGGTAGTATTATATCATCATCATCATCAAAATAAGGAATATTGCACCGCTGATCTATATGCAAAAAAGCAAATGGCAACCCGGTCAAACGAAACGTCATTCCAAAAGAATACACAGCGGTAAGCTTTCTCCTGTTTTCCAGAATCGTTGGTCCGAAGTTTATCGATGTGCGAAAGAATCAACCGCTTTCGTCGTGATGGTGCAACGAGAAGTTGCATCGTAATAACCGTTCCCAACCGCCTCGATGATGACTCCGGCCGGATTTGTGTACCTTCGCGAATACCGGTGACCCTGCTGCAATTCTTCGTGCTTGGTAAGGCTTGGCTGCTACTGGTGAGTGTTGCAGTACATTTGACGGCTTCAGCAGATACAATGTTGTCCGCATTTTTCTTCCATTCAACACTTCAGAAGGGGACTTACCATCGAGCAGGTTGGATGGAGTGGCTCGATACACATGCAGAAAAGTTTGAAATGCAGCAGATGCTGGTAATCCTTTTCGCGCTTGGATTTTTCGGAGTGACCTCTTGAGCGCGTCGACGAACCTTTCCGCTTGTCCAATTGATTGCGGATGAAACGGTGCGGTGCGGAAATGAATGATGCCCAGCTTCTCACAGAACGAACGAAAATCGTATCCGGTAAACTGGGTTCCGTTATCGGAGACAATTACTTTCGGTTCGCCGAATCTTGCAAAGCTATCGAACCCGATCTTCGTCGAAGCAGTAGTTGATTTTGTCTAGAAAATCTCTGGAAAACGAATCGACAATTACCAAATAGCTGAATCCGATGAATGCGCTCCCAACTACCTTCTGCGCTCTGCCACGGATATGGCTCTGCTTGTGGTGGAGATTTTTTGCACAACTGGAACAGCGTCGAATGTACCGATCTCGTCGTCGATCTACGGCCAGCAGATGACACTCCGAACGATGGCATTGACTCGCTCGATGCCGGGATGACCTCAATGTAGCTGCTTCAACAGCTTTTTTTTTCGGAAACACTCTGGAATCACCAGCCGTTTGATCATTCGATGCGCATCCTTGTATTTACTACGGATAATTATTCACGCTGGTGGAAAAACGCCTGCAACGCTGGATCTTGAATTGATTTTCCGTTCTTCGGCCAGCCGGAGTTGATGTACTGGACAAGTCGCAAAATGATGTACAAAACTCTGCCGAAAATTCCGGTTTTCAGCTAGAGTGTCGGCAGTAAGGGTGTCGGAGGAAGTATAACTGAATGCAGATCTTCAGGCATGGTATATGGTCTCAAAAAAATTAGAATAAATCCAATATAAGATGCAAAAACCATACCAAAAAAAAAAAAAGAATATTTTTAAAAAAAATTCTCCTTAATTTATTTTTTTTTTTTTTAATATATAAAATAATTAAACGGCAGTTCGAACGATCTAAGACTTTTGCAACTGTTAGGATTGCCTATATTCAGCTAACATAATGATAAATAAATACACATAAATATTTCACCACCCCAGACCTTTCGTCTGATTTTCACCAGATCAGGATGAAGGATGAAGATATCTCGGGTACTTTTTCAAACAGACGTATGTCATTTTATGAACAAAGAGGGGAAGTAGATTCAAACGTAAATTTCTCGAAACCCTTAGCACTTTCATGCAAACTTGGGCCACCAACACAAGGAATAACATTGCTTTACATGATTGTGATGCTACTTTATGTGAGGGTACTGAGAATTTCGAGAAATTTACTTTTGAATCTTACTTCCCCTCTTTGTTTACAAAATGACATACGTCTGTTTGAAAAAGTTTCCGAGATATAGAAAAGACGTCTTTATTCCTGAATTTTGGCAAATACGATTGTTTCCGTATGCTATTCGGCTTGCGATATGTGAAGAGCATCTTTCAGAGTTCTATAGACGACGTCTTAAGACGACCTACATATACGAAAACGCTGTTACGATTATGTTCGGACCGGGACCAGAAACACTGTATTTTTCCCAGCAGCTTTTCTAACAGCTAAAACTAATTTTTTATTTAGTAACTTGTATGTTTGCAATGTAACATTTACTTACAAGAAGTAGTTTGATTCTGTAACCCTCGTGCTGCGGACAATGGATTTTGTGTGTTTCGTTCCTAGCCTAAGTTCAAGTTATATTATTTAGTTTCATTTACTGATTTTACTGATAATTTTAGTCATACTCACAATAGTTTAAACTTCTATTTTAAGAACAACACTATGCCAGATAAGTATAGATAAATTCAATAGAAATAATATAATTCAATTCAAGATAGATTTAAGCCAATGTTTTCCATAGACACTAGAAGATGAAAATAGATTTAGTTTACTCCTTAATTTTTAACTGCATGTTGTAAATATAAGTTTAAATCATATTCTTAACACTCACGTAATTTCATAACTTGATACTAAATTCACTTCTTTTAAGGAATTTTTAGCTTTAATTGAAGAACAATATTTTATTATCACCAAACTGTGTATCGTCGTTTTGATCTATTGTCTCTAATGGCTGAAGCTCATAATACCGCAATACATTTATTGACCGGTGAGAACCGGTTCATTATTCCCTTCACCAGTGTTGCCAGAATAGATTATATCAACGAAGTAATCGTTGTACGTAGACCACTCAAAGAACACCTCGATAATTTCGCATCTGTTTTGAAAACTCTAAGTGAAGCTGATCTCAAAGTATATTCCGACAAATCAGAATTTCTTCACAATTCAGTAGAATCTCTGGGTTAAATAATAACTAACGGGTATAAAATTAAACGAGAAAAAAGAATGCAGCAATCAGAAACTATCCTGAACCTGTGTCACCTGTCGCCGCTTGACTTTCGCATTCTGCTAGGCAAACGACTAGTAAAATGTTAATAGTGGAAATATTATGCTGATGGAATTAACTAGATAACACCGGTGATGATACTGAGAAGTGGATATACTAAAGTTCCAGTTGCTTCTTGTTGTATGACACAACCAAGACGTCCGACAACAGTTACAACGAGTTGATATACCATACTTCCAGTTGTATACGTACTGAAAGCTGTATTTTTGCTCTGCAAAATAACTGCGTTACGCAAATGGATTGCAAGTTCGCGAATGTACAGAAAGACATGCTGATAGGAGGCAGTAATGTCCAAGGTGAACATTTCAGTCAATGATCACCTAGTAACATTGATTCCCGGAAGTTTTTGGAGCTTACGAATGTGCTGTACGCCAGATGCGTATTCTTCAAAACATCGCTCAAGAATCGTCGTTTCTGCCCACAGGTGATCTTCGGAATGCCAAGGAAAGTCAACATTCCTCGGTTCCTCCTCTGAAGTACCCAAAAAGGTGATTAGCCGCTTAAGGATCAGCTTCGTAATTGAAGAGTAGCATACCAAAAAACGAACAGAATTGATGCAAATACTTCAGCAACACGTTCATAATATGATTGGATGAGACATTCTCTAGAAAGTTGGTCAAACCACAAGCAAGGCTGACGCTTTGAGAACTTCCAATTTTTCTTAAGGGTTTTGATTTCTTTCGATTTTTGCCGGTGGACTGGGACATACTTATTTACAACATTACCGACAACCAGGAGTTGTTCGACCTCTATAATAAACATTACTGGGAGAATTCACCAGTTCGGCTTGTGACTTCGAATGCCGCTAACGGATACTCTGTGACACCAAGAGCGGCCGAAGCCACGATCGCAAATACTTTTGCGAGGGCATCGAGGCAAAAATCGACGAATACAACTAAAGCTGGAAGGATTGGCTGCTTAGTTCCATCTCTTCTTAAATGACGAGTACACAAAGTTGAAAAACTCCGTTGAATATAGTACGCATCAAAGGAAGCCAAGAAATCCTCTGCACTTCCACGAGAAATCACTGGGATGTTGGATAGTTGGGAAAAGGTCAGCAGCAGGGTTCGCTGAAAGTATGTAACTAGCACTATCCGCAAAAAGCATGGGACCGCTCCTTCAAGCAACAGAACATCGAACGCCAGTTGCACCGCACCCCGAATAGTCCGGCATGACCTAATCACCGTAAACTCCTAAATAATGTTGATCGTTTTTTCTGCCAGTGTAGGTAATAGTTAAGCATGAGCAGCGGCATGCCCCCTTTTCTGTGGATATCCTGCAAATAGAGATAAGACAAGTTGGGCCGCCCCTCCGATTGGTGGCCCATCATAGCATTAGTAACTGATATTGATTCTATTGATTCCTACGCTCATCAATTTGGTACCAACCGGGGGAGACTTGGTCCTATACCCAATGCTTTCCTTATCTCCAATCCGTTCAACTACTCGCAATATTATGTGATATAGTGGGCGGAATATTACAATTTGAGATAATTCTAAGCAGTCGATTTACGAAAATTTGGCATATCGACAGGTAATCGGTGGGTGACTGACCACCACGTACTTCATAGCAAGATACTAGGAAGCGGACTGGAACTTGCTGGACCGTCCGCTTTAAATGCAGGAACTAAGCTCTTTTCACTCGTTACCGTGACCAGAGCAGAGTTCAAGGCTTCCCTGATAAAAAATTACCTTAAACGAACGATATCACAAATCCTCCAACCATTTCTTTAATGGTTTGGATGATACCCCAAATAGGTCGTTAGGAAAAATAACCCAAAGGAATTTTTTTGGGGTTGGAAAAAAAAAATATCTACCCTTACAGGGGGGGGTGTTCTTTTTTTCCTTCTTTTTTTTGTATGTTTTGTTTTTGTTTTTTTTTTTTCGGGGTTGGGGGGGGGTTTCTTTTTCTCCTTCGTCTAAATTGCTTTCATCACTAGCAACTTCCAGTTTATCTGGCAATTCATGGGTTGCTCGTTCTGTGTCCTCATCTGCATCTTCATCGTCGTCCGGCAATATATCGCAAATACTCTCCGTCAAAGCACCAAACTTGAGAAGTTTCTTATCGTTCTTTTTAAGAAGGCATACTACTCCGGATCAGTGTCCTTTGGCAACTGCCTGATGAACCTGATCATTTTTCTTATGATCTCCGAGGTCCGCTTCTTATTTATCCAGACAATTATCAACGACATCTTTTTCAGCTCCGCTATTTTTTGCTGCCCGTCGATTTCATTTTGCTTGTTTTCATTTCTCTGACAGCTTTGACACATAAACCCTTCTTTTTCAATAGCATTGTTGCCAGCACTACTACAGAAAATAGATCAAGGCATAAAAGTGATCCAAAACATGCATCATTTGGATCAATTTTTTTTAGAAGATCCAAAAATTTAAATCAGATTGTGGTATAAAAGCCAAAATAGAACGCCGCGGTGCAAGAATTTAGATCACCAGTTTCCCATCAGGATTGGAGGTGCCCTAAAGACTGCCACAGAAAGTATGAACGCAGTCAAAAACCGCTGTCATTTCGCTATAATTGATAATTAGTTCTATCTTATGGCTGCATCCTGTTGTTTACACAGATAAAAAGAAACAATGAATTGCCTGCGTTATCACATGCACATAAAGGAAATGCTAGATTTGACATACAACAATGGGATATTTCATGCAAATGTATACCAGATAACGCCTGAATCTAGCCTGTTGTATGAAAGATTGCAAACATTGTTGTATGGCGCATGAAAGATTGCAAACAATTTCGTTGTTTACGCTTCCATTGGCTTGGATTTAAACGAAGGGAAATTTTACGCGCTTCTTAAAATTATTTTTTTTTTTCTGTGTACCTTTACTTTCCAGTACTTGTGTAGCGGTTCAATCGTTTCCAACAGTTTGTTTCAAAATGTGTGGACTCTCAGCGAACAACAAGTTCACTGAGGATCCTGCTAACCCTCCTTTGTATAAGCGTATAATAAAGGCATTCAATCACAAGAAGGAGGTTTCAGAGCGGGAAATGCCCAAAAAAGCTGACACTTCGAAGTCCAATGTTCATTCGAAGAAGCAGAAACAGCCGAAACGGAGTCCGAAACAAGAAGCATCGATCAGGCCCAGAGAGCAAAAGTTGTACCACAGAGAACAGACATCCAGGCTCGAAATTTTTTTTCCAATTTGCTGTGTAAATTTTTAAAAGCAAACCGTTGAAAAAACAACGCCACCTAGTCTTGGTTGCACCAAACTAAAATTGACAGATTATCACAGATTATCTGTGACAGATTAGACAGATTCTCGAGGCGGGCAAGTGGCTCCATCAACAAACGAATAACGAAAACAAGCTGAAATTTTAAAATGGCAGTTACAGAAATCTCTCTGTGGTTGTACAATATGATGCTTGTTGTTAGTTCGCGAACTGTATAGTCATGGATGACGAAACCTACGTGAAATTCTACTAAAAATCCTCGCGGGGGCCACCATATTATACGGTGCGTGAAGGGAAAGTATTGAACCAGTCTGATTCATCGATTCAATTCATTAAGTTTGGTAAGACAGCTATGGTCTGGCATGCTATTTGTGGCTGAGGTAAGATTTCGCAACCCTTCATCACAACTGGTTTGATGAACAGTGAATTTTCATGGACCCTTTTGTCTTCTGGGCAGATCTAGCGTCTTGCCGTTACACGAAATCAGCGGTAGAATGGTATGCCACCAAGAATGTTTCATTCATTTTGCATTAATTGCCCGCAAATTCGACCACTTGAAGAATTTCGGGCAATGACGAAGGCACACCTTAGGAGAGATGTCTCGGCAGCAGATATCGTTCACCAGTTTGAAAAAGATCGGAAGTATCAAAACTTGTCGCTAAATGTATGTGCTGAATATTTTGAAGGACATTCGCAAGAAGGTGCGCCAGCTAGTATACAATCGCTAGATTGCAAATATTGAGAACACTAACCTGCTGTGCTGTGCTTCTCTAATGATAACAGTTTATCTAATTGAAATTGTATTTTCCACACTTCCGTAGTGTTTTTTACTGAAAACTGGGTGCGTCCATACGTTCTGGGGCAGTATTTAGGTACGATTCTTGGGAGTTTCGCGTGTAAGTGTACCTCGAAGGCACGAAAGCATGCGTCGCCGAAGCTGAAGAAGCAGTCAAGAAGTTAAAGAAAAAGGACTGGAAGGCAAAATTCCTGCTGGTGAGTTTTGCATTGGACGAGTATTTGGGATGTATCCAGGACAAGTCTACAACCAAGTAAATGTGAAAGGTTCTTGAACATACTTTGGCCAAGAATTTGCCCTGTCAGCAAACGGTTATTAGGAAGCACATAGGGCCTGTTCATAAACCACGTAGACTCATTTTTGAAAATCTTAATCCCCCCCCTCTCACCACGTAGACTTTTCTCAATACAATTTTTTGAAATTGTACTACTCAGCGCCGCCTACAAGTTGCTCTCCCAAATTTTATGCCGCCACCTGTCACCAATTGCAAAGGAGTTCGTGGGACAATATCAAGCGGGATTCAGTGGTGCCCGCGCTACTACGGACCAGATCTTCGCAGTTTGGCAAATGCTGCAGAAATGTCGCGAGTATGACGTGCCCACACATCATTTTTTCATCGACTTTCAAATCAGCTTACGACGCTATCGATCGAGACCAGCTATAATGCACGTAAATGGATCTCCAAAAAATATTGACACCGTTGATCGAAGCAACTATGGATCGAGTGATGTGTGCCGTCCGATTATCAGGGACACGCTCGAGCCCCTTCGAATCTCGGAGAGGGTTACGGCAAGGTGATGGATTGTCGTGTTTGCTATTTAACATTGCATTGAAGGTTGTGATTCGAAGAGCGGAGATAGACACAAGTGGCACGATCTTTAGGAAGTCTGTCAATTTTTTTGGTTTTGCCGATGACGTTGATATTGTGGCACGTAACTTTAAGACGATGGCGGAAACATACATCAGACTTAATACTGAAGCTGGTAGGATTGGGCTTGTGATTAATGCATTGAAAACAAAATACACCAAGGGAAGAGGCTGACGAGAAGACAATGTTATCCTCCTACCACGAGTGCAAATCGACGGTGATGGAATTTAGGTAGTACACGAATTCGCGTATCTGGGCTCATTGGTGACCGTTGATAATGACACCAGCAGAGAAATACAAAGGCGCATTATGGCTGGCAATCGTGCCTACTTTGGACTCCGAAGGACGCTAAGATCGAACAAAGTTCGCCGAACCACAGAGTTGACCATCTACAAGACATTAAGTAGACCGGTAGTTCTCTACGGCCACGAAACATGGACATTGCTAGTGGAGGACCAAGGTGCTGCGTACGATCTGCGGTGGAGTGCAGATGGAAGACGGAACGTGGAGGAGGCGAATGAACCACGAATTGCACCTGCACCAGTTGCTGGGAGAACCTCCCATCGTACACATCGCAAAAATCGGTTGACTACACCGGCCTTAGTCTGATTGGTAAGGTAAGTATGTTTCTTTCATGATAACAATGCTGGACAGTGGGCGTTAGATTGTACATAGTGTACCTTACTAGATACACAGTATGATATTAGGTGCGCAACTAAGTTCCTGCTGTTTAGCAATAGATGGCGCCAGTAGTAAGTGCTGGTCAAATGTTGTACATCTCAAGCGTCATAAACCAAGCTCAGACATATGGTAAACAAACCGCTTTGCCAAATCAGTGATTTTGGTTAAGTGTTATATATTTTGGTTGTTTGCAGATGTCTGATTTCGTGCCAAATAATCGTCATTTGCGGGAAGTGTTGATTTTCTTTTTTCATTCGAAGAAAACGGCGGCTGAAGCACATCGAGATCTCCAACAAGTTTACGGTGATGCTGCTCTGAGTGAAACAACGTGTCGTGATTGGTTTCGTCGCTTCAAAAACGGTGATTTCAGTGTTGATGATCGTCCGCGTGAAGGAAGGCCAAAAAACTTCGAAGACTCTGAATTGGAGGCATTGCTCGATGAGGATCCGTGTCAAACGCAAGAAGAGCTTGGTGTAGGATTAGGAGTTTCCCGCCAAGCCGTTTCTAAGCGATTGCATGCGTTGGGAATGATTCAAAAGCAAGGAGCTTGGGTTCCTTACGATTTGAAGCCAAGAGATGTTGAGCGTCGTTTTTTCAGCTGTGAACAACTGCTCCAGCGGCAAAAAAGGAAGAGTTTTCTACATCGCATTGTGACGGGTGACGAAAAATGGATTCATTACAGTAACCCAAAACGGAAACATTCATGGGGACTGCCCGGGCATGCTTCAACATCGTCGCCTAGGCCGAATATTCACGCTGCGAAGGTTATGCTGTGTATTTGGTGCGACCAAGTTGGTGTTATTTATTATGAGCTGTTGAAACCAAACGAAACCAATACCGGGGAACTCAATTGATGCGATTGAGCCGAGCACTGCCCGAAAAACGGCCACAATATGAGCACAGATACGAAAAAGTGATTCTTCAGCATGACAACGCTCGACCTCACGTTGCGAAACCCGTGAAAACCTACTTGGAAACGCTCAAATGGGAAGTCCTACCCCACCCGCCATATTCTCCTGATATTGCACCGTCCGATTATTACTTGTTCCGTTCGATGGCACATGGTCTCACTGGTCAGCAATTTCACTCATATGATGACATCTCAAAATGGCTTGATTCTTGGATAGCATCAAAAGACGAACAGTTCTATCGAAATGGTATTCACGTTCTACCAGAAAGATGGGAAAAAGTCGTAGCTAATGATGGGCAATACCTTGAATAATTCGTTTGTAACCTTTGTTTTCAAAATAAAGTTCCTTTTTCACCAAAAAACAGCGAGAACTTAGTTGCGCACCTAATATCAAATTCATTTTCTATTAACTGATGTACTACTTCCATTGAAAAGTACAATTTCATATCCATAACTAGTAACATTCGTCAAAAATCTTCTTTAAACATTGATAACAGATGATAACAAAATAGATCATTGTTGATAACTAAATTTGTCATACGGTAACAGCTGACTCCAAAATGACATATGAGATAACAGAACTTGTTACTTATTTTATACTATTTTGATATTTTACTTTGCTATGGTTTTCAGCTTAAATGATAACATATTCAAACAGTGATATTTTGATATCTGCACTTTTTATCAATTTGCTATGAACCTTTGCTCGAGCATACTTTTAAATATATTTATCAACAATTTTTGACCAATATTTCTACCAATATTTCCCTAGAAATCGATGCAGGTCAATTTGCAAATGTGAACACCAAAGGACTTTGTTGATAAGTTGTTCAGATGTATATATTATAACAATTTAATCCAACAAGCGCACTTAGTTTCTGCCACTGAATATAAGATTCCAATTCTAATAACACACAAAACCTGAAAAATCTGCTTAGGACAAAGCTACATTGATTTGCCCATCTTGCCATGTTTCTCCCCAACTTCACATTCATACGCGAAACCATTGGTTTCCCTTCGAAGTGCTGCTGAAATTATCCAGTAAAAAGCGCTCATACGAACTCAAGTCCAAGGAATCGAATAGTTTAATCTTGGTCAGACTTCATTAAGTGGACCATCTTGCCCATAGTTCCCCAATTTTACACTGATAAACAAAACAATCAGTTTCACTAAGAATTGCCACTGAAGTTATTCTGAACAATTCGCTCCATTCCAGGAAATCCAACAATGCACAGCATACAACCACTTTCCTCCCATTGAAACGACCTACCCCATTCACCTGGGAATGCATCATCGCCATCGTACACCGAGCAGCAAGCAGCTAAAGAATCCAGAACATTTCCCTTAGAACCCGAGCCAAGTCACTTTCATTCATCACATTCCTTATTTCCTGGCCAACGTCCCAACCTGCGTCTCGCCGTGTTCCCCTCACGCGACCAATCATCACCTCAGAGCCAGCCTTTTCATTCATGATAACGACACAGTCTTGGCAAAGTTCTAAAATAGTACTACGATGTGTAGTTACCATACTACTTTTGGCGTTGGCTCTTGGCTTGGCGCTGCTGGGTAAAACCGGCAGGTAGGCCAAAACCGAATCGCGACAGCGAAAGTGTCTATTTTCGAGCCAACTGCTCTCTTAACTGCAGCCGATTCCGTGGAAAAGCCCGGTCTGCTGACACCTCAGACTCAGTCAGTCCCAGTATCAGTCAGTGCCAACTAGACCAAAGCCGTACGCAATGATGACGACGACGACCGACCGACCGACCGACCAACAACACACCACAGCAGTCCATGATTCTGCGAAACTTTGCTTCATGTCTTGCTTCCTTTTTTTTTTGCATCGATTTGGCTCGAAGAAAGCGTCTTTTAGAAAATTCTTGGCACGAAACTAAGTATTTTGTATGTTTTGATACAACATGTTGATCGTCGTCATCACGGGATCCCGCGGCCAGCTGTGACCGGTTCTGTTTACATTCGGTTTGTGTACATTCGATCGGTGGCATAATTTTATCAAAATTTTCCCGAAATTCGGCGAAAAAAAATTCATTGCACCTCGAAAAGGGAATGGATCAAGAAACCTGTCAAAAGCGCATGGTTGCTTTGCGTTACTGCACACACTGCTCGGTGCATCGATAGAAAAGGACTGGCTATGTGCGCGGAGGACGGCGAACGAGAGAGAGAGGAAAAATCTGGGCCTCTTTCGTAATCACACAGAGCTAGAGCAGCGATGAATTTTATTTTTCATCACAACAACCACCCGCTTTTCTCGAGCGCATTCACTCGCCCCCCGGTTTTGTTGTTGATAAGAGCTGATAATACGCGGAAGAGCCGCATTTCATTGTCAAACCCTTCCCCCACAGACAACACCATGTTTACGTACTCGTTCTGGACGTTCGGCAGGAATTTTCTCGATATCTGACACGATAAATCAACGACACTGACACTGGCAAGGATCAATGCGAAAATGGGAAAATCCTTGAAAAAAAAAACTTGGAACTTTCTGTCCGCGAATTTTCCACTCTTCAAGCGATCCGGGGCTCAACGACACAGCAAATACAAACTATTCACATGGGAACGTTAACAACTGAACAAAACTCTACCGAAAACTTAAAAAACTTCACAGTCTAGACACATTAATCACAGCACACATTGGATGAACACCATCAGGGTAGAAGACTACTGTGTTGGAGTTTGTTCTTTCCTATAGTTTCCTTTGCACGCACTGTCGACTGACAAGTCAAGATCTCGATCCCAGCAACAAACACTGGCTTACTTAGGTGGCCGTACTCATCCTGAACCGAGGGCTGGTAACCTTCCAACTCGCGAAGGTTTCACCGAATTTCCATTCACAGCTCACCACTGCTTCAAAACTCGTGCAATTTCGGACAGAGAAGACAGATTAGAAGGGAAAATTTCAGACGGGAAATTATATCAAAATAAAAACCGAACGAGAGGAAAAAGAGGTGTGCGTGTCGCCTGTCGTGCACTAAAGTGTCGCCACCGTGGTCGACGTCGGATCGAGAAAACGCCAGCCGCGAGTGCACGCGAGACGACAGTTGCTGCTGCGGCAGGGCGAAATTGCAGCTGCCGAGCTCGACTGAAAAGTGCACGGATTTTCTCGCTCTGACTGGTGCGACGATGAAATGAAAGCGGCGCGGGATGCTGTAGAGAAAACAAAACAGCACGGTCGGATGCTGCGGGAAAATTTTCGCTCGAAAAATGTGCACGCATTCGAAATGGACGTTGCAATGCTGGCAGGTTTCATACTGCCGAACGGAGGAATTTCTTTCAGTTAGGGCTTGCTATTTACGTCAAAGAATCAGTTCAATTCAATCTTCGCCTCAACGAAGTGGTTGATGGTAACTGGTTCTTGGGCATAACAGTTGTACGTGGCATGAAGATGGGTAATTATGGTGTTTTGTATCATTCGCCCAGTTCTAGTGACCAGCGTTTTATTGAAATTTTAGAAGACTGGCTTGAGGTAAAGGGTGTATTCGATAAAAATGGCACACACATATATACTCATCAAAATTAAACTGATTATCGGATTTTCTTGAAATTTTCAGGGAATGAAGAACTACTAATGAGTTTTGATTTACAACATTTGTTTTATTCAATTTCGTCTCCCATCCCGAATGCCCGCACCTTCCTTTTCACTCCAGCCATCAAATTCTGTACAACCGATTTTCCCAGTGTTTTTGTTGTTTTTACTCAAATTTTCTTCAATTCAAGCTCTGTTTTTATAGTTTTGGGATGTTTGCGAAGTTCCGTTTTCATAATTGTTCCGGTGAATTTGGTGGGTTCATATCCTTTGGCACAAAATTGACTCCGTTGGCTCGGTACCACTCCAATACGTTTCGAGCGTAGTGGCAGGATGCTAGATCAGGCCAAAACAGAGTTGATCCTTTGTGCTTCTTAATGAATGGCAAGAGACGCTTCTTAAGGCACTCTTCCGTGTAAATCGCACCGTTTATTGTTCCGGAAGTGATGAAGGGAGCACTTATTTCACCACATCCGCAAATCGCCTGCCAGATTAGAAACTTCTTTGCAAATTTCGATAGTTTCTTCTTTCGAACACCCTCCGAAACATCGAACTTCGACTTGGCAACGAAATATTCTTGCCCAGGAAGTTGACGGAAGTCGGCCTTGACGTATGTTTCGTCATCCATCACGATGCAACCGGATTTGGTGAGCAGCTTCGTGTAAAGTTTCCGGGCGCGGGTTTTCGCAGTGATGTTTTGTTTTTCATTCCGGTTTGGGGCTTTTTGCACTTTGTAAACATGTAACCCAGCACGCTTCATGGTTTTCTGTACAAAACCGACTGACACCTTAGACTTTTTAGCGACATCTCGAATTGACATGTTTGGACGGTTCTTGAATTGTTGTACGACTTTCCTGGCCATTTTACTGTCCATTGGACCACTTTTACGACCACTCCCTTCCTTCCTTTGGACACTCAGACGCTCCTTGAAGGTTCTTATTACACGAGACACAGTTGTATTTGCAATTCCAAGCCTTTTAGCAATCCACCGGTGGGACGTCCTGGATGTTGATTGTGAGTGCAGAAAATTTTCTTACGGACAATTTCTTGTTTCGACGACATGACTGGAACTACTGAATGTATAACTATGAAACTTGACAGATGTAAATAATACACTATGTATATGATCTACTCAAATTTCTAGGTTTTTTACTCATACGATTCAAAAGTTACAGAAGATTTTCTGTGTGCCATTTTTATCGAATACACCCTTTATTTCTTGATACGAGTAAATTAAATGTATTGGCTGGTGACTTTAATATTAATTGGCGTGATAATAATAGTTCGAATCATTTGAAGCATTTAGCTATTTTTTTTTTCAATTTAAGACAAACTGTTGATGAATATACGCGAATTTCCAGGCACAGTAGAACTTTAATTGATCATGTTTATTCTAATCTTGATTCTGTTTGTTCAGTTGTCGACACTGATTTGAAAATAACCGATAATGAGACAGTAAGGATTAACGTAATTGAGAATAACTTAAATAATGGCGAAGTTTTTGTGAAATTGAAGTGCTGGAGGAAATATCCAAAACAGGCTGTTTCCAACCGTGTTGAAAGAAGCGTGGATTTTCCAATCGCGACCGATAATTTAGATGAGTCTGCAGCTGTTCTTACAAATATTTTGAAAACGTGTACAAATCAACTAGTTGAACAAAAACTTGTTTCTTTAAAGAACTCGAACAGCTGGTACAATTTGGATCTTTTGCATCTTAAACGCAAGAGGGATAAATTGCACAAAAAGTTGTGTAGATCTTATACTGATAATCATTGGAATAAGTACACAATCGCGCGGAATAAATATTCACAATGCATTAAAAAAAAACTCGTTGTGAATATATAAAGACTGTATTCGATGAAATTTGGACACACAAAATAGGTCACCAAAAATTTTCCTTGAGCTCGATTCTTTTCAAACTTTCTGGAAATAAAGTACTATTAAATGGTTAAGTTTTGACATCATTGGTTTATTGAACCTTTTCTCTCAACCCATTACCCGCACCTTTGTCTTGACCCCTTTCATCAAATTTTGGGCAATGATAGAACCGACCTGCTTACTTACTTTTAACCACACTTTCTTTAGTTCAAGTTCATTTTCTATCAGTTTATGAGTTTTAACGAGCTTTGCCTTCATGATTGCCCAACATTTTTCAATTGGGCGAAGTTCCGGAGTGTTTGGAGGGTTGACGTCTTTTGGTACAAAAACTACATTATTATCTTTGTACCAGTCTAAGACGGGCCGGGCATAGTGGCAAGATGCCAAATCCGGCCAAAACAGTGCCGGGCCATCGTGAGATCTCAAGAAGGGCAGAAGTCGTTTTTGGAGGCATTCGTCCTTGTAGATTTGTCCGTTGACGGTCCCAGAGGTGATGAAGGGCTGACTCATTTTGCCACATCCGCAGATCGCTTGCCAGACAAGGAATTTTTTGGCGAATTTCGACAGTTTCTTCTTCCGTACACTCTCCGGAACGGCCAACTTAGAGGTGGTGACGTAGTGTTCCTGTCCTGGCATTTGTTTGGTGTCGGCTTTAATGTAGGTCTCATCGTCCATCACAATGCAGAACGGTTTTGTGAGCCACTCCCTGTACAGTTTTCTTGCACGAGTTTTGGCCACCGAGCTCTGTTTATCGCTCCGGTTCGGTGCCTTCTGGACCTTGTACACATGTAATCCAGAACGTTTCATTGTTTTCTGCACAAAACAAACTGAAACTTTCGCCTTTTTCGCAACATCCCTGATCGAAATGTTGGGATAACGCTTAAATTGGTTCAATACCACCCTGGCCTTCTCCGGATTTGATGGGCCACGTTTTTTGCCACTACCATTTTTCCGCTTGGTTGTCTTACGGTCCTTGAACGTTTTGATCACATGAGATACGGTTGAATGTGCGATTCCGAGCTGTTTTCCGATCCTTCGATGAGTAGCGTTTGGGTTTTCTAAGTGAGTGCCCAAAATTTGTTGGCGCACTATTTCTTCATTCGAAGCCATCACTGAAATCACTCGACCGATTTTCACGAAACTCATTACACAATTGACACAACACAATGAAATACATTCAGTTAAAATTTCAATACTTTTTACCCACACGCTAAAAAGTTACGAACAATTGCGTGTGTCCAAATTTCATCGAATACAGTCTTTACAGAGGAAAATTGATCAGCATCAAAACAATAGCAAAGAGTTATGGAAAATTTTGAAATCTTTATTAAAACCTAGCAATTGCAAACCGCGATCTATAACTTTTGACGGCACAATATAACAGTCTCAACAAGCAATTGCATCTAAGTTTAATGATTATTTCGTCAATAGTGTTTCATTGATCAATCAATCTATTGAATTGGTCGATGAAGCTGATGAAATAAAGCAGCCAGTTAATAGTAATTGTAGAATTGAAGGTTTTCACCCCATCACAATAGATGAACTTAGAAATATTTGCTTTTCATTAGGAAAATCGACTGGGGAGAACATTTTTTTTGTGGGAGTTTTTAAAATTTTTTTTCTTGTCACTTGTCGCATTTTTCTGGACCTTAAGGTCTGTATACGCAATAATCCGGACACCCCAAAACATGAATAAAACATAAATTTTGAATTATATTTCCGTCGTAGTTGTTTATTTCAGATTCATGGGATGTCTTTTAACAATTCGTGTAGACAAAACATAGTTATTCGGTATTTGCATAAAATTTTCGAACTTTGCGCTTAACTCCGTCCATTAGGGTTTGTACAGACTCTTCAGAAATCGTAAAAGCCGTCTTTGTCCAAATTTGCTGCAAGTGTTTGATGTCTTTGATGCCTTGCTTCTTTCCAGAAAGCTTCCGGTTCATCAGAGCCCAATATCTCTCGATTGGTCGTAGCTCTGGGCAATTTGGCGGGTTTGAGGTTTTTGGTACAATGTTCACTTGACCTGCTTCGTACCACTCCATCACAGTTTTAGCATAGTGACATGATGCCAAATCGGGACAGAACAAAGGTTTTTCTTTGAGACTTTTGATGAAAGGTAGCAATCGCTTCTGCAGACACACTTTCTGATAGATCTCCTTGTTGATTGTGCCTGTAGTGACGAAAGATTTACTGTTTTTGCCACACAAGGTATTTTTGGGAAATTTCGATGCCTTCTTCGTTCTGAAATGCTCAGCTGTAGCATTTCTGGCCATAGCAGAATAAAAAGCCAGCCCTGGAAGCTGCTTGATATCCTCCAGGACATAAGTTTCATCGTCCATAACAACGCATGAAAACTTCGTCAAATATTCGCAGTACAAACGTCGAGCCCGTGATTTTGCTGCCGAGTTCTGTTTGTCGTTGCAATTTGGAACTGTTTTTACTTCATACGACTTAAGTCCCAAACGTTGTTTTGATTTTTGGACGAGACCAGGCGACATCCCTATTTTACGAGCCACCGTTCGAATGGAGAGATTTGGGTTTTTCGTTAATATCCTTTTCACCTTTCGGTCCATGACAGGATCAGCGCGTCCAATGTTTTTATCACTTTTCGGTATCACACTTCGGTAACATCGTGAACAGTAGAGTTAGGCAAATCCAATGTTTTTGCAAGGTCCCGTATTGACAAGTCAGGATTTGCCGTACGCCCGTACAAAATTCGCTCGCGCACTTGTTTTTCTTTCGTCGCCATCTTGAATACTAAACATGAAATGTAAACATCAATCATAGTCTTTTTCATCATAGACTATCAGCTATACCACAGTGAATTTTTTCATTCCTACGTGCAATATTTCAAAAGTTACAATGATTTGAAGGTGTCCGGATTAATGTGGATACAGACCTTATTAATGAATCATTACAAACTGGGTACGTGTCTGAAGTGTGGAAAGAATCGTTGGTTGTTCCGATTCAAAAGGTTGCTGGAACGATTAAAGCCGAAGAGTTTCGTCCTATCAACATGCTGCACACATTAGAGACAATTTTAGAACTTGTTGTAAAAGGCCAGTTGCTAGAATATTTAAATAGTAATTCTCTGTATATACCGGAACAATCAGGCTACCGGGAAGGCCATTCTTGTGAAAACGCGTTGAATTTAGTGTAAAGATAACTTAGAGAGTAAAGATACAATTGTTGCTGTTTTGTTGGATCTGAAACGCGTTTCTGAAACAATTTCTAGGCCCTTGGTGTTAAAAACAATAAAGCGCTTTGGAATTCAGAGTACAGCATACAGATGGTTTGAAAGCTATTTGTCTGACAGAACTCAACGGACTGTTTTTAATGATTCTGTTTCTAGTCCCGTGGGGAATGACCTTGGTGTGCCTCAGGGAAGTGTATTAGGGCCCCTTTTGTTTATAATGTATATTAATGACATGCGACGTGTTTTACGATTTTGTGACATTAATCTGTTTCCAGATAACACAGTGTTATTCATTGCAGAAGTATGGAATTCTATGCCGATTGAAAAATGATTTACACCGTGTCCAATATATTCTCATACACTTTTTCCTTGCATTGGTGTCGGGCAACTACTCAACATGCTTCACGTATGTGTTGGTGTAGTTTTGCAGTATGTTTATACAAACGCTTTTAGGTTATGTCCGATTGTTTTCATTCGGTGTTTATCCTTTACCAGCGATGAAGGAGTTTCGTGCTGTGGTGATAAAAAAGTTTTTGAAAGGTATTTTCAGCAATTTGAAAAACCTCGGAGTAAAGCGAGATATTGTGTACCGAACCATCCGAAGGTACCGTGACACCTGCTCGTTGGATGACCGGAAGAGATCCGGTCGTACTCGTACGGTGCGGACTGCACGAGTTGTTAAAGTGGTCAGGGAACGGATTACACGAAAATCACAGCGCTCTGTACGTAAAAATGGCCGCAGATCTGAATGTTTCGAAATCGTCAATGCACAATATACTGCAAAATGACCTCGGATTCCAAGCTTTCAAGAAACGTAAGGTTCACGGAGTTTCGGAAACTTCCAAGCAGAAACGACTCGAAAGAGCAAGCCTGCTTTTGTCACGGCACGGTGGGGAAGAATTTATCTTTTCCGACGAAAGGTTATTCGTCTTGCAACAATCCCACAATGTCCAGAACGACAGATTGTGGGATCTCTCTTCGAGAACTGTTCCAGAGAGTGATATGAATATTCCACGGTTCCAAAGTGCTGCGTCAGTGATGGTTTGGGGAGGAATTTGCAAGCGAGGCAAATTACCACTGGTTTTCATCGAAAAAGGCGTTAAAGTTAATGCCGTATTTTATAAAACGGAAGTTTTGGAGAAAGTTGTCATGCCATATGTAGAAGAGGTGTTTGGAGATGATCACTATGTGTTTCAGCAGGACGGAGCGCCATCGCATACGGCAAATCTCGTTCAGGACTGGTGCCGAGAAAATTTGACTGACTTTTTGGACAAGAATTAATGGCCTCCCAGTTCACCAGATCTGAATCCCTTGGATTATTTCGTATGGTCATACATGCTGGCGAAGATAAATGACCACAGGGCGTCTAATATGAACCAATTCAAAACCGTAATCAAACGAATTTGGGACGCAATGCCGATGGAAGTCGTGCGTGTCGCCTGTGACGGTTTCGGAAAACGTCTGGAGCTGGTTAAGAAGGTTGAAGGCGGTGTTATTCCAAAACATATGCTGTAGTTGATCAGTATTATATTGCAATATAATGGGTAAAGTTTTCAATAAAATCTGGATTATCGATTTGAAATAGAGTTTTATTTTGTATGAGAATATATTGGACACGGTGTAAGTCGACAGTCAGGCAGATGCACGATTTGAGACGACACTCCCAGCTTGTTTGCAGTTTTTTGCAGCATCTGGGACGAGGAGGTTTTGGTTCCAGTTGATTACTCGTTTTACAAGGCTGGTAGCGATTGAGTGTCTAAAAATGGAACTTTAGAGACCATTAATCTAATGTATGAGACCAAAACGAGACCAAATAGAAACTTGATGATGAGCAGAAATCCATGCAGCATATAACGGTAAAAAAAGGTTTCAGCAACTTGATTGTGACATAATTAGGTCACAAAGCAGTAACATCAACTGGTTTGTAACAAGTGTGCTAATAAGGAAATAGGTAAAATAATTATATGTTTACTTGGATGCTTCCCGGGCTGGGCTAGTGGGTCTTTCGAAAAATCTCTGATCAAGTCATCCTTCGGGAGGGTACTAGAGTGTGGCCCATTTAGTATTGGAACAAACATTTTTGATTCTTACAGCGACCCGACCACTAGATTTGTAAACTATGACATCTTATGTATTCCCTATAACAATAACAACATCAGAAGTTTTTTTTTTCGCGGTGCAGTTCGAACGTGTTTCAAAGAAATACAAAATGGAAGAAGAAAGAAGAAAAATAATTGTGCGCAATAATTTGGAAAACCCTTCGTGTTCTGGGCCAAAATTTGCTAAAATGTTGGGTTTTACCCGAAATACCCTGTGGCGTGTTTTGAAAAAGTACAGAGAAAATTTATCGTCGGATCGCAAGCCTCAAACCAAGTGTCGGGCGGTTACTGTCAACCGTCAACTGCGGAACAAAGTAATTCCACTATGTGGCGATTCCCCGTTGGCTCGGCGATCGAATACCGGTAATTATAATCTCCGATAGCTCGATAAAAACGCGCAACGAATCGAAAACAAACCGTGGGTGGAAAAACGTTATCGCTCGTTTCAGTACCTTGCTGACGTGTGATACGGAATCTGTTTTGTTGCATTACCCGGATTCGACCAAAATGTTAGCGTTAATGATCGATGCCTAAAATACCGCGGAAACCACTTGGATTCTATTCCGAAAAAAATTCAGAGGCACAAAAGAAATATTCAACATTTGGACGTGAATTGACAGCTACAAAAATGGCAGTGAAATACTTTCGGTTCTTTCTGGAAGGTAGAAAATTTGTCATTTTTACTGACCAGAAACCACTCACTAGTGCGCTGTGTACCAATTCTTCCAGTAGACTTCCGCATGAAGAAAGATATCTTCGTTAATTTTTTGTTAGAAGATATAAAAGGTGGGTGTGGTGGGTTGGTTTGGTTTTTAATTGTTAAGTAAGGGTTGGGGGAAATTATTGGGTTTTATTATTTTTTTTTGTTTTTGTTATATTTTTTGTTATTGATGGCGATACTCGCCTTGCCGTGTTCGAAGGTCTTTCTTCGCTAGGTTCAACTAGCCCCGAAAAGGTGTCACTCGCGGAAAATATCCCAACGACCCACAAAAATGATCAAAGTCCCTTTTTACGGGAGGACTTTGCCGATTTCCCAATCGAGATCACACGCGCACAAGTCTGGGAATGCCAACGTAAAATCCACTTGTCATCAAATGACCACAAGAAAACAATAAACGGAGTATGTGTTGAAGATTCGATGTGTATTTCGATACTGACTATTTACAAAATTTTGAACTGTTCTTTATCTGCCTATTCTAGAGCAACCATCGGCTACCATCGTAATCGGGATGAAATTCTCTCTCGCTCTCTACTCTCAGACAAAGACAATTCGTGTCATGTCGAACTGTTAACGTTAGACTAATTCAGGTTTCTTAAACTAAATATGGATATCTTCAACATTCCGGCCACCTTGAAACAGCCATGTTTCAAAAAATTAGTATTTACAAAACTTATGCTACTAGTGAAAAATTAATTTTGAGGTTTTCTTCCAAAGGGAGTTAATTTCTACTGTAACGCTCTCGGTGACGGAAGTAGAGCGATTCGTGCAACGGCTCGCACGACTTCATTAGCAGTCGCTGTCTTCAGCGCTACTACACGGACGACACCATCTTTTCCCGGAAAGAGCTTAACAACCTTCCCCAGAGGCCAAGTTGCTGGTGGAACGTTGTCTTCCTTGATGATCACGATCGAACCTACTTCGATTGTGACTGGCGGATTGCAACCTTTAGTTGCACGAGCTTGCAGCTGTTGTAGGTACTCTGGGTACCAGCGAGACCAGATTTGCTGCAGATGTTTTTGTGTTAAATCCCAATGATTTAAACGGTTATCGGCGGTCTGCATCCAATTGCATTCTGGAACCGCTTGAAGATTGCAGCCGACGAGGAAATGCCCTGGTGTTAAGACGTCTAAATCCGTCGGGTCTTCTGGAATTGGCGTTAGAGGTCGAGAATTCAGACACATCTCGACTTGTGCTAACAAGGTTAGCAGATCCTCGTAGGCAAGGTTGGCGTTACCGAGATGATTTTTCGCCGATTTGACGGCGGCCTCCCAAAGCCCTCCGAAGTGGGGTGCTCGAGGTGGAATAAACTTCCAGGTTATTTCATTCCTAGAACACCAATTGAAAATTTGCTCTCTATCAGTAGAATCAGTCTTCAGCATACGGTAAACTCTGTTGAGAGCATGTGATGCCCCTTTGAAGGTAGTGGCGTTGCAGGGGTTGACAAGTCGCTCACTAGCTCGATGTGCACTGCTCTGGTTGCAAAACAGACGAAGATGGCCACGTAGACCTTGGTAGGACCACGATTTCGCACTGCTGACTTCACGTAGAACGGTCCACAGTAGTCGATACCGCACACAGAAAATGGACGCGTCGGTAAGACTCGCGAAACCGGCAGGTCCGCTGTGCTCTGCTGAACTAGAGTGGGCTTGGATCGGAAGCAAGTGTGGCATTGGTGGAAGACGGACTTTACCAGGTTTCTGCCGCCAAGGATCCAAAACTTCTGGCGCAGAGTGGCTAACAGGAGTTGTGGCCCTGCGTGCAGTAGACTTACGTGGTAACTGCTAGCCAGCAGAGCAGACAGCGGATGTTTGGCGGGTAGAACAATTGGGTGCTTGTTAGCGACGGACAATGCGGCATTGCTTAGACGACCACCGACACGAAGAGTACCGGCTTCATCCACGAAAGGTTTCAGCCACTTTAGTGCTGACGATTTGGCGACGCGTTTCTCATTAGCTAGATGCATTAATTCCTCAGCGAATGATTGACGCTGTGCTAAGCGACATAGTAGATGATCAGCGTGGTGGAGCTCAGCAGTAGTAAGTGCCGAAGGACAACTGGACGGAGATTTGCGCTGGCTGTTAACGGGCATCTTAGCAGATTTAGAACAACGTGATTGTATGAGTTTCTTCAAATGTTGCAAATAACGACAGCAGAATGCAACTACCCGGCGTAGCTTGTTGTAGCGGGAATAACGAGAAAATAACTCATCACAGAACGTACTTTGTACAGCAGCCATTGCCACAACTTTCTGTCGTTCTTCAGACACTGCAGAAGAGTTTTCCTGATCAACGATCGTCATAGGCCAGTGCTCAGGACTTAGTGAAAGCCAACCCGGGCCTTGCCACCAACGAGAGCAATTTAGGATGTCCGTTGGGTTGAGGCCACGAGAAATATCATCGGCTGGATTCTCGGATCCAGCAATGTGCCTCCAGTGGTCAATGCTCGTAGAAGACTGGATCTTGGACACTCGGTTGGCAACGAAGGTCTTCCAGCGAGTTGGGGACGAACGCAACCACTGAAGCACGGTACTGGAGTCTGACCAGAAGTAGGTGATGGAGGTAAACTTTAGCGATGCGTTCACTTTCTTGAATAGTTGTGATGCCAGGTGCGCAGCACACAGTTCGAGTCTAGCAATGGTGTGGTGTGTAGACAGCGGGGCAACCTTTGATTTCGACGTCAACAGGTGAACCTGTACACCATCTGCTGATTCCGTTCGAACAAAGCAGCAAGCTCCGTAAGCAATCGAAGATGCGTCGGCAAAAAAGTGGAGCTGAATACTATCACTTGTAGAACGGAGGACTGAACGAGGAACTCTGACTTCAGTGAGCATATGTAACGTGGAATGGAACTGCTTCCACTCATTTTGAAGTTTTTCTGGTAACGGAGAATCCCATTCACAGGAAACGCCATCTTGCTTCAACGCCCACAGGCGCTGCATGAACAGCTTGGCCTTGGTAACGACTGGCCCTAACAAGCCCAGGGGGTCGAAAATCTGAGCGATGTATGATAGAACTTTGCGTTTGGTTAAGATGGCAGTCGGAAGAGGTATTTCAACCTTGAACTGGAGATTATCGGCCTTTGGATCCCACAAAAGGCCAAGTGTGGAGATCGTCTGCGCATCCTGCAAACCGTGTAGAGGTTGGATAGCCAGGTCTTCTGGCAGAACATCCTGCAACACTTCCTGGGAATTTGACGCCCACTTCTTCAACGTTAATCCAGCTGCACCCAGCATACCGGTAACTTGTCGTCGCATAGTTATCGCAGATTCCACGTCTGAAGCGCCAGACAATAGATCATCGACGTAGAAATCGTTCAAAACAGGATCAACCGCAGCAGGATACGATGCCGCTTGGTCTTTGGCGATCTGCTGGAGCGTTTTCGTTGCTAGATACGGTGCGCTCGCTGTACCGTATGTGACAGTTTGGAGTTCATACGTGGTGATAGGATCGGAAGGGCATCTGCGATGACGAATACGGAGAAACTGCAGGTCATCGGGGTGATGCAACACTTGTCTGTACATTTTCTCGACGTCTGCTACCACAGCAACAAGTTTTGTACGGAATCTCATGTATATTGAATAAAGGTCTTGTTGGATGACTGGTCCAACAAGGAGCGTATCGTTCAACGAGTAGCCGGACGAAGTCTTGCATGATGCGTCAAAGACTACTCTTACCTTCGTTGTCGTACTGGACTCCTTGAAAACGACATGATGGGGAATATAACAGTGTGGGATGGAATCATCAACAGGATCTGTAATCTGCTTCATGTGACCAAGTTGTAGATACTCGTCCATAAACCGATTGTAGGAGTCCTTCGTTGTAGAATCTTTCGCTAGGCGACGTTCCAGGCTCAAAAAGCGTCGATCAGCAATAGACCTAGATTCTCCGAGAACCTTTTCCGGATCATTGGTCTTTGGCAGACGCACTACGTATCGTCCAGTTGAATCACGCGTCGTCGTTGTAGAATACAGCTCTTCACAGTGGTTTTCTTCTGCAGATCGAATTAAGCCTGATGGAATTGTTTCCATGTCCCAGAATTTTTGAAGAGCGGCTTCCAGCCGATCATCAGCAGTAGAGAGATAACAGAACCGTGGAATGCAGGTAGCCGAGCGAGATGCGGGTCCAGAGACCGCCCAACCAAATGAAGTTTCGACTACCCACGGAAGACCATCACCCAGAGAAATCTTCCGTCCCGTATGGAGATCCCAGTACGTTTCACTGCCGATAACGAGGTCTATGCATCCAGGAACGTTGAACTGAGGATCTGCTAGCTTGACGTTTGGCAGCTTCCATGCCAAAATGTTGATCGGTGTAGTTGGCAATTCTGACGACGGTTGCTTCAGTACCAAAAATTGCAATTTCATCGAGATCGTTCGATCTCCCGACTCGATGGTTGCAGTAATGGCACTTCTTATCCTTTGTGTAGACGAACCGATGCCTGCCACGGATACGTCAACTGTGGTAGGATGACTGTAGAGAATCTTCGCCAGTGGTTTCGATATGAAATTCGACATTGATGCCGAATCGAGGAGAGCTCTTGCCTTGTGCGTGTTTCCGTAGTCATCCACGATGTTAACAACAACCGTTTCCAGCAGTGTCATGGTACAAGCAGTTTGGACTGCCATGCTGACCTGCTGGGCACCGGACATATCCACGGTTTTTGACGTGGATGGGAGGGATTGTTGAACTGAAGCTGTTGGAGCAGTACACTTGGACGACGTAGTTGACTCAGCCAAACTGCTTTGGATAGCTGATGTGGATGATACCTTTGCTTGGGTAAAATTATGCAGAAGAGAATGATGTTTCTCGTGACACAATTCCTTGATTGATGGCCAACGCTGAGACAATTCCAACACAATCGCTTTTGAGATACCAGCTCCCGACGTTGGTTGACGTTTTTCCCAAGAAACACTGGGCATGTTCGCAGAGAATGGTTGTCCGAACAAGAAAGTGGACAGGAATAACTTGGAGTGGAGGCTGTGGCTGCATTGACTGACAGGTTCTGCTTGTAGTTTCTCTGTGGAATGCCGGCCACCTTAGACGACGTTGATTGATGCTTGTCTGGGCTTACGGAGTTGAGAATCCGTACCCGTTGGTAGAGAAAGTCGACCAGTTCATTGTACTTCAAGTCGTCCTGTTGGCTGGTTTTCTCCTCCCAGGCGCGAAGTGTGGTTTGATCCAGCTTGTACGTAAGCAGATGGATGAGTGGCAAATCCCAATGATCCACTGGTTCACCCAACTTGCAGAGGGCGCGAACATGACGTTGAAAATCGTCAACTAAACCGTGGATGCGCGTAGCACACTCCTGCTTAACTGCTGGCAAATCGGAGAGGGCCTTGAAGAGCTGCTTCTTGAGGTACTTGCGGTTGTCATATCGCTTCAAGAGAGCTTCCCATGTAGTGGCGTAGCTGTCAGCTTCGATGTCCACCGACTCAAACGGCTTCTTGGCACTACCCTCGAGTGATTGAAGGAGATACTGGAGCTTAGCGACCGTTGGAATATCGCAGTTAACGTGTACCATCGACGTGAATGTATCTCGAAAAGAAATCCAACGTGAAAAATCACCATTAAACTTCGGCAAATCAATTTTGGGTAGACGTAGGTGGAAATTTGGATGATGTTGTGCAGGGATCGATTCATTCAGTAACGATTGGTTGTTATCTCCAGCACGCTTCGACAGAAGAAAACCCTTTGCCTGGCAGTACCGCTGCTCGAATTGCACCCGTTCGTCGATGTGTTGGTCCAGCGCTTCTGGTGAATCGAATCTCTCGATCGTACTCTGACACTCCCCGAATTTATTAACGACTGGTCCAGAAGGTATAAGCACACCTTATTTTAACGGTCATTTTGAATATAATGAAATATATCAACATATTTTGGCTGCGTCCTTTCGTTTGCACATTTCTGAATGCCATAGTATCAAAAAAGTGCTCAGTTTTGTGTTACCTATCAAAATGCGCGGTCTAACTCCGGAACAACGAAAAAGTATCGTGCACAAATGGTGCACTGTGAGCGGACTCTCCTTGAGAAAATTGGCCAAAGAAGAGGGCGTAAGCGTCGGAGCGGTACGATCTGCAATTCGAAAATATAGAGAACAGTGTACGTTTGAAGATGCGCCGAAGAATGGTTGGAAATCCGGTCCTATTAGTCCGGATATCGATAAAAAGATCAGGGATGCCTACAAGCGCAAACCAGCGACTTCCGTTCGGGATGTTGCGAAAAAACTAGGGACCTCGTCGAGTAACGTCATGCGTGTCAAAAAAAGACTTGGGCAAAAAACATACCGGAAGCAGAAAAAACCCAAAAGGAACCCAAAACAGGCCGCGTCCGTGAAATCACGGGCCCGCAAACTCTACGATTCGTTATTGTGTAGAAATTCTGGGTGTATAATAATGGACGATGAAACGTATGTGAAACTAGATTACAAAACGCTTCCCGGACCACAATTCTATACTGTAAGCGAAGACAAAGACATCCCCGAAACGGAGAAGGCAATTTTTACCGAAAAATTCGGTAAGAAGGTTATGGTTTGGCAGGCAATATGCGAGTGTGGTAAAACATCTAGTCCGTACATCACAACGGAGACGATGAACACTCAGAAATACGTTAAGGAATGTCTCCAGAAGCGATTATTGTCGATGATCAAGTTGTGTTTTGGCCTGATTTGGCGTCATGTCATTACGCAAAGGACACTTTAGAATGGTACAAAAGTCAAAATGTATGTTTCGTGCCGCAAGACATGAATCCGCCGAACTGCCCGGAGGCACGGCCAATCGAGACTTTTTGGGCTTTAACCAAAGCAAAGCTTTGAAAATGCATCAAACCAGCGGACGACATCCAAAAATTTTAAAAAGATTGGCTCAGTCAGTACTAGCACATCGGTCCCAAGCTCGGTCCCAAGCTTAATAATATGCCCTAATAATGAACTCACACGAACACACTCTCAAATATTCTGTCAAAATAACACAGCAAATCAAAACAAAGGCGCAAATATGTATAGTTAGGTGCTGGCTTCAAGGTGTACTTCGGACCAAGGGGTTCTACAACAGTGAACCAATTTCAAATCGCTAGTTGCATATTGATTGTTGATATTACCAAATATAAACAAAAATCGACAAATTTTGTTTTTTTTTAATTATTATTTTTTCGGTGGGATTATTGTGTAAACATATCTGGCAACACTGGAGCGATCATAGCCGTATCATAGCAAACATAAATTTATAAGAGGGCATCTCTTTCTGAGCTGGCAGGTCCTGTCCTACAGGGTTATTCTGCGTGGCGTTTCAGGTGAGACGACTCGAGTCACCCGACTCACGCGATTCTCGTAGGCGAATAAAGTGAGAAAAGTCACCACGAATGAACTTAGATGAACTCTCGCATTATTCTCGCAGTCGTATGTGAGTGACAATTGTCGCTCAGAAGTGACATTTCAAGGCGTATCCTAAACCATTGACGACTGCTGAAAATGGAGACGAAGCTGTGAGTAAATTTATCACATAATTTAACAGAAAATGTATTAATTAATAATTTTTCTTAACTTTTCACATTTCAGAATAAAAATAACAAACAGGAAGCAGTTCGATTGTTTGGTGGCCACGATGGAAAAGTACCCTCAGGTGGCCTAAGGACTGAAATTTTCTGAGGCGGCAAATTACAACAGAAAAAATTTTGAGGGAGTCTGGGCCACTCTCACAAAGGACCTTAATAGCCTTGGTCCACCGATTCGATCTTTGAATGGATGGCAGAAGGTATGTACCGATCAAAAAGCCTTATTTTATTTGATAATGTTGTTCAATTTCTTTTCAAGGTATGGAACGACTTCAAACTTAAAACAAAAAGGAAACTATCTCACAACCTTACGGAGGCTCGTGCGACAGGTGGAGGTCCTAATAAAATGTCAAATCTCACTTCATGTGAGGAGGCAGTCGTAGCACTGCTTCAACTAGATAAGACTGTTGCTTCTGATGGTAATTTATCACATGTGATTATTCATTTTTGGCTTCTATTTTTTATTTATTTTCTTTCTACATGCAATACATATGGTTTAGCATCCAGTGTAACGCCCGAGGTTAATTTTCAAGAACCCGCATGTTCTGGAACTACACACTCACAGAAGAGATCAGAGCATCAAGAAAAATCAAATGCAAATAGTGAGGACAGTGAAGACGAAAACCTAGATCCGAATAACGATGCTGAATTGCCAAGTACGCTACTCCATCAACGTGAAGAGTTGCTTGAAGAGCAAACAAAATGCATTCAGGAAATCCGAGATGGTGTCAAAGACTTGGCATGTTATCCTAGAAAAAAAAAAATTATCTGCAGGAAAAAAAAATTCGCTTCGAACAAGAAAATGCTCTACGAATAGAAAAGCAAAATGCTGAGAAACTAAAATATAAATGGCTCTTGCTGTGGTACAAAAAGAAAAAGCTGGATCTCTTGCAAACGAAAGTAAAAAATACATCGTTGGAATAGGTTTGATAAAGCAAAAATAAAGCTGATATACAATACTTTTGTTGTTGTGTTTTTTTTTTTAATATGTTGATTCCAATTATTATTAATCAATTAATTATGAGCTTTTCTTTCTTATAGAAACACTTACAGGTAAAATCAAAATAGAATAGAACAATCACTATGTATTAAACTAAAGGGCAATGACTATCTTTACGGCAGAGACAAACTCTATTTGTAGACCGATAGCAACTGGAGCTTCTGCAATCTGAATAGTTTAAAGGATGTTTCCACTGACGAATGTATATCCAACATAATCCTTGGTCAAAACAGCCGGTCAAGCTACGAAAGCATCGGACATTATCAAAAGTAACAGAAATGGGCCAAACATTTTTTTATTAAACGAGATGAACGACACACTCTTTAATATTGTGGAATCTCCGACAGGAAACAAGTTGGCTCATTTCTAAATAAATACCAAAATTACACAATTTCGAATAGGAATACAACGTTTATAAACCAATTCATCACCAAATTTTCGCAACTTTCATGATGATAATCGTTGCAATTCACACTATTTTTATACTCAGGAAACCAGTCGAAGAAAGTACACATTAACCAGAAAAAGGGTCTATGCAGCGAGTATTCAGGAATATCCCTTCTTCAATTCGCTCAGTTCAACGCTTCTAAAATCATCCTTCGGTCATGGTTTGTGGACCGATTTCTGCGGAAGGTCGTCTACTACTGCTTTTCATTGATAGAAGTGTAAGAATCAACGCAGCATACTAGTAAAAGTGAAGAAGCATACTTGAAGAAGCATACTTACAATGTTCGGTAACCGCAAATGGGTGTTTCAACAGTATTCTGCGACGTCCCGTGAAGATTACCCAAACATGGTGCACCAAGAATTTGCCAGACTTCATTCCTAAGAAATTATGGCCAGCTTCTTCGCCAGATGCAAATCCTCTGGATTTCTCTATTTGGGGAATCATGGAAGCTCACTTTTAAGATCTCAAACCAATGGGTATTGAAACATTCAAAGCTACCATACAGAAGATATGCTGTAATGCTTGTAATGCTTTTTCGAAGAGACTAAGGGCAATAATTAAAGCTAAAGGCGATAGAATCGAAATGTAAATATGTACACATTAACAATAAAATATAAGAAACAGAATAAAAAAGAAACATTAAAATTATTTGTCTTTTCGTGGGAGATAGTCTTTGTTTCATGCGTCACTTATTTGGGCCTACCCTGTATATCACAGCGGTTCGTATGATCGTCTATGAACAGGAACATCAACCAATTTGTTCTAGAATGTCAGGACTGTCAACGTTCGAAAGTAAACCGCCACACAGTTTGACCATTGGATTCCTTCGATCCTCCGAAATGCCGATTTTGTCGCATTCACGTTGACCTCGTTGGCCCCTTAACACCGTCGAAGGAAAATCGCTACCTTTTAACCATCGTGGATAGGTTTACTCGTTGGCCAGAAGCTGTACCGCTGATGGATATGACAGCCTGGGCGGTCGCTAGACGCATTAACGCAGGACCTGATTTCTCGATTTGGTACTCCGGAAACGATTACAACAGATCAAGGTCGTCAGTTTGAATCAGAGCTGTTTCATGGGAATCACCACACGAAGCCAAAAGTATTCATTCACGAAGATCTACAAACATGTGAACAACCGATGCGGTGAAACGTTCGCTACAACCGCCTTATGAAGGACCTAATAAAGTGTTGGAGCGCAGAGCAAACATTTTCGATGTTCTTATTGCAGGCAAGAAGCATAAAGTAACTGTAGACCGATTGAAACCAGCTTTCGTCTGCGAGGAAAACATTTCCAGCCATCCTTCTGAAGATTCTCGAACTGTAGTCACGCCCACTGGACATTGTGTACGATTCTTGGCGTGACTGGAGGGGCGCCTGTGGAGACATTATATCGACACACCCTGATTTTAATTCACGTGGTAATGTTCAACGCTTATGAAGACGCTTTTCCGAAAGAATTTGCAGTGCTACAACTACTATTTCATGGTTGGTTAACCAGCTTGTTGAAGCTTACACCAAACAGCATCTACGGTTCGATCCAATATGATATGCAAATCGTAGGCAAGTATGTTAATTTCCCATGGTATGGATTAGTCTCACAATGAATATGCAACAAAAACATTCATTTAGTCAACAGATTACTTCAATTATATCTACAAATATACAACTTGTCGTCACCTACGAGTCTACTACCTCTTCCTGTTCCAACAATTTCAAATTGATATTGTACACTGTTTCAAACTCCTTCCCGGTAAGAAACATCGACACCATCACATTGAACGCTAGCAAGCCGGTCACCGTCAGCATGATCGGTTTGGACAGTTTTTTGTACAGCTTGAGCACTTCCTGTGGCTGCTCGGTGAGCGATGGCAATCGATAGGTAAAATGTCGCGTTGCAAACTAAAAGAATAACAAACACTCGATTACCGCATACTGAGCTTTGAATGCATAACAAAACCGTACCATAAAGGCGGACATCGGTGCCAACAGCATTGGGTAGGCCGTGCTGAAAGCTCCCTGTAACAGTCCAGCTCTGGTTTGAACACAAACCGGACACTGCTGCTGAGCGAGAACCACATCCGGCACTATGAAAGATTTGTGGAAAAAGGTCACCATGATCGCCGGTAGGACCACTGTAGGTATGTAGCTCGAAAGACGCCCATATGTGCCCAGTTTGAGCTTTGTCCGATAGTGATTATTTATGTAGATGCTTGACATTACCGTCGTGGCACCCAATATTCCCGGAGTGTAAGTTAGAGGCCAACTGAAATGAACACAAAAAGTTGGATATCGACAATTTTACGAGAACTTTTCGCTCGATACTCACATGTCCCATTTGTCCGGCCATCCTTCTACCAGTTTCATAAAATACAGCAAAGCTTCCCTCTCGTCTAATCTTACTGCATCTTCCGGTATTTCACTGAATTTTTTATGTAACAATGCCATGATTCTGCATCGGCAATAATCGGTAACTAGTCCGGATCGTCCACTTTTTCTTTTGTTTATGTCGCATGCAGCACGGCTGGACTGACATTTATGAGCGGAACAGTAGTGCCACCTACATTTGAACACACGACATCGCTCCTAATCGGCACTCACCCATATTTCAACCCCTAATTTGTGGTGAGTTTTCCACAACACTGCATCAGTCCAACCAACATCGGGTCGGTCCAGCGTGGGTGAGTGGGTCGGAAACATTTCACCACACACGCGACACGCTCACGATGTTCCTGAAACGCGATACACGTTCTATATTCCATCAACTCCGGTCCTGAATACACTCCGATCGTCTCAACCCAGAGCTGCACCGTCCACCACACACACACACACACACAAACAGCTACAACGGACTACACACATTGAACCAGTACGGAGCAGGCCATAAGTGAGTGACTATACAAATCGTGAGTTTGTTGGCGGATAGAAAAGATCGAAGCAAGCGACCGAGGCAGGAAGACAAGTCAGTGAAAATTTCGAACAATTTGTGCGACGAAAACCCGTGACTATATCGGACTGCTTGGATGGGCAGCCTCCGTCGTGTGAAACATCGGATCTCGCGTTGGTCAGTGATAGTGAAACCCGGTTTTTTGGCAATCGAAGGTTTTTTTTTATTACTTATTCCCTCGAAGGCACCTGTGTCTACACTGTCGTCCTTTCTTCAGTGGGAAAAATCTAGTGGGGTTTCACCCTTATACGCATTTTTCCAGTGATGGTGTACATCGGTCAAGTGAAAGTTATCATTCGGGTGCGCTTGGTGAACGAGAAGAGTTTCCCACCGAAGAAAAGTGATTAACATCTTGAAATTGCGTGAAAGGGGAAAATAATTGGGAAAAGAAATTTTGTAATCCGAGAAAAAAATAGATGAAAATTGTGAATGCATGCATAACTTTCGCCTTTGTGGGCGAAGTAGGTGGTGGTGTGCCGGAGGAGGGGTGGCACTCGGTGTGACAGGATTCAACAAACCCAGAGAGCTGAGCGAGAAAGCAGAACGGGTCAGATGGGCGAGAGAATTAGAGCATATTCACCCCATCGCATTTCCTTCCTTGCTGGTGTTGGTGCCCAGCTCCTGAAAAGTCCAAAGCCTGCTGCTGATAATCAATTTCTGTCTGTTTTCATGCGATTGTGGGAGAAAAATCGGAGCATGCCGCGCGCACTCGAGACATACGATTGCTCGCACTCGTTCGCTGCTGTGTACATTACCTAAACGAGGCGGCAGATAGGTCCAGTTCTATTGGTGCTATTTTTGTAATAACAGCAGAACCCATGCATGCCCTCGCGGAGTACGGGGGAGTCATTCTGACAGGTTGTCTGTCAGGTGGACCCAGTCAAGTATTAATGCGGAAAAATGTGATGAATGGTGGTAAGGGGGAGGGGGGATGACTCCCCTGCGTGTATGCAATTAGACAGTGCTCTCTTGTTGGTGCGATTTGCTTCTAATCGAATTGTGTTGATGTTAGAATTTCTCGAACAGCTCCCATCTAGAGTGAGTGGTATGGAAATGAGTGAATGTAGGCCAAACAGAAGGGCAGAGCGGGATTGTGAGATGAGAGGTTGAAAAATCGAGTGCCTGTACGTGCAAGCATAGATTTATTGTCGTGGATTATTTTTAGTATCCCATTTTTCTTATTGGCACCGGCTAGGGTATGTGCCTTGCTTGCATTGCTCCGATAAACCTAATAGAAGAAAATGGAAAAAAATGTAGAATGAATGGGCATCAATTTGGAACAGAGACGGTACGGAGCAGGGGTGCCAGATACTAAGATTTTTTTAATAAACTATTAGGAAATCCACGATTTTTTGAATTATCAAAATTTAATGTTTTTGAAACGAACAAATTTACGATGTTGAAACTCGAGCGCTTGTCCGTGTCGAGTTCATTCACCCGGAAAAGTGATTTTCAGATGGGCCTTATGGGGCTCTTTTGATGAATCTATCGAGAGAGCTTATCAGAAATAAATATGTACTACCACTGCACACTGGGCACTATGAAGATGCTACTTTAGAACAAAACTGTCCTCGGCAAAGTTGCAACTTATAATTAGGGCTTTAACTTAACATCAGTTTCAGTTAGGGTGGTCCTTGAATATATTGAAATAAAAATTCAATCTTTCACATTTCTTGACATAGCGCATTAAAATGTACTAAAAAGTTGTTTCTTATTGAATTTGAAGCAACTTTGTTGTAAAAACCATAGTCGTAGATCTTTTGTGTCATTAGTTATGATATTTTTTTACGCTTAAAGGGTGGTCCTGAAAAAAAAAATAGTATTTTTCGCCTAACTTTTTCATTTCAAGTTTTATGAAAATGGTGTCTTCAGCAAATTTTCAGAACTTTCTTAAATGCACACTTTGCATCCGTTCAAAAGATATCGTGATTTTAGTTCAAAAATTATGATTTTTTCAAATAACATTATTTTTAAAAAGGGGAAAAACGGGGATACAAATATGATTGCATATGAATGGTCAAGATAAGAAATCTCTTTTGTATATAAATACTCAGGTGAGTTTAGAAGAATTTTGGATTAAATGTTACTATGAATGCCCTTTTTAAAATAAAATTCTTGATATTTTCTTAAATGTTGATGGCAACGACGAATAAATCACCATATTTCAATTTAAAAAAAAAACTAATATTTGCAATGTTTTCATTTTTATAATACATGCGAAAAACGTACCAGAATTATAAATTGTACTACTGTACCACTTTACATCATTAAACAAAAAGAAAGTGGTTAAATTTTTTTTTTTTTGGAACAACCTTGCTGGAGAGTCAGTAAATCAAAAGTTGCAGTTTTTTTTCCTTGTCGGGTATTTTCATCACTGCGACCATTTTTTAGATCTATTGTGATATCTTCCCTTTTTTTTAGCTATGTCCAGATGACGTACCACTATTGTTAGGAGTGGTCGTCAACGCTTGACTTAGAGCATTCTCCCAGCACTTCATTACACTTCGAATGAATTGCACTACCGTACTGGGATTTGTTCTCAAAATATCAAAGGGTTCTATTAGCCCTTCGTCGAAGAACTGACTTCTTTTAATGAAAATTGCCAGACAGTGCACAAATGTTCCGAGTCATTTTTTTCCATACCACAAAAGCGACATGAATCATCTTGAAGTTTTCCAATCACCTTCAAGTGATAGCGGCTCGGACAATGGCCTGTTAAAAGAACCAGTATATATGCTTAGATCTTTTTTAGAAAGATCAAGTATTTTGCGAGTCAAAGAAATATTTGGAATAATGAACCGCTTTGATTGCCTAGCTGCAGTTAAAGAGCGTGAAGTGAAAAACAAAAATGAGTTCCGAAGGCAACTTGGAGTCCGTATAAGTGAACCAATGCCATCTGGTGGTAACTCAAACGACGGGAATACGGCCAGGAGATTTTTTGCAAATTGGAAGACAGTTCTAATATTACAGGCTTGGATGAAGGATTATTAGAGCACTTTCATATAATTTTGATTACCATCAACAGTCGGACTGATATTAGCATAGAAGCTTTCCAAACGTATGCGAAAAAACAGCATGAGCTTTACAATTAGCTAAACAGTTGGTACGCGTTGGTGTAACAGTGCATAAACTGTTGGTTCATAGTGGTGATGTGCATACGATATTTGCATACGAAAATTTCAATTTTGCATGTATACGAAATTTTCGGGAGCACCATGCACAGCCGTGAAGCCAATCTAGAGGATATATTTAAGCGACCTGATCATATCCAATCCAGTCATTTCAATTATGACACAAAAATTGACAACACAAGAGAAATCAATTTGCCAGAAAAAAACGCATGCACTAATCAACAGTCTAATCTAATTACTTTTCGAGAATTAAATAAACTTGAAATATATAAGATAAACGAATCGATAAACACACAAACATGATATAATACTGATAGAACATGAAAGACATCGTTAAAATCTTTATATATTTGAAGACCACTTTATCTACTAATTTTATCAAAATAAAGCCTCTAAAGCTATACACTTTGTCAAAGACAGTACGTTGCTTAAATTATATTTTCATGGTCAAAATAATTTCTTCCTCATTGAGGGGCGTTGCGGGTTAGGCGTTGTGATAAGTTTTTTAATAATCTCCATATTTTTATCCTTGTCAAACTGAATTTCTTTCAGCAAATTCATCGATTTAAATGGAACACAATGCAAATACTAGATTTTTATTGAAATATTGTAATTTATTCGTCGTTGCCATCAACATGTAAGAAAAAATCAAAAATTTTATCTTAAAAAGGAATTACATTCATAGTAATATTTAACCCAAAATTATTCTAAACTCACCTGAGAATGTATGTACAAAAGAGATTTCTTATCTTTACCATTCATATTTGTATCTCCGTTTTTCCCTTTAAAAAATAATGTAATTTGAAAAAATCGTAATTTTTGGACTAAAATTACGATATTTTTTTAACAAAGTCATGAAATTACGTTCTTTCTTCATCAAAGTATACATTTAAGCAAGTTCTAAAAATTTGCCGTTTTAATTCAACTTGAAATGAAAAAGTAAGGCGAAAATACTGTTCTGGATTTTTCAGGACCACCCTACCTTTAAGCGTAAAAATGATCATAACTAATAACACAAAAGACCTACGACTATAGTTTTTGCAACCAAGTTGCATCAAATTCAATAAAGAACAATTTTGTAGAACATGGTAATGCGCTATGTAAAGAAATGTGGAAGATAGAATTTTTATTTCAATATATTCAAGGACCACCCTAACTAAAACTGACTTCAAATTAAAGTCCTAATTATAATCTACAACTTTGCCGAAAACAGTTTTGTTCTTAAGTTGCATCTTCGTAGTGAAAATAATTTATTCCTGCAAATTTTCCATTCTGACCCAGTGTGCACTGTCAGGGTTACATCTGTTGGTAGACCGATACGAATAAAATGTAAGCTTAAAAGTTAATTAGTATGTCCCCTAATGACATTTGCTCTTGCTGGGTCCCCTTCCTGAAACATTTTTGTTTAAAGCTTAGAAGTGTCCGTTGAACAGTTAAATGCTTAGAACTGGAGAAATTCAATAAGCTTCCTAACTACTTCAACACTTTGTCCAGTGTATTGTTATACAAATTTAAACTACACTTATTCCTTATTGTCAATTATTGATAACATTTCACGCATATACATTAAAGCATGTGTTTTGGAGTAACTCCCTCTTTAACCTTTTTGACCCAGCCTCAGCCATTCCTCAAACCCATCTCAGGCAGCACGCACGACCTCTATACCCGAGCAGAACACAAAAGCATAAGAATACCTAATTTTGATCTTGATAACTGGCCTTGGTATTAAAGAGCTCAGATTAAGAGGTAAAATACCTAAGCAAAATACCTAAGAATTGCAAGCAAAATGTCTCTATAATAACTAAACTTGATATTTCGGATACCTGGGTAAGTATCTGGTCACCTTAGAGGTATTATTTTGGTATTGTCTTACCTCAATTCGGTATTCGCATGACATTGTGGGAACAATTTGATGGTATTATCCTCAGGTATTTTACCTCTTAATCTGAGCTCCTAAATACCATGGTCAGTTATCAAGTTATTCGCTTCTGCTCGGGCATCTCGTCCCCATCCCGAGCAGAAGCGAATAACTTAGCATTTTTAGCTGCCGCACCTTGTACACTACGCACTTAGAAAATTCTACAGTATTCGGTAATTTTTTACCGGACTTTAAACAGCTGAACGTTCGGTAATCCGATTTAACGGATTACGGTAAAATTTGAAAAGTTCCGGTAATTTTCTTACCGGAGTACTGTAAAATTTCGTTCGGTAAAAAATTACCGAATACTGCAAAATTTTCTTAGTTTGTACAGCGTGATGCACACCAGTCAAATTTGATGCGCAGTTGCAAAAACAGTCATTTGTTACACTGGTTGATGTCAAGTTTGATACTTCAAGGAATTCTCGGATACCATTGAAAATGTCAACCTGAGGCTTCGACTGTTGCAAAAACATTGGAAAATATATTTATTATTTGTTTGATGTCAAGATCCATACTCCAAGGAGTTCTCGGATAACCAAGAACACTTAAACCCTGATTGATGGAACGTAGACTATCCAACTTGGGTTCTCCCTTAGCTCAGTCGGTAAAGGCGCAGCTACAAAGCTACACCATGCTGGAGGTGGCTGGGTTTGATTCCTGGTCTGGTCCAGGAATTTTTCGTAAAGGAAAATTTCTCGACTCCCTGGGCATAGCGTATGATTATACTTGCCACACAATCATACTAATGCAAAAATGGTACTTGGCATCGAAAGTTCTCAATTAATAACTGTGAAAGTGCATTTAGAACACTAAGTTGAGAGCAACCAATAAGCTAATTATGAAAGCAATAAGCTTGAAATGCTAAAGAAGAAGACTATTCAAATTGTGTTAATAGGAAATAAAAATCTAAGAAATATTTGGCTAACGTTTGAACTTTGATGGTTTGAACATGTGATTCTGAACAAGTTCACTGATGACAATAAATATTTACAGAGTCAATATTGATTTGATGGATTGTAGAGTAAGAAGTATTTCAGCAAACTAAATGATGTCTAGTGATTGTCATGTGATTTTTTTAAATAGTTTTGAAAAAAACTAATACTACTTTTGAGCATGTACAAAAGATACAGGTAGTGGTCTAGGGAATAACTTTATTAATATTTATAGTTTAAGAAATGTCTTATTTTAAAGACGCTAGAATGATATGAGTTAATAGACTAATATCAGACTAATACTGACTGATACTAACAAATTTCAAAATTTTCGCTCCCCTTTGCTTAAACGATTCCAAACGATGCCCTTATAAGCCTCCCAAAGTTTGAACTCAACTTACTTCACACTGTCAGTGCACATCAAGTTTGAATTTCGTACAGAAATTACTTCGAGATACCACAAATTTGGTTTTGCACAACTTTAATAATTCACTTGATCAATCTGATATTAAAGTATTCCGCTAAAGGAATGGACACCTTCCTTCACTACAACTTAGCTGGAACCGTTTTTTTTTTTTTAAGAAATGAAAGGAACAAAAGCTATTAATCAAGCCACTAGTGCCTCAAAATTTAGCTCGATCAACTGCTCAGCATAAATCGTTGGTATTTCTGGTCCATATATCAGTTAAGCTGAAAAGTCCCGTTGCTCACATATAGATGGCGCTTTTTTTTCAATCCACATTATTTTCAGTTAGTACCAACCTTCGAAAGACTGCTGTCAAGATTTCACGATACTCGGATCATTAGTTTGTGGGTTGTTGTGTTACTTTCGTTATTTGTCTGTGAGTGACGCTACTTTTGTTATTTTCAAAACAGTGGATCGAAAAAAAATCTTTTTGACTTAGGACTAAGTCTTTGTTTAAAAAAAAAACGATTGCGACCGTCACGAAAAGCGGTCAGATTTGGAGTGTTAATATCTCAGTCTCGCTTTTCCAAACATTTTCAAAAAATTTGATCCTAACGATCGGAAATATTTCTACGCGTCGATTCTAACATTGAAAACTGTTGATTTTCAACATAAAACTATTGAAAATAACGCAAATATAATACTATTTAAAGTTGGTTATGAGTCGGTAAAAGCAGGGTGATGGAAGCGGGGGAAGGGGAAAAAAAAGGGGGGGGTGGGGGGGGGGGGGGGGGGGGAGGGGAAATGCATTAACTAGCAACATTAGCATGGCCAGTTATAAGTAATTAGCAGGTAATTGAATTCCATTATCAGCTAACAACTGTTGCAAATATGACGCTAGTACTGCTGACTAATGAATTGTCACAGAATATTAGAATATTAGGAAAGATGTGCATGGGCCATACGACAGGTCCAAAGAAGGTCGATCAAACATGGACCATTTAAAATCCGTACTTTTTAGGACGATCAATTCTCAGCTTTTCTCAGCAACAAAGTTTGTTTGGATTGGAATATATCTAACATACCGTACCAAATTCTTGTCAATTGGAAGCCTGCGGTAGCTAAAATAGTTTCAGCGTTCACTTCGCCGCATACCTTAAATCTGTTGTACAATTTCAAACACGGCTCGGAAAATTAAACGGTCTCTATATTATTCCGAACCGCAAATATAAAGCAAGCTTATGCCAAGAGCAGCATACCAAATAGAAATTTTACAAATGGCGACAGTAACAAAATATTGAAACACATCATTATAACATTCAATACACATCGCTACATAGTCCTACGTCACCTTTGCGTATAACCTCATTTGGCTGTCCCTTGTAGTTTTTTAAATTTCATACTGCATCTCGATGGGAAAAAGAGCAATGGCTAGAAAGGGGTAGCGGAGACTTCGCTATATCAGAAACAACCGATGATGCAGGGTGATGGGGTGTCTCACTGGAATCGAGCGCAGTGAATTGCAATCGATTTGCAGTCAATTTAATGCGAATTTTTCAAAATTTAGCACTTCTGATCAATTTTGCAACACACTCATTAGTTTGAGTTAAGACAAAGAGTTGCTAAATTCAACTGCTGTGCATTTTCTGTTTTCTGTCAGCTGATTCAATTCGATTTGAAGCGAATTTAAATTGATTCAGCTGCTTTCAGGAATTGATGTTGATTTCAACAAATAAAATTTACCGAATCCATGTGAGACACGGATTTTTTCAACGGGATGGAAAATCTGCTCACAGGCTTCTGAAGAACTCAGGGTGTGGGGATGAGGGTGCCAACTCCTCGACTCACTAAAAACCCACCCGTGCCTCTAGCCTTGCCCCTCCTGTGCCCCTTTGCTCGAAGCACTCCGTATCCTTTTTTATTGTGATGCCAATGGGCATCATCGCCCTTAAAACGCATACCGCGTCGCGTGACACTGTATGGTATGCGCTGACCACTCTCATGCACATTAGCCTGTATGTACCTTCGAGCTTACCGAGGTAACTCTTAGTACTCAGGGCGGTAGCCCATGCCGGCCCACCGTACCTCATTATAGACAAGGCGACGCTTGCCAGGAGCCTGCGCTTGCTCCCCTGTACCGCTGAGCTGTTTGACATCAGGCGGGATAATGCCGATATAGACATGTAGGCTTTCTTGCAGGCGTAGTCGACGTGACTGGTGAATGACAACTTGTCGTCGATCATGATCCCTAGGTACCTCAAAGCCCTCTTCGATTCGATTGTGCAGATACCTGCATCCGATTTTCGGTTGTTAACAACCGTGACCTTGGTCGTGTGGTGCGCTAGCTCCAGTTTCCCGGAGCTCATCCATCTCTCCACAATGCCAATGGAGTGCGAGGCCGTTAGCTCCACCTCTTCGATGGATTCACCACATATCTCAAGGGTGATGTCGTCTGCAAACCCGACGACCTTCACCCCGTTCGGGAAGTCAAGCCGTAGTACCTCATCGTACATCGTGTTCCATAGCACCGAGCCCAGGATCGAACCTTGCGGGACGCCTGCGGTGATCTGAACACGTTTCTGGCCTACCTCTGTGTTTTACACCAGCACGCGATTCTGGAAATAGCTTCCCAGAATCTTGTACAGGTATCCCGGAACGTGAAGACGTTGAAGCGAGTCAGCGATAGCTACCCAACTGGCGCTACTCAAGGGAGACCACAGCACAGTAGCGGACACCTCACCTCTTGCGCTGGATTGCCACTTCGGCCGTTTTGGTGACGGACAAAATTGCGTCCACCGTCGACTTTCCTTTACGAAAGCCGAACTGGTTTTTAGACAGACCGTCTAAACCCTCCGTGTACTTGGTTAATCTGTTAAGAATAACCCTTTCGAGTATTTTGCCCGCTGTATCCAACAGGCATATAGGTCTATATGCCGATGGGTCCCCTGGCTTCCCTGCCTGTGGTAGCAGTACTAGAGTCTGGGTTTTCCAGGCGTCCGGGAAGACGCCCTCGTCCAGACTCTTTGAATCCCCGCCCTGAACATTCCGGGCTCCAGTGAAATAGCCGTCTTGATGGCCAGGTTCGGTATACCGTCAGGTCCTGGCGCTTTGTTTACCTTCAGCGATGTGCCTATCGCAATGACCCACAACGACCCTCAAAGCAGGCTCGTCTGCTGGCCTTTATTGCTTTCTTAAGTGCAGCCTTAGAGGTTGCTAGCACCGCGTGGCGCTCCGATCTTTCAAGGTCCGACCGCGCTCTTTGCATCCTCCTTCTAGCTCGGTGGCAGGTTCTCCGGAGTTCTGCGATCGTCTCTGTCCACCAGTAAACCAGCAACCTTCCATCCATAGGTTTGACCTTTCTGGGCATTGTTGCGTCGCACACTCGTGTAAGAAGTGCTACGAATTGATCACCGCGAGGATCTCGGGTATCGCTCAATCTCTGTTTCCGCTCTAGCGCCTCTTTAAATACTTCTTTATCGAAGTAAGACGTCCTCCATCTGCGGACGAACGAAGTGGGTGCTCCTCCCTCTGCGCGCTGCCTAGCTCTGTGGGCGATACTATGGCGAACCGCCAGGTGGTCGCTATAGGTGTAGCCATCCTCCACCCTCCAGTTGTTCAACAGCCCAAGGCTGCAGAACGTCACGTTGATAATCGACTCCGCTCCATTTCTATGGTAGGTACTACTAGGTCTACGCTGAGCCTGGCCAGGGCCTCCAACAGAATCCGACCCCTTGGGTTGGTAAGGCGACTGCCCCATTCTAATGCCCAAGCGTTAATGTCACCCGCTACTACCAACGGGCTACGGCCAGTTAGCTCCGTTGTCAGTCGATCTACCATGGTCTACCGACCATCTCGGTGGCGCATAGCAGCTGCAAATGAATACTCCGTTCACTTTTGCGACCGCGAAGCCCTCGTTTGAGGTGGACACAACCTCCTGGACTGGAAACTTGCCCGTCATCCATACTACCGCCTTCTTGGACCTTTCCGCAACCCAGTTTCCGTTACCGGTAGGGATTATTGCAATATCCGTTCCTGACTCGCGAACTGCCTGACACTCAGTGGTTTAGGTTCAGTTGTGTTACCCGCACTGTGTTTAACTTTTGGTCTACCTTTGTCGGCCGGCCACCTGGGGCCTCCCGTGACGTGATTGTCGTCTGGTTTCCCAGAGCACATAATGCATTTGCAGTCCCGAGCCTTATGGCGTTTTCCTCCACACCTTCGGCAGAGATCGCTCCTATCGGGGCCTTTACATTCCCACGACATATGCCCGCTCTCGCGGTACTTAAAGTAAGCCTTTGGCGGCTGGTGCAAACTCAGTGGGCAAACCGACCACCCCACTTTGAGTTTTTCCGCTTTTAGGATAGAGTCTGCAGCTGCAACTGGCAGTCGTATTGTTGCCACTTGGGTCCCAAGTGGACCCTTTCGCAGCCGTATGGCTGTCGTGGCAACCTCTATCCCACACTGCGCCATGATAGCCGTGGAGATTTCGCCGGCCTACGTGATCTCATCTCATAGACTACCTAGAGAAGAGAAAAACCAACAACAGTGAATAATATTTAGCTTTATTGGAGCGTTTAAAAGACGAAATTTCGAAAAAAAAATGGCCCCATATAAAAAAGAAAAAAAGCTGTACCATCAGGACAACGCACCGTGTCACAAGTCAATCAAAACAATGGCCGAATTACATGAATTGAACTGCGAATAGCCTCCGCATCCACCACATTCTTCAGATTTGACTCACAGTGACTACTGGCTGTTTGCAGCCCTTATAAAGAATGCTCGCCGGTAAGAAATTTCGCTCGAATGAAGAAGTTTTTGCTGAAACTTAGGCCTATTTTTAAATCATTCAGCAAAACTGGTATTTAATATTACTGAATTAGAAGCTGATTGTCCGTGGGAAAATATGTTCAACCTCTTAAATAATTAATTACCTTTTCAGTTGACGTTTGGATAACGGCGCAGTTCTAGTAGAGAAATTCTACCCATAAAAATAACTACAGGGTCAAGGAAACGGCTAGTAGACAGTGAACGAAAAGTTCACTTTCTCCATAGTAATTTCCATGTAAACTTTAAATGGAATGTACGTTGACAGTTTCTTGTCAAATGTGCTCAAATGTCAAGCACTGGGGAGCAAACATCTCAAAATTTCCGTCAGCCTAATGAGTTAACCTGTGCTCCAAATAAAAACAAAGGATTATTCCAAAATTCTCCGAGCGAGAAAACATAAAAATAATGTCAATAACATACCCGTTTACAAATTATTGTCAGTCTAAATTGACAAATAAACTGTGTAAAAATTACAGAAAGTCCTTTCGTCTGGAGGCCCTGTCCACCGATCAACCTCGCAAACCCGCTGCGCTCTCTCATCAACTACTCATCTCAGCATTCTCCGATGGTTTTTGTTTCGCACACACCTACACGGAACACCCCTCTCCTTTCATCACCACCCGCGCGCGACTGACAGAAGCGAAACCGAACTTAGCTCAGCTTGCTGTGATTATGTTTCCTCAAGTCAACCGTCGCCGTCAGGCTAACAACAGCATAGTGAACCTGCTAGGATTCCGACAGAGTGTAGCGAGCATTATTGTGCATGCGGTGCGGTTTCCATTTCGGGTTTTATGCTGCGTGTGCCGATTTTACCCGTTCACCCGCCACCAGTCTGGCAGGCGCCGCCACGTCGTCCCCTCGTAGACGGCGCTGATGAGTTTATGAGGAAGCTCGTCCGCGCCGCGAGCCGTATATGTACCTACTTATTTATTCTTGCCTTTCTTCTCTCGCTTCGATTCGGCGTGTTTATTCTCCAGCTAGCCAGCCAGTCAGCCGAAGTGAATATCAGAAAGAATTTGATGTGATTTGTGATATTTGAGAAGCGGGCGACATTTACGACAGAAGCAGCAGCCTACTGCGACGACGAAGACGACGACGACGACGACGATAAGTGAGTGGTTGAGCGATAGCATCGGAAAAGTGTTTGTGGTTGCGTGGTACTCTTTGAGTTTTTCCTTCTTTTCTACGGTTAAGTGATTAGTGTGGTTTTTGCTGGTGGAAAGCCGAAGAAAAAAGAAGGATACATTAGAGCGGTTTTTTGTTTAACTCTGTGTGGTGGATATCGATTTTGTGTAAAAGTTCCCATCTACTGGACCACTGTGGAGGTTCTTGTAAATCGGCGGAGAAATAGCGCTGAGGAAGGACAAAAGGATGCCTGTCAAAAAGCAAGGTACGTACATTTCTCGTTCTAATACCCATCAAACTTTCAGAGAAATGCTCGAACGTCGATCGAAATCAGTAACTGACCCATTCCGAGACCTTCGGTCTATCTTTGCTAAAACTTCATTATGTAACTGATAATGGAAATACCTGAACATGAAGCGGGTGCTGCTGCTGCTGTTGTTGGTTGATAAGGGTGATCATTTTTCTTTCAACTCAAGTTTGTCACATGGTTTCTCGTTCGCTTTATTTACCCTCGCCTCCCGCTGCCCTCGTAACCACTCCATCCGGCATGGGTTGGTGGAAGTCTTTCCTGAGCCTATGATGTCCGCTGAACGCAACTAAGTAGGCCAAACGACAGAACGACAGATGGCAGAAAACGAAGAACAGCAGGGCTGGAAACAGGATATTTTATCAGGTGCTTTTCATCTGCATAGTAGGAGGCATTGTGTATTATGCACAGCCTACTAGGTTCGTGCAAATCTAGGCAAAAACGAGCCCAACGGGGAAGCAGTGCAGCAGAAATTCTATATTAATCGAGAGTTCGAATCGCAGCTCCTTGGCGATGGGTATTGTTTCACATCCTGGCAGTTCTGCCTAGGCCGGGTGAGGAGCCATTAAAGCTTTAATGCTTATCAACATCAGACATCTGGCTCTCGAAAGCTTACTTTCGACCAAGGTTCGTGGCAACCGTCATACATATTTTATATCGATTACTGCTGGGATTACTACTTTATGGTGGGGCGTTGAAAAATTTGTGGCTTATTATGCTTTGACATATGCCTGTTTACTTTCGATGCGAAGCAGTTTTGGAGTATGTCGAGTTACATTTGTTTATCAGTGTCACCGCGAACATTATTTTATGCGGCCAAAGTCTACATAAGCACGATTCTCAGCAATAACGTATGCGTTAAAAAAATGGATCTACACTGATGGACAAAAAAAATCATACACCACATACATTTTGTTATGGCCTTCGATATCTCTGCTGATTTAAATGGTAGAGCGTGAGTTTCTGCGAGGCATAGAAAGTATTTTTGTACGTAAAATTATGCCGGTATGAAAAATGTAGGAATGTGCATGACTTGCTCAATCTTAAATAATTTATTGCTGAGGCGGTATTTCAAAATGGACAAAATAAATCATACACCTGATTTTTCATTAAACGGTTATGCCTTTGACTTTATTCTTCAACTTTCAATACTAAGTGTGACTCCCTTAGCCTTCAACACTGCTTTCAGTTGACGCGGCTTTTGACAAGCTTTTTGAAGTATTCCGGATAAATATGTTCCCAGGCTGTTTCGATAGGTATTTAGTACAAAATAGCAATTTTTGTTGTTTATCGATGATAACCTCACAGACTTTCAATCGGATTTAAATCAGGGGCTTGCGGAGGCCATTCGAGCATCTTGATTCGGTTTGACTTAAATAACGCAGTAGATTTCTACACGGTGTGCTTTGGGTCGTTGTCCTGTTGATAGATGTAGTTGGTTTCCAGGCCAGTTTTCAGAAGAGACACCTCCATGTTTTCGCACAGCAAGTCGATGCATATATTCGCAGCCATGATCCCTTTGATGTGTGCCAAACTTCCTATCCCAGACGATGCGAACGCTCCCCAGACCACATCCATGTTCCATTGTCTTCTGAGTGCATCGATCCTTGTGTGTTTCACCAGAATCTAAACTCTCGAGCACCGTTTTTGTCCTAATAGCTCAAACTTACTCTCGCCCGTCCATAAAACCCGATTCCAGAAATCTACCGAGATACCAGCGTTTTTTTTGGCAAACTGCAGCCACATCTTAACTCCGCAGAGAAAGGCCGTTTTCACAATCGCGAATCACCGATTTTCTGACATCAAGCGAAATCTGTTCCCGGACATTTTAAACTTTTTGAATACGCACGGAACCAACTTCGGCGGGAAAAACACAACATCTGTGCTGTGACTTCAGCTGTCAAAGAATGCAGTGCTGCCAAAATATTTAAACTTGCTTTAATAATATCATCGAGAAATCCAATTTGTGAAGTGTATGATTTATTTTGCCAAAGAAAAAATATCGATGTTTGTTAATATCTAATCTGGCAAAAACAAATTATAACTTTAAATAATTTAAGTTTTAGCTTTCGTATTTAGCACACTAAAAAGTAATACTTTCTCATGTATGCCAGAGATATTCTGTCAAAATGAGAATAACACATCGGTCAATAAGTCCCGGGTCTAAGTAGGAAAACGACATTTTTATTACCAAAAATCATTTTTATTCATCAATATAATCACCTTTTAGAGTAATACAATCATTCCAACGTTTCTGTAGCTTTTCGATACCACCGGTGTAGAACGACTTATCGAGACCTTCAAAATATGCTTCAGTTTCAGCAATCACTTCCTCATCTGACCCAAATCTCTTTCCACGGAGCATTGTTTTGAGTTCTGCGAAGAGCCAGTAGTCGCTGGGGGCCAGATCTGGAAAATACGGTGGGTGCAGTAGCAATTCGAAACCCAATTCGACCATTTTTGCGGCTGTTTTTATTGACTTGTGACACGGTGCATTGCCTTGGTGACAGAGCAGCCTTTTCTTCTTCTTCAAATGAGGCCTTTTCGGGGCGATTCCGGCCTTCAAACGATCCAACAATCACTGTTGATTGTTCTGCTATGTTCCAAGTAGTCAATGATTAAAATTCCACGCGCATCCCAAAATGCAGAGGCTATCACCTCCCAGCCGAGGTTTGAGTCCTTGGACGCTTTGGACGGCTTTCTCCGTCTACATGCCACTCAGCAGACTGCCGATTGGATTCCGGAATGAAGTGGTGAATCCATGTTTCATCCATTGTAATGTATCGACGCAAAAACTCCTTCTTATTTCGCGTGAACATCTCCGAACAGCTCTTTGAATCATCGACTCGTTGTTGTTGTTTTTGCTCTGGTGTGAGCTAACGCGGCACTCATTTGGAAAACAGCTTTTTCATACCTAAATGTTCGTGTATGATGGTGTAAACACTACCTTTTGATACCTTCAGAGTGTCAGCTATCTCTCGCAACTTTGCCATGATGATTTTCAGGGTTTTTTCAATATTTTCCGGAATAACTGCCTCATTTGGCCGACCAGGGCGTTCAGCCTCATCGGTGTCCGTACGATCACGTTTGAAATTGGCAAACCATCGTTTGATGGTCGTTTTCGATGAGGCAGTGTCCGGATAACATTTTGCAAGCCAAGCTTGGGCTTGAACGGTGTTTTTTCCCATCGTTTTTAAGAATCACAAAAGTAGCGTCACTTAAACCACTGTAACTCTATAAATAATTAACCAAACGTCATGAAATTTTGACAGTAATCTTTCGAAAAATCATATGGATATTTTATTAGTGGCGCCATCTAGTAGTTAGGCCAGGGACTTATTGACCTATGTGTTAATATAACAAATAATGCATTTACAGTCCAAGTGTATGATTTATTTTGCCCAGTACTGTATTTCGGATGGCCATGAAAAATAAACTGCCTTGCAGGGCGGATATACTACAGTTAGTCGGAACCTTAGTCATAGCCGTTGAAAAAATTGATGTCGGCATGTTCCTTTCGTGGCCTTGGCGATCTGCTGCTCCTTCGTTTTGGCCACGAAATTATTGTAGTAGATCCTCCGTTTCCCCAGAAATGTTCGCTGCTGCGGGATGTTGGTAGGGTTGGCAGTCTTCAGTACCAGATTTATCATCCGCATAATAGGCCGATGCTATACCTGGCCAAAAGACAACATCCTCCTTCGTTTGATATTTCTTGATGAAGGCGAAAACTTTCCGCTGGCACTTCGTAGTGTATATCTGTAATAATTTAAAAAAATAGCTTGGACATTCCCTTTTCCCTGATCATCAGCCACAGAACGACCTTCTCCGGGAACTTGGTGCGGGAGATATGTTTGACGGCTACGCTTATATCCTTGATAGGGTAGTAAAGTCGTTGCCGACGGGATAGGATGTTGTAAATGCCGGATCGGCTATACCAGGCGGACACAAAATGCCTCACGATGTCCAATTTCTTCGCTCCTGGTTGGAGCTGGCATTTACGAACAAGACATCGAGCGTAGTTGCTTGACTGTTTTCGCCATGGCTGCTACAAAGCAACTGACTTTTTTTTCTGTACACAGCAGGGTTGCTATGATTCGCGATGCAAAGGTTGATTCACCACCAGGTGCCAAGGTAACCGCTTGGAAAATCGCAAAAATCAGTGAATTTGATTAAGCATACGATACTGATTTAAAATCAGGTTTAACGTAAGTAACAACAAAAAAACGCTGTATTCAGAATACGAAGCACGTTCTACTGTTGTAAAACCAAATGTTGTATTTTTCTAAATGAATGAAGCCAATTGATAAGATTTCGATTTTGATTCCATTTGTAATGTAGATTGCCAATATCCATCTACCTCGATACCAAATTGTTAAAACCTCTAAAATAAATAAATTGAATGGAATGGATCAATATAGCTTAGGACCTAATGAAATGCTTGTCTTGAAATCTCAGATCATTCTTTATCGAGGGGTATTAGAATGTTGCATTTATAGAAACATGTGATAATTTGAATTGGATAGTTTATTTCCACAATGCAAAGGGTGTTTCGATCAAAATTTGGTGCATTTAAAAAAATTGCACACCCCTCATTTTGAAGATGTGTGCGTGTAGCATGCCTCTATTTGGATTTTGAGATTAGCACTTCAGTTATCAAAATGTCGTCGAAGGAAGAGAAGCAACGCATCAACATTTTGCACGTGTATGGCGAAAAATCCAAACTACTCTCAAAATTGTTGAATGTGGCTAAATCAACTGTTACCAACGTATTAAAAGTGTTCGGTGAACGTTTGTCGACAGCCAAGAAAGCTGGATCGGGGGGAAATCGAAAGCCGGATGCCACAGCGTAGACAAAAAGAGTTGCCCGCTGTTTCGAGCGGAACCCCAACCTCTCCGTTTTAGATATCACAAAAAAGCTGGGAGTGGCGCCTTCAACCGTGGATAGAGCAAAAAAAAACGAGCTGGACTGCCGACTTACAGAAAGTGGTGACTCCAAATTGCGACGATAAACAAAACACGTCGGCCAAAGCACGATCGCGAAAGTTGTACACGACGATGCTGACGAAGTTTGATTGCGTGGTACTGGACGATGAAACTTACGTCAAGGCAGACTTTAAACACCTTCCTGGATAGGAATTTTATACGGCAACCGGACGGGGAAAGGTGGCAGATATTTTCAAGCACATTAAACTCCCCCATCTGTACCTGTGGCTTGAAAAGCATCGTTTGCTTTGCGACCGGAACCGTCAACCAGGAAATTTATCTTAGCGAGTGGCTACAAAAACGTCTGCTGCCTTTCCTGAAGCGACACCGTTTGTTCCGTTCTATTTTGGCCGAATTTGGCATCGTGCCATTACGGAAAAAAGGCCATGGAGTGGTATGCTGCCAACAACGTTCTAGTGGTGCCCAAGGACAAGAACCCTCCCAACACACCAGAGCTCCGCCCAATCGAACAATATTGGGCCATCGTCAAGCGGAACCTTAAGAAGACTCAAAAAGCTGTTGTGAGCGAGAAACAGTGCAAGGCAAACTGGCGTTCTGCGGCGAATAAAGTGGACAAGGAGAATGTACAAAATCATATGGAAGGTGTTAAATGAAAGACCCGGTAATTCGCATTCGGTAAAAAGGAATCTTAGCTGAATATGTCTCCTGTATTCTTTATTAACTGAGCTTGAAAAAGAAAAAGAATTTGACTTATTAATAAAAACTTTGATCGACTCACACACATTACTGTTTGACCAAATTTTGATCGGAACACCTTTTACTCATCACATGAAAATTGTACGTTATAAAAAAACATCGGCATTTAAACAACAACAACAAAAACTTGGGAAAACAAAAGACATTTTAAGGAAAAGAATGTATACAACCTAAGTAAAAAGTATTATCTTGACTTAGCTAGTAAACATGATAAACTCCAATTCCAAACTTGGGGGCATGTTTACTATTCAATATTATGCATGTATACAGCAAAACAAAAGTTTTAGTGAGCCTCAAAAATTCATTCAAATCGGTATAGTTCCTTCTCATAAAAAAATATTAGACTCGTATTTTTTTTTATTCAGCTCTATAAAGGTGACCACTTCATCCTAACACGGAAAATCTATTTTTTTAATGTATTCTTTCAAAACTTCCTAACTTCTGAACCGAGTTCACCGATTTTACTGTTGGCAATTTTTTTATGCAACAATTGCTTGTTCTTGATGTTTACTAGACCCTCATCGACTTCTTAATTTTTACATTTTTAATTGAAAGATAATTTAACTTTACATAAGACATCAAGAATAAGCGATGCCGGACAAGTCGTTTTGGAGATACAATTTAAACAAAAACATTGTCACAGCTGCTGTGACTTGAAAAAGACGCATTGTGCCTCCATCGTTTCCACAAAGGTGTGGTGTATGTATTGAGGAACAATGATTTTTGTTTTTTTTTAAATTTTTTTCTCCGAATCGACTCGTCCAACAATGCTATTTTTAATGTGTTATGTAACTTTAAATAATATTTCAATTAAAAGTATAAAAATAAGAAGTTGTTGAAGACCTTCGAAGCGAAAAGAAATTAAAAGTTATTATTACGGAATTGTTTCATAAAAAAACCAAATATTTCAGAGCGTTTCGTAATTTTCCTAAAAACAACATTAAAAAATCTCTCATTAGAGGGATCAACCGTAAAAATCGGTCCAGTGATTTAAAAGTTATGGATTTTTGACAAAAGGCATTTTTGAAAAGTCGAGTATTAGTACAAGATACTGAAGAAGTCTGCACATAGCAGACGAAATACGCATATCTGTCTATAAAGGTATTTGGAATTAAATGGAAATTATTAATCTATCTTCTCATTTTTAAGTTAAAAAATAAAAAAAATTTGGACCACCCTAACAAGAAAATAGTTACTTTACTGTGAATATAAAACAAACCTTGTAGTTTTTTAATAACGAAGAACTATGTCAATTTTGACGAAATTTTGAGGCTCACTTTAACTTTTTATTTTCTTTGGAATTGCTGTATATATGTGTATGGCTGGTGTGGTTCATACAATTGTCTAATAATTCAGTGGTGTCTCGTCCACACCTGTACCTTGTGCACTGAATATTCTATTCTGATTGATTCCAACAAATCACTCTATTTCGAATAATACTCCACAAACCTCTTTTGCGTGAAAACGTACAAGAAGAGGCTTGCTTTGTAAGTAAATGTAGTTTTCTAATATAAAACAATCAAATTTTTTATATGGTACTAGCTGAAACCGGTGCGTGCGCTGCTACGCATGCAATTAAATGAATTCAAATTTAATAGAAGTGGCACCTTCATGTTTGGTTTTCGGAATGAGTTCTTTTCTTGACTAAGAAGTGGTTCAAACTTCTATCAGAACGTGCTTCTTACCCGAGAAATACACATTTTGTGTTTCTGTTACCTAGATAATTCTCATATTTGGTTGCAATTTGAGTTTCATTTGTATGATAGCCCCTCCTTCCAGAGGGAGGAGAGGTCTCAAATCACCATACAATCATTGCTTTCAAACCCCCCAAATGCCAAATTTGGTTCCATTTGCTTGATTAGTTCTCGAGTAATGCAGAAATTTGTGTTTCCTTTGTATGAGAGCCCCCCTTCCAGAGCAGGAAGGGGACTCAAACAAAAATAAGAACCTTCCCCAGCCCCAAAAACCCCTGCATACACATTTTCATGCCGATCGGTTCTGTAGCTACCGAGTCTGTAAGGGTCAGACAGACAGATAGACAGAAATTCATTTTTATATAAATAGAAAACCTGCCTCTTAAAACCCCACCATGCTAAATGTGGTTTGATTTGCTGGAATAGTTCTCGAGTTCTGCAGAAATTTCTGTTTCATTTGTATGAGAGACCTCCCCCCCCTCCCTCTCTTAAAGAGGGAGAGGGATCTTGAACTAGAATTATTTCTTGCCTCCAAAAACCTACACATGCCAAAGTTGGTTCCATTTTGTTCTTGAGTTATGCAAACAAGTGTGATTCATTTGTATGGGAGCCCCTCTTCTAGAGCGTGGAGGGGTCTCAATCCAACCTAGAAACATTTCTTGCCTTCAAAAACCTCTACATGCCAAATTAGGTTCTATTTGCTCCATTAGTTCTTAAGTTATGCAGAAATGTGTGTTTCATTTGTATGAGAGCCCCCCAGAGAGAGAAGGGACCTCAAACCACCATGGAAACATTTCTTGGCTTCAAAAACCTGCACATGCCATATTTGGTTCCATTTGCTTGATAAATTTTCGAGTTATTGAAATTTTTGTTTCATTTGTATGGGAGCCCCCTTCCCCCTCCCCTTTAGAAGGCAGAGAGGTCTCAAACCACCATTGAAACATTTATTGCTTTAACAAACCTCCACATGCCAAATTTGGTTCTATTTGCTTGCTTAGTTCTTGAGTTATGTAGAAATTTGTGTTTCAATTGTATGGGAGCCCCCCTTATAGAAAGGGGAGGGGTCGCGAGTCACCTTAGAAACATTTCTAGCTTTCAAAAACCTACACCTGCCAAATTTGGTTCCATTTGCTTGATTAATTTTCGAGTTATGCAGAAATTTGTGTTTCATTTGTATTGAAGCCCTCCCCCCCCCCCCCCCCCCCCCCTTTCAGAGAAGGGAGAGGTCTCTAACTACCTTAAGAACCTTCCCCGGCCTTAAACACTCCTCCATACGAAAAATAGCAAAATTGTGCCCAATACAGTAACGACACAACCGTTCACAGCCGATGCTCGAAGCAGACTCTTTTTTCGTAAACAACTACAATCGATTTTACTACTGTAACTAATATCTGCATCAATCAAGTAGAAGCTTCTAAAGAACAATCTATGCTAATCCATTTAAAATTACGATTGAGGGATTTGGTAGAAAATAAGAGTCCGTAGATGCATTTCGTGCCTTTTGGCAACTTGACGCTTCAATTGATTTCCAAGTTGATGTTGACAACAGCACAGGCGATAATGAACATCCATCGACGAATGAACAAAACCAAACAATGACTTCGAAACTCAGTGGTTGCTCTGGTCAAGAGAATACTGTCATTTCAAAATTCAAATTCACGAAGATGATTGTTGGTCCGTTAAGGTTGTCTACATATTCAACTCATTTGAGTACAGATTAATTGGTTTTTACCGGCACTGATTGGTGTAGATCAACCGAATCGATGACTAAAAATTGGAACTCGAGGTCGCTTGGCAATCTCAATGTTTGCGATTTTATTTACTTTGAGATTGCAGCAGAACTGCAACTGTGAATCGTTGAAAAATTTAACATGTAAATGTTATTTCTTCTTCAAACAAGCTACCTTGTTAACTGATTTGAGTTGTTCTTCAAGTGCACAGTCCATTTTAAAACCCACGAGACCCCATTGCAACAATTGTGCTATAAACTGTAAATAAGTTCATACAAAACTCGATGAAACATGCAAATAATCTCAGTCGAAGTTAAAATCAGGAAAATAAAAAAAATTGGCAATCACCACTACACAACCCAGCGCCCCCCACAACAGTCGCCGTTCTTCCGAATCAAAACAATTCTTCTCGGCAAAGGCAAACTGTCAATCATACCATCATAATTTGTTTTTGTTTGAAATTTCAGCCGAATAAAAAAAAACACCCAGCTACTATGTTTCGTACAGCATCAACAGCAGTCTGCTAACATTGAGCAGATGTAGTTTATTGAATTGCTCGTGTCCGCCGTCATCCATTTTGTGCGATTCTGTTTACGCACTCTACACAGCCATATGCATTATCAACTGATGCGCGGGCGGACGATGACTAATGCCGCCGAAAACGAAAAATCATCAAAGCAACGGTCAGCCGTTTTTTTCTCACTTTCTCGTTAAAAATAAACTCCCCCGTCTGAACTTGATTTCCCGATAACGAATTTTGGTCGAGTGTCAAATTTCACGGACCCAAACTCGCCCATCCCAAGGTTTGCCAGTATCGAAAAACTGTGTCAACCTCAATCGACCTAGTAAACCGCCCAGTAAGCGTGGTTCGATGACTGCATTCCCGGCGAGAAAGGGGCCCACAAGCAATTACAAAATCCCTACACGATACACAACTATTGTGTAATGCGGCGGGACTGCGAAGCGTTTGCTCGTTGGTTTGAAAAACAAAAATAAAAGCGAAAACGAGAATCGGGAGGGAAAAAACGCTGAAAATAATTTTCTACCACTGTTCCTAAAAATAACCACTCTTCCCACCGCAAACCGACATCAGCACAGCTGGCCGTTGACAAGAAATGGATTTCTCATCTGAATTGAATACCGTGTTCATGACAACTTCTCTTGTTTGGTCCTCTTGTGATGGATGACCGAAAAGTGCCGACATTGACCTATCTTTTCTTTTCTCGCTCACCCACAGAAGCACACCGGGCCCTTGAACTGCTCGAGGACTACCACTCGCGACTGTCCAGCCCTCAGGATAGAGCCCTCCGCAGTGCCATCGAGCGAGTCATCCGGATATTCAAATCGAGGCTCTTCCAAGCGTTGCTAGGTAAGTCCATTTAACCACCAGAACGAACGTCGCTCTGACATGAGAGAATCTAATTACACCAAAAATAGCTCCGCTATCAGACATACACACACAGTATGGAAATAATCAATTCTAAATGGATCAAAAGTTTCGAATCTCGAAAGCGGGGAAATTGTCTGGAATTTTCGGGGCAAGGGAAAAGCGAAAAACACACATTTTTAGGCCAAACACTTGCGCCGCTCACTCATTCAGCTGCGGCGGCCCCATGAATTAAGCATATTTGATGACGCAAGATCCGTATGCCGCCGCTGCGTGGTTTTGGGGGGGAAGGGGGTAGGGGGCGCTGGTGGGAAAATAGATAAAAATATACATACCTTTCTATGACTATACACAACTCAGACTTTTTCATCCGTTGGGCCGCCAGAATGAGAATGTCGTTCGCGGAGCAGGACCAGGTCTGTGAAATCCATACGTCATAGTGTGCATGCTGTTCATCGTCAGCAACGTTCGTAGTTGCCGTTGGAAAATGAAGTGGTTTTCAGTTGTTGTTTTTTTTATTCTCGTTGCCAGCCATGGAGTTTTACATGAACGTCAAACAAAACCTGGACGAAAGAAAAGTAATCAAGAACTGAGTTTTTTCTTCTGAAATTACTAGGAAGCGCATCGATTGCTTCCATGATCATGACGAAACTCAATAAACGAGTGAACCAAGTCCCGATTGGTAAATATGAGCTTCAATCAACCTAAAGAACATTTCCCCCTTTATGATACATGTTCGGCCGGAGAGAAGACCAACTTTTGTTCCTAACAGTTGGCCCATATCTACTCCGAACTTATTGTTTAGCTTTGCAGTTGCATATTCCTGCTGTCAACGCATCCGATACGAACCCACTATTTATGAAATGTGACGTGAATAGACTCTCCATCATCGCAGTTTTCCCCCGCCTTCCGCCCCCATAAGCTCGGAGATGGATTTGGTTCCGCACGTGCAAGGGAAGTCAAGTTGATGGAGCTTTTAAATAATCGATTCAGCGTCAACTTCAACATCCTTCCCCTTGCTGCAGATAGTGTGCTGCCTTTCCCGTTTGGTTCTCGCGTGACATGCTATCAAGGATTTTTCGTTGAATGGGCTGCGAAGGATCTTGCCAGGGCCTATGCTGGAATAGATGAGCAATTTTCGTGTAAATTCATTAACTGACAGTGACGAGGAGTTTAATTTGCCTGTCGCGAGTGGCATAAGCTGCAAGAGCGCAAACATTCTTTGGATTGTTGTTGGTGTGATGGCAATCTTGAAGCACTATGATCAGTATGGATAAATGCAGTCCGTTTTGAGCACGAGCATGATTTGCCACCCGAGTTTGCTACTCCGTTATTGTCAGAGCAGCAATGTGTAAAAACTGTGGATATAAGACCAAGGCATTGCCGAAGTCCGAATGCAGGTCAAGTAAGAAAAGAGTAAGAATACGTTGACGTGATACTCGCTTATTTGATCGTAATCTCTGAATCTAATCTTCCACGCTTTGTTGAATCTCTGAACTTCAACGAGAAATCACTGGGATGTTGGGATGGCTCGTTTTGGTCTAGGACAGGACCTGCCAGCTCAGAGAGAGATGACCTCTTATAAATTTAAGATTGCTATGATACGGGGGTCGCTCCAGTGTTGCCAGATATGTTTACACAGTAATCCCATTGAAAATAAAGTAATTAAATAAATAAACAAAGTTAGTCGATATTTTTTAATACTTGGTAATATTCAATAAAGTAAACGTTTGAACATTTTCATTATTTCAAATGGAGAGGTTCATATATTTAAGGCTCTAAGAATACAAACCTGCCTTACAGGGAAGAAAAGCATGAAATCAAAAATTCAAAAAAAATAATACGCGTTACTTTTGAATCTCCTTAAGCTTTTTTTCTGATCTTTATTTATACAGAAAGTATCATTTTTAGGAGGAGCGATCCAAAAACCCAACAGTTTGAAAATTGGAATATTCCAAGTTCCATTGGCATTTCTTTTGCAGTTCGGGAAATGAAGCTGCATCAAACTAAACGTTAATGAGGTTTCATGACGCTTACGCTGCAAATTCTGCTGTTGGGAGAAAGCTTGAGCAAGAGAATGTCTTCCTCGCTTGCGTTCCAAATGCAGGTCTTCACCCACTCTCGGCGAACGATTGGATCTCTCGGGAACCGATGAAAATGGAGACCCGGATGTGACACGTCACTGCGCCACAATTTATCGCTTTGCATTTCATTTCGATCTGATTTAAAATAAACCACTGCAAAGGTGAACTTTTTTTCCGTATTTGTTCTAGTTGTCACATACGAAAAAAGTGAAAACGCAGTGACTACTAGCAACACGGCCAAACAAACAACAGACTGCCTGCTTGTAACACAACTCGCCGGTGGCGGTAGGGGCGGTTGTCACAGCGACCAATAAAAAACGGTCTTTTTTGACAGGTAAATGGTCTTGTTTTTGCACTAACAGCTGGCAGGTCCTGTCCTAGGTTTTGGTAAACGATTCTCTGGATTCGCGCGACGTCTACTCCAAAAAAAAAAACAAGATAGTAATACACAGAAAAAAAAGCGTTCCAAAAAAAAAAGATAGTAATACACAGAAAAAAAAGCGTTCCCGAAAATGAAAATCAGTGAGGTTGTGAAAAAAAAGCGTTCCAGAAAATGAAAATCAGTGAGGTTGTGATTAACACACGACCGGTTGACATAGACTACGTTAAACCGTTTGATTAGTTTCGTTAGTTTCGTAGCGGAACATTCACAGAAAAAATAATAATAAATTTTAGCAGACGCGTAAAATTCTCCGTTGTTCAATTGAAAGCCAAAACAAGCGTAAAAAGAGAAATTGTTTGCAATCTTTCATACAACAGACCTGATTTCAGGTATATCAGGATAACATTTAAATGAAATATTCCATGCAATCGTGTCAAATCTAGCATTCCCTTTATACGCATTAGATAATGCAGAAAATTAAACTTTTTTTTTTTCAATCTATGTTGCAACGCTAGTAGAGGGCGAACACGAAATTATTGCGACACCGAAAATGTCATGCCAATTTTCTTATAATGTTTAGAATCAAATCAAAATTTTAGGGTATATTTACTTCAAAAATCAAAAGAAAAGTTAATCGATGGAGCCTTGAGTGTAAAATTGAACGCATTTTCGCTTGATGCCCTCCATCAAAGTCTTTACAGTGTCATCCGGTACCAATTTCTCAGTTTTTTTTTTTTCATTTTCTTAACATGTCCTTCTCGTCTTTGACTGTCTTCTTGCTTTTCCGAAGTTCCCGCTTCATCATTGCCCAGTACTGCTCCACCGGGCGCAGCTCCGGACAGTTTGGCGGATTCATGTCCTTTGGAACAAAATGGACAGAATTGGCCTCATACCACTCCAGGACACTTTTAGAATAGTGGCATGATGCCAAATCTGGCCAAAATAGCGGAGCTTCGTCGTGCTGCTGCAAGAACGGCAAAAGGCGCTTCTCGAGGCACTCAGATTTGTAGATCTCGCCATTTACTGTGCCCTTTGTCTCGAAAGGCTCACTCCTCAGTCCGCAAGAGCAGATGGCCTGCCAAATGAGATATTTGGAAGCGAACTTCGACATTTTCTTCTTCTTAAATTTGTCGTCCACATAGAACTTGCTCTTGCCGGTGAAAAACTCCAACCCCGGAAATTGCTTAAAATCGGCTTTTATATACGTTTCGTCGTCCATCACACAGCAGCCATATTTTGTCAGCATCTTCTCGTAGAGCTTCCGTGCCCGAGTTTTAGCCGTCGATTGTTGCCGCTCATCGGTGTTTGGGAAGTTCTGTACCTTGTATGTATGTAGTCCAGCTCTCTCTTTGCATTCTGGACGTAGCTCTGCGACATGCCGATCTTTTTAGCCAAATCACGGCTTGAGACGTTGGGATTTGCTTTAATCATCCGCTTCACCTTTCCCTCCGTCTTTTTTGTTCTCCGGTCCCGGTTTTCTTCAAGCTCCTTTGCCGTGGTCCAACGTCAACCGCTCCTGGAACCGCTTCAACACTCTGGAGACGGTTGAATGGTGAATGTTCAACATTTTTCCCAACTGCCGGTGCGACAGGTCAGGAAATTCCAGGTGTTTGGAAAGAATTTGTTCTCTCGACTCGCGGTGGTTCACCTCCATTTTCGTTGAATCGAAAAACACGCCTTCGAGTTTGACAGCATGTAAACAATACACATCAATGAGAAAGTGTGCAAAATTTGGTTGATTTTTACCCAATGGTAAAAAAGTTATGCCCTGTTGAATGTGTCGCAATAATTTCGTGTTCGCCCTTTACTGTTCTAATCAGAAGTTGGGTTAGCATAAGTGAGTAAGTATGTTAGTCTTCTTCTTATTTTTTCTTAGCGTTTCTAGCTTATTGCTTTCGCAATTAGCTTATTTCTTGCTCTCAACTTAGTATTCTAAATGCACTTCCACAGTTATTAATTGAGAGCTTTCGATGCCAGGTACCATTTTTACATTAGTATGATTGTATTGCAAGTACAATCATACCGTATGCCCAGAGAGTCGAGAAATTTTCCTTAACGAAATTTCTAGACCATACCGGGAATCGAACCCAACTTTCCCCTTCCATCATGGTGTTGATTTGTAGCCGCGCCTATACCAACTGTGCTAAGGCAGGACCCTGAATGTTGGAACTCATTATGGAAATTAGGTTAAAATGATGATACTGCCTCAAGTTGAATGCCCTTCTCCAGTATCTCAACCAGTAGTTGGCAACATTTAAGTTTTGCCTGATAATCACGAGTTCACTCGCCATCGGTACATGGTCGGAGGATTTTCCATATGTTCGATTTTAACGCGCTTCCGAAATTTGCGCATACGTTTGGCATCAAAACGATTAGGCATCGTACTGATTCTCACTGTCACGGTTTCTAAAAATATATTTCTTCCAAGAAGTAAAACTCTATCCAACGCGAATCGTTAAAACAACAGAAAAACTATTCATAACTGTACTAACTGGAGTATGCAGAGAATGTTACTTCGGAATATCCTTTTCAAAAATCAAAGCGAAAATCAATCGTAGGAAATTTCTTGATACTTGCCGGAACGCAACATTCGTTAAAATTTTCCAATACCGATTGATGAATTGTACGTTAAATATATTCATCTTTTGTTTGTTAAATTTTAAATACTTGAGTTAATAAAATGGCAATCGTAAAAACCTCTAGTTGATCAGAGCAAAAATCTCAAAAATAAATCAATCAAGAAACGATCGAGTTATTAGCGCCCGGTGTTTAAATTTTTCGTGGCGGCAGCCATTTGAAAAATGTACACATTGCTCAAGGTATGCAACGAAGAGGAAACTAAAATTGTTTTAGCTGGCTGTCAATTGGTAAGAACTTGTAAAGAAATAGTAATGTTGAATAAATTCCAATCAAACAAACTCTCTCAAGATTGAATTAGTCGTCTTGAAAAGGGCGGATTTGAAATTGTTCGCATTTGAATTAAAACCTTCTCGGTCTTTTGAAGAAGCAGGTTATTTCAGCCGTTGCACGTTGCACCTTACCAAAGATGGCTACCAACAAGATCACACACACAAGCACCTTATTTTGCTTCCTCGGGGTTGCGCCCACCGGCTGGCAACCGACTGCCTAGTACACCACTGCATAATTAATGGCGGCCTAGCAACGATTGCTACCGCCAGCAGCCAATTCCAAAGTTGGCGCCTTGTCTCTCCGCTCTGCCGAATAAAGCACCCTCCAGGGTACATGCCATCGCCAGCTGCCAATGAATACTAGCTCGTTCCTCCGCATAGCTCCAGTACTGCTACACGAATGAGAAAATTTGCTTTTATATCGTTCAGTGCTGAATATGAGACCGCCCTTGCTCACATTTGAAATCTGTGATAGGAAAGTACCGTGAATTTATGAAATCCAGCCTGCAAAACAAAATTATAAGACATCACCTTTGATTTCCGTTACTTTCAGTTGTTTCAAATTGTTAACGGATAATTTTTGATAATTGAATTGCTATGCGGTAAAATTTCCAACCGATTGATGTACACATTTTGAAAATCTATCGAGCATTTATGAAGTTATAAGCGTTTAATTTGAAACGATATTTCGTGACGATCGATTATTTTTCGATTTTCAATTTACATTCAACCCTTGCCGTAAGACATTTCAATTTTTCATGACGGCAGCCACCGCTGTCTACCATTTGGTTGATTGTTAGATAAATTCAAATTAAACAAACTCTCTCAGATTTGGATTGGTTGTCCTGAAAAGGACTGATTTGAATAAGTCCTTCTCGGTCTTTTCACGAAGCAGATTATTTCTGCCGCTTCAGATAAAGATGGCTACCAAGAATATCACACACTCAGGCACGTTATTTTGCTCCTCGTGATGGCGCCCACCGGCTGGCTACAAATCATCACCGACTTGGGCAACCGACTGCCTAGCACACCACTGCATATACAATGGCTGCCTAGCAACTGTTGCCTAGCCAAGGGCTTGCTAGCAACCGTCTCAGAGCAATCAACTAGCTCACCACTGGTTGGTCACCAGTGCACCTTCTGTGGCATATTCTACCACCTGCTACGTTGGCGCCTTGCCGCTCCGCACTACAGGTTTCATGCCATCAGGGTTGCCTCCAGAGTTCATACCATTGCCAGCTGCCTGTTCCTTGATCGCTCCATGTTCTGCTCAGCTCCAGTACTGCGACATTAATGAGGAATATTGCGAAAGTGTACCCATTTTATATCGTTCAGTACTGCATATAGGCCCTCCTTGCTTAAATTTGAAATCTGTGATAGTAAAGACAGTGCATGTAGTTAATTTACTTTGAAAAATCGGCATACTAAAACATCACCTTATGTTTCGGTTATTTTCAAGCGCTTAAAATTGTTAACGGATAATGTTTGATACTGGAATTGATACGCGGGAAAATTTCCAACGGATTAATGTAAACATCTTGAAAATCTATTGAGCAGTTATTAAGTTATTAGCGTTTAATTTGTAACGATATTTCGTGACGGTTGCTTATTTTTAGATTTTCAATTGACACCCTACCCTTGCCGTAAGACGTAGTCTACGTCAAAATGGACCGTGAACTAGTTTACGTTTTCAGGATGTTTCCCTTTAAACGTTATTTGGTTCATGATTACATGATTCAGTTCACGGTGTATTTTTGCTTGTTCTCGAATTCATGACTGCAGTCACGGATCTGGACATGGATTTTTTTCCGTGTATATTTTCGCATGGTTTTGTTTAATTTTTGGCTATGAATCGTATTTTGAAAAAAAATAATGCAACATTGGCTGTGGGCAAACCGATATTCGAACCGTGCTCTTCAGCGTGACGGCTCTTGATGGTAACCATTCAGCCACTTTGAATGAAAATGATAAAGAATGAAATGAAAACCTTATAATTTTATAAAAATTTATAAAATGTTACTGGAAACAATTCAAGAAGAAATTCCTCTGACGAGAAGACGCTAAAACTATGCTTCTAAAAATCCAATTTGGTTTAACAAGCAAATTACTAATTTGAAGGATCGGAAACAAAAGGCTCACAAAATTTACAGAAATTACAATAATCAATTTGGAAGCTTATTTGGAAAAGTATTTGAATATCTGCGACCAACTTAATTTAGCTATTTCCTCTGCACTATCTGAGTATAACGCAAAAACTGAAATTATATATTAAGTCATGTCCGAAAAAATTCGTCAATTACGTTAAAACTAAGGTTATATCGTGCAACTTTCCAACAAATATGACTTTGGACGAAAAAGAAGGAAATAACTCAGAAGATATTTGTAATCTATTTGCATCATTTTTTCAAGAGACTTGCACAACATTTCCGGACAATGATCGTGATTTTGAATATTTCTCATACTTTCCTGACTATCCCAGCAATATTGGTGTCAGTAACATTGTTGTACAAGACATTCTCACAGGTCTAAAACAATTAGACGCTAATAAAAGCGCAGGACCTGATGAAGTTCCACCAGTATTCATGAAAAACCTAGCAACTGAACTTACAACTCCTTTATTCTGGCTGTTCAATATGTCACTGGATAGTGGTAAATTTCCGAAAGAATGGAAAAAGTCTTTCACCATACCAATTTATAGATCTGGCAAAAAATTCGATGTTCGAAATTATCGTGACGTTGCCCTAATATCATGCAGTCCAAAACATTTCGAATCGATCATAAATCAAGATGTTTTAAGCCAAATTAAAAATAGAATAACTAATGCACATCACGGCTTTTTCAAAGGCCGCTCAATTGCTACTGGAATTCGTCAATTACTCATTAAATGCAGTGGATAACGGTAACAAGGTACCCCAGATGCGTATCCTCCCCCTTGCCTACCCCGCATCTGGGGTAGCTAGGTAAAAGATTATGCGCCCGATTGTATACTACCTTCAAAAGCCCTCCGCTCGTTTTCAACTTGTATCTTTCAATTTTCATAACCTGCCGTTACTCGAAACGGCTTTCTGATACTGATTCCTCAATCTTAGCACCGCAAGATGGCCGAGAAAATGCACATCAGCCACAATGGTGTGGAGCCGCCGACATTGAAGCTTGCTAGAGCCAACATCTTTTGGCTAGGAATGAGCGCCCAAATCAGAGACACAGAGGTGTACCTGTTCATCCATTCCAATTAGTATCTTTGGATGTTTTTTTTTTGCAGAATACCATGGCAGGAAGCGTTCGTTTTTGGTCACGGTAGACCAACTTCTTCGAGATAGATCAGCTGAATGATTTGACGCCACAGACAACAATAGCAGTATGCACTTTAGAACTTCGCACGCCATGGAAGACCACAAATTGAGGTAACCGACAATAGGACTAACTTTGTCAACTGCGAATGGATCAAATTTGGCCGTAAAAAATGTCAAACGGCTTCTTCTTAAGTCCCAAGAAGCTGGCAATGATTTTTGGCCTTTCGTTGCTTCACTGGCGCAACATCCCGGAAAAAAAATTGGGACCTGTCAAGAAACACCCGATGCGGAATTCCAACAGCTGCAGTGAATCTTTTGCCACAAGTGGTCGACGGCGACGGCCGAAAGCTATGGAAGAAAACAGGAAGAAAATAAAATATTATTACGATCAGAAGACACGACAACTGTCTCAACCTGGAAGTGGAAGTTCACTCGTTTATGTGAAGATTCATCGTGATACAACGAAAGTTTGGACTCCAGGAATCATCACCGACAAGATGAACGAAATGTCTTACCTGGTAAACGCAGAAGGGGACAGCTACCGTATGGACCTAGGGCACGTTAAGTCACATAAGGAATCGTTCAAGACGCCGTTTCTTCAATCAACAAATTCTACGAATGTACGAACGTATCAATGAACGAACCGCAATCAACGGTCGTAAACAAGCAGATTTGACAAATTGAGGAGGTCAGCCTACTGCACCCGAAATCTCGTGCACATCGGAGCAGAGTTGCCAGTCTGTTTGCCGAAATAAGGTTCGCAATCCTGAACTGGAGGACAGTTCACCAAAGCGGAATGCTCAGGCAGAAAATGAGGCACCCGAAGGAGCAACACCCGTTGTTGAAGCCGACTGCGGAAGACCACGCAGAACTAAATAAAACTACTTCGTATATTGCAAGATTATTGTTTAAATCAATGTTTAGTGGGGAGGATGTTGTATAACGTAGTTTTGATTGACCTTTGTAACATTGGATTTGAATAACCCCCGAAAGCATAGTGCAGTCGAGAGAGTGATGAGATAAGCCATGTTGCGTACACTCCCGTTCCATTCTACTCAGTCACTGAGTAGAATTGTATTCCTTTATTTTTTGATCACAGGGAAATGTTACTCAATTTTCGTAAAAAGTGGGACTTTCACTTCTTGAGTGAACTTTAGTACCAGCCCCTATGGCTTATGGTTATTGCGCCATTACTCGCTCACTGATCACAATATATCATTGCGCGATTACATCCTCCGACAACGCACAGAACCTTACCAAAACGAACAAGCAAGCAAGGGGCAAGACAGCTCTTCATCTCGAGCAATTTAAGAGTTGCTTTTGAGGCACCTCGAGTAACTCACGTTACTAGTGGGCGAGATCACTTTCTCTTTTCCACATCATTTTTTCCACAATAACATTTGGATCGAGAACCGACCAGCTACTGTCAAAACTTGTATTCTGCTATCTGTGCAAATTCTTAACTACCAAGTTTGATGCTGCGGTTGAAGATTAGCTTGAATTCTTTTTACCATCAAAATGGATGTAATTGTAAGTTTTATTTCACTATCTTATCAACCTACTCCCAACATAACTATAGCAAGCAAGTTATTTTTTTAAAAAAACAGGATGTCATAATGCAAAGAGCTTAACCGAATTGCAGATTACAGCCGCCGAACTGTTCCGAAGAACTCAGCGAGCATCTTTTTTAGAATGTCATAAATCGCCTTTTGACAAACATCTTTAGGTTCCAGATGGACGCCACCTTATTCGGTCTCCTCATGCGGAGTACCATCGTCGCAATAGGTTTGTCTTCCAACACAGCATCATGAATAGTAGCCCGGTGGCGTAGTGTCACATTTTCCGAGCAAACGTCAACACACGCTACGAGACACCTGGTTCGCTGGAACCGTTCCTCGCACAGTTACTTCCAATCAATGAAAAATTGGTTGGGCATTTGGTCCATGAAATAGATTCCGCCGGTTGTGGACCACCAAAAATATAAGAAAACCTCTAGAGCACTACACGAAAAACGAACTGCAGTAATCACACAATTATGGTAGGAGTCGCAGTAAAGATTGGACTCGGAAAAAATGCGACACTTTGTTTTGGATGTTACTTTTTATCGCGTGGGTTAAAATTGATGAAATTTTGAGTAATACTAGTTTAGGGTGCTATGTTTATGTGTGCCAGCAAATCTTGGGCGCGGTGATCGATAATCCTGGTCAGTCGCACAGATGGATCGGCAAAAGGCTTGGAATCCACCATTCCACCTTGTCCCGCGTTGTGAAGATGTTCCAGGAGACGAAGACCATCGGAAGCGGCCGAAAACCGAAAACGGAATACCCAGAAAAGCCGCGGAAGATAAAGCAGTACTTTAAGAATAACCCGAACCTTTCCACCGGAGACGTGGCCAAAAAGGTCAATTCGTCGAAGTGGTTCGTCCAGCAGACCATGAAGCGGGCTGGGCTACGTGTTTTTAAGGTCAGGAAGGCGCCAAACTGGACTGACAAGCAAAACACGGTGGCCAAATTGCGTGCGCGGAGGCTGTACCGTGAGTGGCTGGTCAAGCCAGGCTGTCTCGTCATGGACGACGAGACATATATCAAGGCGGACACCAAACAAATCCTCGGCTTCGAGTTTTGTGTCGGTACGTCCCGCATGGAGGTTCCGGAAAAGTTCCGGAAGAGAAAGATGGACAAATTCGCGACGAAGTACCTGTTATGGCAGGCGATCTGCGAGTGCGGACGGTACAGCAAGCCGTTCGTTAAAACCGGCACCATAAGCGGGCAGATTTATCGAGAGGAATGCTTGCAGAAGCGCTTGCTGCCCTTCCTCCGCTCTCACCGTGGTCCCACGCTGTTCTGGCCGTATCGCGCTTCGTGCCATTACGCCAAGCCTGTAATGTGTTGGTACGAAGCGAAGGGCGTTAATGTGGTCCCGAAGGAGGCGAACCCGCGAAATACACCAAAACTTCGTCCGATCGAAAAGTTTTGGGTGATAATGAAGAAGAAGTTGAAGAAAAGCGGAAAACATTCAAAACCGATGAAGCTTTGAAGAAAAACTGGGAGAAATTGTGTAAGGAAGATGGACAAAGCCTCGCCCAAAATCTCATGAGCAGTGTTAAGAGAAATGTACGAGCATTAGCTTGGGGGAGTAAATTCAATAAATAGATTATGCCAAAACATAGCTAATATATAAAGGGTGTATTCGATAAAAATGGCACACACATATATACTCATCAAAATTAAACTGATTATCGGATTTTCTTGAAATTTTCAGGGAATGAAGAACTACTAATGAGTTTTGATTTACAACATTTGTTTTATTCAATTTCGTCTCCCATCCCGAATGCCCGCACCTTCCTTTTCACTCCACCCATCAAATTTTGTACAACGGATTTTCCCAGTGTTTTTGTTGTTTTTACCCAAATTTTCTTCAATTCTAGCTCTGTTTTTATAGTTTTGGGATGTTTGCGAAGTTCCGTTTTCATAATTCCCCAGAATTTTTCAATTGGACGAAGTTCCGGTGAATTTGGTGGGTTCATATCCTTTGGCACAAAATTGACTCCGTTGGCTCGGTACCACTCCAATACGTTTCGAGCGTAGTGGCAGGATGCTAGATCAGGCCAAAACAGAGTTGATCCTTTGTGCTTCTTAATGAATGGCAAGAGACGCTTCTTAAGGCACTCTTCCGTGTAAATCGCACCGTTTATTGTTCCGGAAGTGATGAAGGGAGCACTTATTTCACCACATCCGCAAATCGCCTGCCAGATTAGAAACTTCTTTGCAAATTTCGATAGTTTCTTCTTTCGAACATCCTCCGGAACATCGAACTTCGACTTGGCAACGAAATATTCTTGCCCAGGAAGTTGACGGAAGTCGGCCTTGACGTATGTTTCGTCATCCATCACGATGCAACCGGATTTGGTGAGCAGCTTCGTGTAAAGTTTCCGGGCGCGGGTTTTCGCAGTGATGTTTTCTTTTCATTCCTGTTTGGGGCTTTTTGCACTTTGTAAACAGCACGCTTCATGGTTTTGTATGTATGTATGTATGTAGGAAGCCACCATCCTAGCGTGGGCCTTGCCCTGCATGCGGTTCCACTTAACAGAAAGATCATGCTTTGTTACCGTTCTAAATTCAACATATCGCTGTATGAAGGTCCAAAAAGGGTTGGGCAGGCCCGTAAGCAGACACACTTACGCGAAACCTGCGGGAATAAGAGAATCTCCTTCCAGCAATATAATCCTATAAAACGAATAACAAAATACGCAATTCAGTTAAGCTTTCCACTAGATGGTTTGTTTAAGAAAGGCGCGTCAAATTCATTACAACTGTTGGAGTGGAATGTACCAATCATAAATGATAGACACATCCCCTCCTAGACTCCGGTTGGCCGTCCACTTCATTGTCCAATTGCAACTTCAATGATGCCCTGATGCACCCTCCCATCCCAGTTATGTTTTAAATCAATAAGGTATTAGGTTTTTAGAATATATATCAAATATAGAATATAATAAAGAAATAAGTATATGTATAGAGTGCGTATCAGTATATATAGTGAGCGGAAAATTGGGTAGCCTGGACTGGATAATGTTTTCGAATTGTACACCTTGCATGTCAAAATTTCCTAAATGATTTTTATTTAAATTACATGTTTGCATACTGCTGGCCTACTGCACTTGTAGAAAAACCTGCAGAATAACCTGAAAATTTAGACAATGTATCGTAACCATGAGAAAAAAAATGAATTAAAAATTATTTTACATAACTTAGTAGTTCCATGGATGACCTGAAATAATTTTTATATAATAGTATAACTTAAATTTCGGCATCTTGTTCCGTTTCCTTGCATCGCAATAATCATTTGTAGAGGATCTCATAGGTAGTACAGTGATTTTAAATAATCAAATTAATTTAAATGTAATAATATACTTTCATATCATAACAATGACGTAACAAAATGATAACATGAGCACGACAGTTATCGATAATAGAATGTATATCTGTGACTAAGCTGTTCATCCTCGCGTCGATAGACTTTACCTTTTTCAGCTAGCATAAATGACAAGTAAGATTAATATTTGTATCCACAATAATAATAAGAGAATATAATTTATTAATGTACAAAAATTACCTGACATCCAACGATCCGAGCACATCTAATGTGAACGTTATGCTGAAATAATGAAAAACAAATTGAGCCTTTAATGCTCGTAATGTTGCTCCATGCTCATAAGATAAGTGATTTTAGAACGAAAAGATGATCCCAAAGCGTAGTTAATTTATAAATTTAATGTAGATGATCGCACCCCCTCACTTCGCTATTGTCAGATTGACAACATTGCCCAAGCTACGCCAACCAGCGTCTCCATGTTTCAGCTGGCAGTCTTGTGATCATATGACTCGTGGAGGCGTGAGGTAGGAACTTGTGAGGACCAAAGGTCTGTCGTATCCTTCTTTAATGCTGTCAACTCACCATTTGAAGCCCACCCAGCACGCTTCATGGTTTTCTGCACAAAACCGACTGACACCTTAGACTTTTTAGCGACATCTCGAATTGACATGTTTGGACGGTTCTTGAATTGTTGTACGACTTTCCTGGCCATTTTACTGTCCATTGGACCACTTTTACGACCACTCCCTTCCTTCCTTTGGACACTCAGACGCTCCTTGAAGGTTCTTATTACACGAGACACAGTTGTATTTGCAATTCCAAGCCTTTTAGCAATCCACCGGTGGGACGCCGCTGGATTTTGATTGTGAGTGCATAAAATTTTCTCACGGACAATTTCTTGTTTCGACGACATGACTGGAACTACTGAATGTATAACTATGAAACTTGGCAGATGTAAATAATACACTATTGATAAGATCTACTCAAATTTCTAGGTTTTTTACTCATACGATTCAAAAGTTACAGAAGATTTTCTGTGTGCCATTTTTATCGAATACACCCTTTAGTTATTTAATCCCTGAAAATTTGAGAAGTATCCGTTTTAAAATGAATTTTTGGTGATCATTTTTGTGTGTCTCATTTTTTCTGAGTCCAATCTTTATAATACGGCACTCTGATGATTATATAATTTCCCGTTATTCTAATTTTATTTCATATATGTGAACGAACGATGGGAAAATTGGATTTCGCACAAACGACGCAGCAAAAAAAAAAACACTTCACTTTCGAAGCACGGGTTGCTTCGATCCTATCATTCGCATTCGCTTGAACTGTACCTAACATGATTTCTAGGGTCCTGGTTATGGAAATTTCACAGCAGGCGAAAAAATGTACAGTTACCAGCACTGTTTGAGCTTGTCGGTCATATAACAAGACTGCAATATAACAAAAATACAAAATCTCACTGACTGCTAAGTTTGCAACGTCCACCCCACTGACCACTTCAACCAAGTGGCATATTGCTATCTCCTAATCCTAACTCAAACACGGCCAGCAATCGTTGAATCTCATACTTAAACGTATGCCCGTATCGGCGGTAGCACATTCCCTCCGTATCTTGTAATCTCTAAAAATGTTACTCTTCCCGGTAGCGCTTGTACTCCTACAGACACTCGTCGAGGCTTCCAACTACACACTTCAGTTCGAAGCAGTCAACGTAGTTGCAAAACTTGACCTCGCCAGCAGAGAACTTAGCGTGGAACGAGATGGCAAACCGGTTCAGAAGGTGGCCATGGGTCGAGATCTCGGAACGGTTACCTTCTACCAGCAACTGGATCGTGGATTCAAAGTGCGAAACGCCGACGGAGAAGAAACTGAATTTACCATCGATCTGGACGAGTCGGATTTTTCTCTGTTCACCGTGGCTAGACGAGTTCGGCATCGCTCCCGGATGGTGGTGGATTGTGTCCGTCTTGGAGAAGCCAACTGGTTCGGTGGACCGATGCAAGTGATGCAGTATTGGCCAGTTCAGAAGATGCGCTTTCAGGAGTTTGATTACATTATTAAAACGGACGACAACTGTGCCATTGCGGAGCGGTACTGGTTGAACTCGCATGGATCGTTCATCTTCGTAGAAGACGAAGCTCCGCTGTTCATCGACCAGAACTACGGACAACCCGGTTTCCTGTGTTTGGAGGGGAAAAAATCCCTTCCGTACGACATTCACGACCATGTTTACTCGTTTATCTATCGGATTGGAATTGGCGGAGATGCACGGCTTGCCCATATGGGTGCCATACGCAATATTCTCGGAAAGCCATCCGGTCATCCGGCGGAAGCCATGGTCAGATATCCGACATGGTCAACTTGGGCGCGTTTCAAAACGAACGTCAGTGACAACGTGTTGTACCACTATACGGAAGAAATTTACCGGAATGGTTGGAGGAATAGCCAGATTGAAATCGATGACGATTGGGAGAAGTGCTACGGATCGCTGGAATTCGACAGTGTCAAGTTTCCTCGAGCGAAGCATACGGTGAGTGTTCTGAAGTTGAAAGGTTTTCCCAGGGTCACCCTATGGATTCATCCATTCATAAACAAAGACTGTGAACCAATATATTCTGAGGCGAAGCAAAAGGGTTTTTTGGTTGCCAATCATAGTGGACAAACGGAGTCACATTGGTGGAACAGCGAGCCGGATGGGTCTGCGCATTTGGATTTTACGAAGGCGGAAGTGGCCCAATGGTTCACGCAACGGTTGCAAGCTATTCGAACTGAGTTGGGAATCAATGGTTTTAAGTTTGATGGAGGTGAGCCCAATTTGATGCCACAAGATCCTGTTCTAAATGGGCCCCGTGCCAAACATCCATGGTTGATTGCCGATAGCTATCTTCGAACGGTGGCGAAATTTGGTAATTTGGTGGAAGTTCGATCTGCTAGGAGAACTCAGGATCTACCGATTTTCGTGCGGATGAATGACAAGTTCTCCGAGTGGGGATGGCACAATGGCCTCCCGACGCTGATTCCCACCCTGCTGATGATGAATATGGTCGGCTACCCGTTGGTTCTACCGGACATGGTCGGTGGTAATGGCTATTTTGGGCAACTACCGAGCAAGGAGATGTTTATCCGGTGGCTACAAGCCACGGTATTCATGCCGAGCGTTCAGTTTTCATTCGTCCCGTGGGATTACGATGCCGAGACGGTGCAAATTTCGAAGAGGATGACCGACCTGCACGAGAAATATGCCGGTAAAATCATGGAGCGCTTCGAGCTGGCAGTCTCCGAAGGATATCCGGTTAATCCTCCAATTTGGTGGATCTCGCCGAATGATGGGGAAGCTCAGAAGGTGTTCGATCGTAAGTCTAGCTATGATGCTTTGGATGGGGGTTGGTGATGTAATCGATGATGTTTGATTGCAGAATTCCTGCTGGGAGACGACATCATAGCCGCACCGGTCGTTCAGAACAATGTCCGGGCCAGGGACGTTTATTTGCCGGAAGGGGAGTGGGTGGATGGAAATATTGCCACCGTTTACGTCGGACCACGATGGATTCGGAACTACTCGGCGCCGCTGCACGTGCTCCCATATTTCTTGCGGAAAGGAGTTAAATTCTATTGATGGGATGAACTGATGCTATAACAGTCTCCCGTGTTAAGTACCTACAGCTTTTTTTCGAATTTCTGTGGTTTTTACCCAAAGAGTTAAGAGAGATAAATATCGGTTTTTAATAAAACGACATAGGTGAAATTGTATTGAAGTATCAAACGCAAATACGCACAGCTATTGATTGATTTCAAACTCATATCTGATTTGGAAACTGATATTTAATCCTCCAAAATAAATTCAGTCCGTGACACCACCTCAGCTTGCCATCATCAAGTTCATAATGCTTTCAATGTTAAAATTAGTGTTGCCAAATAAATGTATTTAATTGTTTTTGTTCAGATATGATCGAATAAGCTGTGCTTCATCTGTACACTATTTTTTTTTTAATCAGTTCGTTTATTTGTTAGGCTCAGGCGTGTGTAACACTTTACGGAGCCGATATTCAATATTGTTATTTGCAATGTATAATTTTTCAATTTTAGTAAAGTGGGGTGCCAATTACTCGTGGCTAGCTCGAGGTTAATGGGTCACATTATTGTTTGGAAGGGGCTAGGCAGGTAACTTATTTCAGGTATTTGTTGCTGCTCATGGTTGCGACATCTTCCAAATCCTCGGTCTCTGTAGTCCCTTACAGGAACTAAGCTGCAGATGGGTGACCACAGCTTGCTGGGCAGGTACAAGTAGCACGGAAACAAAAGGATAATATAACTGGGACACAATGGCAGGGAATTTACTAGAGTGAAAGGGAGGGGGTGATGACATTACACTCTTAGATCAGACAAACAAAGGAATTCGTAAATCGCTTGCATGTAGGGAAGATCACGCATTCCCAAAACATCTCTTACTTCGCGGAAGGGTTGTCTACCTCGGGCCACAAGGGTATCCAATAGTCGTGCTCTGGAGGCATCATTACCCGGGCAATGCCAAACTGCGTGATCGATGTCATCATAACCGGTTCCGCACCTACATATGTTGCTATCGACGAGGTTAATTCTGTAGAGATATGCGTCTAGCGAGTAGTGGTTGGACATAAGTCTTGACATCACACGAATGAAACCGCGACTTACATCCAGACCTTTGAACCACGATCTCGACGAAACATTAGGAATAATGGAATGTAACCACCGCCCAAGAGAATTACTTGTCCAATCGTTTTGCCAACTTTGAAGAGAACTCTGACGTACTAATGGGAAAAATTCATCATGTGAAATTCTTCTTTCAAAAATCTCGACTTCTTGTGCGCCCACCTTTGCTAGAGAGTCCGCCTTCTCATTGCCTGGAATTGAGCAATGTGAGGGGACCCATGCAAAGGTAATCCTAAATGATCTTTCGACCAACGCACACATCTGCTCCCTTATTTTTGAAGGAAAGTAAGATGCGTGCCTCACTGTTTTCATCGACTGGAGGGCCTCAATAGAACTGAGACTATCCGAGAAGATGAATACATAAAGTCAACATATTTACTTAAAACTCCTCTGAGTAAACATCAATTTGCTTATCAGGAAGGTAAATCATCGGTAACAGCGTTGCATGCGGTTGTTACTAAACTAGAAAAATCTTTTCAAGCTAAGGAAATCTCACTAGCTGCGTTCCTAGACATTGAAGGAGCATTTGATAATTCATCTCATAGTTCAATGGTTAAAGCAATGATGAAACTTGGTTTCGACAAATGTATTGTCGATTGGATTAACGAGATGTTATCAAATAGACAAATATCAGCAAACCTCGGAAGCTCATCCATCAGTATTAGAGCTGTAAAAGGGTGTCCACAAGGAGGCGTATTATCACCTTTATTGTGGTCTATAATAGTTGATGATCTCCTTAAAAATCTGAAAACCCTACGGTTTGAAGTAGTTGGCTTCGCAGATGATATAGTCTTAATAGTACGCGGTAAATACGACTGTATCATTGCAAACAGAATGCAAAGTGCTTTGAATTGTGTCTCTTCGTGGTGTGATAAGGAAGGCTTGAACATAAACCATTCCAAAACTACTATTGTGCCATTTACAAAGAAGAGAAAATACTGTATTGAGAACTTAAGGTTGAAAGGCACACATTTGGTACTTTCAAATACAGTCAAATACCTTGGAGTATTTCTTGACAGCAAACTAAATTGGAACTTTCATTTAGAGCAGACAATCAACAGATCGACAAATGCTCTATGGATAGCCAAAAGAACATTTGGTAAGCAATGGGGACTAAGGCCAAAAATGATCCATTGGATTTATTCGGCAATTGTGAGACCCAAGATTACCTTAGCTTCATTGGTCTGGTGGCCAAAAACAAAAGAAACTGTTGCACAAAGAAGGTTAGAAAAACTTCAAAGACTAGCAACTTGTTCAATTAGCGGTGCAATGAGAAGTACACCAACGAAGGCACTGGATGCACTACTTTTTATGTTGCCATTGCATCAATTCATACAGTTAGAAGCTGAAAAGAGCGCTCTAAGGATCAGAAGGTTTGCGAACCTTTTAGAAGGTGATCTAATAGGACATCTTAGCATTCTAAAAATTGTAAATTTTAATCCTTTAGTTATGAACAACGAAGATTGGATGGAAAAAAAATACAACTTTGATTGTTCATATCAAGTTATTGATCCTGGGCGTGATTCGTGGGCAAGAGGTGGCCCAAACCTCCGCCAAGGATCGATTGTTTTCTATACAGACGGTTCGAAAATGAACAATCAAGTGGGAGCTGGGGTAACTGGCCCAGGGATTAACCTTTCAATCCCAATGGGAAAGTGGCCAACTGTATTCCAAGCTGAAATTCAAGCAATTCTGGAATGTTCTGCTATATGCTTACGCAGAAACTATAGATATTCAAATGTATGCATTTTTTCGGATAGTCAAACAGCTCTGAATGCTTCAAAGTCAGCAATATGCACGTCCAAACATGCTTGGGAATGTGTTCAATCACTTCGTAAATTGTCTTGTCGTAATCAAGTCAATTTGTACTGGGTTCCTGGTCATTCTGGAATTTATGGAAACGAGAAAGCCGATGAACTAGCAAGACTCGGATCGTCTCATCAGTTTGTAGGACCTGAACCCTTTTGTGGTGTATCTGCTTCTTCTCTTAGAATGGAGATGAAAGCCTGGGAATGCTTGAAAGTGGAGACAAACTGGAACAACACTTTCAAACCTAGGTAATCAAAGCGGTTCATTACTCCAAACATTTCAATGACTCGCAAGTTACTAGATCTTACCAAAAAAGATCTAACAATATATACAGGCCTTATAACCGGTCACAGTCCGAGCCGTTATCACTTGAAGCTGATAGGAAAACTTCAAGATGATTCATGTCGATTCTGTAACATGGATAGAGAAGACTCGGAACACTTGTTATGCCACTGCCCGGCAATTTTCAATAATAGGCTGAAGTTCTTTAACAAAGGGCTACTAGAACCCCTTGAGATTTGGAGAACAAACCCCAGTACGGTATTACACTTTATTCGGAGCGTTATACCGTCCTGGGACAATGCTTTAGGTCAGACTAAAAAAAAATCCGAGAAGATGAAATAATGGTCTACGGGCATGTCGGAAATTATCCCCAATACGAAATTGATTGCTGCCAGCTCAGCAACATATACGGAACAAGGTTCCTGAAGTTTCCGGAAGGCAGATGAGTATTCATTGTAAACACCGAAACCAGTGGATCCATCAATGCGCGACCCATCAGTGAAAATTCTTCAATTGCAATTGACATGTTGGTACTTTTCGATGAAAATATGGGGAATTAAAATAGGTCGAAGTTGATCTGGAACTCCTTGAATAGCCTGTTTCATGGAGAGATCATAAGCAATGGAGGAACTGTGATAAGGAAAGCGTACACTAGGAGGGATATAGCATGGAAGACTAATATCAGATGACATATAGTTAATATAGATTCGTAAGAATCTAGACTGGGTTCTCAATTCGAGCATTTCTTCGAAGTTTTCAATCACAAGGTTGTTACTGATTCCGCACTTGATCAGTATTCTAGATGAGAGCTCCCAGAAGCGTTTCTGTAAGGGTTTTACTCCTGCCAGAACCTCCAGGCTCATATTGTGCGTTGAATGCATACAGCCAAGGGCAATACGTAGACAACGATATTGAATGCGTTCCAATTTGATGAGGTGGCTATCTCTTGCCGAGAGGAAGCAAAAAGAGCCATATTCGAGAACTGAAAGAATAGTTGTTTTGTAGAGTTTAATGAGGTCTTCCGGGTGAGCACCCCACCATGTCCCGGAAATTGATCTTAGAAAATTGATCCTTTGTTGACATTTCTGTTTTAAATACGCAAAGTGATTACTCCAAGTGCATTTTGAATCAAACATGACTCCAAGGTATTTGAAGGTCAAAGATTGGGTAATGTCTCTTCCCAACAGCTTGAGACGCAGTTGGGCAGGGAACCGCTTTCTATTAAACACTACCAATTCGGTTTTATGCGGGGAAAACTCGATCCCCAAATTTCTGGCCCAGATGGACAGATTATCTAGGGAATTTTGCAATGGTCATGGCAAGATTTCCGCACGTGGACCTCTAAAGGAGATCACAGCATCGTCTGCAAGTTGTCTTAGCGTGCATCTATTTTCCAAGCAGTTATCAATATCTTTAACATAAAAATTATAAAGCAAGGGACTTAAACATGAGCCTTGGGGTAAGCCCATGTAGCTAATTCTGGAAGTTGTCAGTTGACCTAGATTAAAGGTCATTTGTTTTTCTGACAGTAAATTATACAAAAAGTTATTTAAAATTCCTGGCAAACCACTACTGTGCAGACTATCTGCAAGTATATCTATGGAAACTGAATCAAATGCGCCCTTAATGTCCAGAAATACTGAAGCCAATTGCTCCTTGTGTGCAAAGGCCAGTTGTATATCAGATGAAAGCAACGCTAAACAATCGTTTGTTCCTTTGCTCTTTCGGAAACCAAATTGCGTATTTGATAGCAGGTTGTTTGATTCAACCCAACGGTCAAGTCTTGATAGGATCATTTTTTCTAACAATTTCCTTAAACATGATAACATAGAGATCGGACGGTAAGAATTGTAATCAGATCAGTTTCCCAGGCTTTTGAATAGCTATTACTTTAGCCTGCCTCCATGCGGGTGGAACTATATTTAATTCCATGAGAGTGTTATACAGGTTAAGTAATCGCCTTTTAGCGATATCGGGGAGATTTTTTAGAAGGTTGAATTTAATCATATCGCTTCCCGGAGCAGAGTTATTCGATGAAAGAAGTGCCATTGAAAATTCCAACATTGTGAATGGTTCGGCCAGAGAACCGTTATTTCGGGTAGTATCCCGTAAATTCGGTTGTGTTGAGACAGAGTCTGGACAAACCTTTTTAGCGAAGTCGAATATCCACTGCATGGAGTATTCTTCACTCTCATTGGAGGGTGAGCGGTTTCGCATATAACGAGCCTTTCTCCAAAGCGTTGTCATCGAGGTTTCTCTAGATAGTCCCTCTAGAAACGAACGCCAGTAATTGCGTTTCTTTGCTTTGAGTAAGTTTTTAAGCCTTTTTTCAAGCTTGAGGTACTTATCAAAAAGCTCACATGTATCATGTCTACGATAATCTTTAAACGCATCGGATTTCTCAAGATACAACTTAGTGCATTCATCATCCCATCCAGGGGTGGCGGGTCTTCTTTTGAGGGATGCACTTGGAACACGTCGTTTCTGAGCTTCTAATGCACTTGTGTACATCAGGTCGGAAAGGAAACGATACTCTTCTAATGGTGGAAGAGGATCGGTAGAATCAATACCAAGGGTTACCGCCGATGCAAAATGTTGCCAATCGATATGCCTCGTGAGGTCATAAGGAACATGGATTGGCTGGTCTGTTTCATGAAAACTATTTGTGATTGAGATAATAATTGGTAAGTGATCACTACCATGGGGATCATTGATTACCTTCCACAGACAATCTAATGATAGTGAATTAGAGCACAAAGATATGTCAAGTCGACTCTCCCTGGCAGGAGGTTTTGCTATTCGTGTCGCTTCCCCAGTGTTCAAGATGGTCAAGTTGAAATCGTCGCATAAGTCATAGAAAATACCCGCTCTATTGTCATCGTATTGTTCGCCCCAAGCAGTACCGTGGGAGTTCAGATCGCCCAGAATAAGAACTGGAGATGGAAGTAATGTAATTGAACTCCAAAGTTGACGGCGGTTTATTGATGCCCTCGGAGGGACATAGACGGAAGCTATGCAAAGATCTTTATTCTTTACATTTATTTGGCAAGCGACGATTTCAATGCCTGAGACTATTGGGAGTGAGATTTTATAGAAGGGGTAGCACTTTTTGATCCCCAGAAGTACGCCACCATATGAATCATCTCGGTCCAGGCGAATAATGTTAAAATCGTGGAAGTTTAATTCATCTTCGGATGAAAGCCATGTTTCACAGAGAGCAAATATATCACAATCAGAATTGTGAATCAAATACTTGAACGAGTCTAATTTAGGTATTAGACTGCGACAGTTCCATTGTAATACGGTGATCATATCTTGATCCTCACTCGACGAATTATTCATCGAAAGATATGAATTCACCAATAAGGGGCCATGATACAGTCAATTGCTTGAAGTAGTTTCCAACTATAGGAATAAGCAGGTCAATAATTCCTCGGAGCGGTGAAGCATCCGAAAGGCCAAGAGCATTTAAAATGTTATCCAGAATGTCCCTAAAATTAATCTTACCTCGCTTGGACGCGATATTCTTAGAATTGCGAGAAGACGTAGTTTTTAGTTTTGGCAACCGCGGCGGGTTGGTATAGCTACAGCTAGGAACGGATGCATTTGCTATTACCGGTTTATTCGGTTTTTTTTAAATTGACCCCCGCTACCTCCAATTTTTTGCAAGCTTTTGAGAGTAGGTTTTATTTGTGTCCGGCGCACACCCGGAGAACTAGTAGGCTTAAACGTTAAAGCCGAGTTCTTCCAGGTATGTAACCTGCCTTCGTTGAAAAATGCCTTAACGACCTTCCGAAGACTGGAGCGCTTGGACAGCTTCTGGTGCAAATTGGTTTCAGAATCTGGCAAGGAATATGTTTACCTGATGGCGGTTATTAAAAAAAATGTTGATTCTTTCCCATGGGAATGCGACAGTTGAAAGAGGATTTTCGGTAAATAAACAGTGTCTGATCGAAAACCAAGCCGAAGAAAGCCTCGTTGCTCAACGATTGGTGTATGATGCCGTTCTTAGTGCCGGCGGTGTAAGTGAAGTCGAAATTAACAAGTCCTTATTCCAATATGTGAAGAATGCTCATGGACGGTATAAAGAATCGTTGGACAAGAAGAAACGCGATAAAAACGATCGGATGGTAAGTGAACTGGAAGTGAAGAAAGCTAAGCTGCTAGCTGATGCTCAACGACATGTGGCAATTTTGGAGGAGCAAATGAAAGATTTGGTCCGTTGAGGTAAATGGTTTCGAATTTGAATGGATGATGAAGAGAATAATAAATGTTGAAGCGTGTGAAAATAATATATAACCAGATTTTGAAATTCTCCAACAGACAGAACGAATTACCCTTCTTTTAGTTTTTCAACCATATCCTAGTTTAATATGTATATCAGCACCCTATCGTTAGGGTTCCCATAATTTACGTTCCGGGAAAATGACAGTTTATATACTGGGAAAACCGGGAAAAACCTGGGAATTAAAAAAAAAAAAAGGCTAATGAGTTGCCACCCTGTAGAACTTCAACAAATTCTAAGATGCACTTTTATCATTAACATCAGCAAACTATCATTTTGAGGGGGATCAATCAAAACTTCCGGTCCGCCTCAAGGCATTTTGCTATGAGGTACCAGGCGGGTCTCTACCGATTGCCTGTCGATCTGCCCAATTTGGAAGTCGTCTGAGTTATCTCAAATTATAATAATCCGTCCAGTATATCACAAAACGCGATTGTTTGAGCGGATTGGGTAATGAAATCATTGGGTATAGAACCAAGTATCCCCCGGGTGGTGCTAAATCGATGAGCTTGGACATCAAAGTTGCCAGAAGGCGAGAAATGCATCTACGGACTCGTTATTTTTATCAGGTCCCTCAACCGTAGTTTTGGTGGATTGTTCTTTATATTATATTATAAGACTATTATTTAACATACAACTAAATGTATTATTCTGTAAATTTGAAATTTCAATCTCAATTTCAGAGATAAGGCGCTATAACCTTGGCAAATTATTGCCAGACTTTTGGTTCAAATGCCAAAAGTCGACCCACATGCAAAAGGAGCATAAACTAATCGTTCTAGCATCCATGCTCCCAACGATAAAATACAAATTATCACATTATTTAACTCAATATGGAAGCGTTTGGTACGGGAGGTCCACGCTTTCTTCCCTTGATTCGAAGTACTAGAGCGATTTCAGACACTCTCTCAGAAATCACTATATTTCTTGGAATCCTCTCTGCGGCACATGCTACGCCGTTGGCCTTGCCGGTGACTAGAAAAATGATGCATTCAAGAAGTCGTCGTTTTCCAGGCTGCTTTCAAGAATTGGATGCGTTAGTGAGAGATTAGATTAACATCAGCAAACTATCGTTGTGCGTATGCTTCCGTAACGAACTGACGATCGGTTCGATGAGAGCTTTCAATAAAGATGAAGCTGAGTTGAAGGTTCTTAGTCAAAACATAATCATTTACAACAGAACATTCATTGAACATTTGGCCTCTGGTCTTACTTCTTAGGAAACTAGAATTGAGGCAGTCTTCGACGGTATTGACCATTCTTCATCGTTTCAAAAACTTTAATTCAACTGGTATTCTTCACCATCTCACTGCCACGACTGACTTTTTTTTTACTAAACTGAACTCCTTATAACTTGTCATGGAAAATCAATTTCGGAATGAACGTGAACCTAGATCGCCGTGGTCAATCGACTAAAACACTGAACCAATGGATTTCGAAGCTCAACCAATAACATAAATTCCCCGCAATTGCCGTACCTACCTATCGTCCGCATATATTCTCATCCATTTGACCTCTAATTAACAATAACATTCGGGAACGGGTTCTGCTTCGAAACGACCAGCTTGTTGTGCTGATGGCTAATATAGCCCTTGATCCTACCCTCGTAGATCAAATTGGCAACGATGCAGTGAGTCTCGTCCATTGTCAGCTCCTCCTCTCCCACCCACTGCAAGGCCGTCAAAAATGCATTCAAATCGATTTGATGCGTCTGCAGAATCAAGTACACCTTCTTGAAGAGGTTTCGGTAGGCGAGAATCTTCAACTTCTCCACAATGAGGTAGATTCCGGCATTGATGAAGAATGCTTCATGCTTCTGGATTACCTCGTCGAACCGCCGAACGTTGCCCTCTTTCAAAGCGACGGTCAGATCGTGGAACTGCAAGACATTGTACCGTTCCAGCACTTCTTTTCGAGGCATGTATCCCAGCAGCATCTTCACCGGAACCAAGTAGGTCAAAATCAGTCGCTTGTTTTTGGCGAACTTCCTCGGACAGTTTTCGAATGCAAAGCTCAAATACTCGTCGGCGTTTTTGTAGTCGGAATCGAACATGGCCTTCCTACCGGCAAAGTATTTGTAGGTGATTCTCTGGGCCAGGCTAAAGGAGTCTTTGAAATTTGAACTGTCAATCGCTCGAATCAATGGTTTGCAGAGATTTAGCTTGTTGATTCGGAAGTACACCTTAAACAGCTGGTTCACAAGATTCAGCATACCCAGTCGCTTGGTTTCGCCATCCGTGGCTCGATTATCAGCGGCACAAGCTCGAAAGCAAGCCATCAAACACTCGGCTGCCTTTTCCAGGATTTCGCCAGGCTTGGACGTTTTCAATTGCTCTTCACATTTGGCCGCCAGCCGGCGAAGATCAATCGACACGGTATACATAATCGGTAGGAACCAGTTTTCATCCTTCATGACCTGAAGCATCTTGACCACAGCTTGGATGCAGTTGGTTTGCTGTTTGTACGCTTCACTGTAGTTGCGAGCTGAAATGGCGTTTTGGGGTTACCACGCACGAAGAATGCTTAAAAACTACTTACGCTCCTTGGTGAGATAGAACAGGACTTTAAGATGGCAGGAAACGACCTCATCCAGCGGAGGCTCAAGTCGCCGGTCGACGGCCGTCTCCGGATATTCAACGTGCAGTGTCGGATTGTTGACATGATGATCGGACAGAGAAAGTAGCCTGGCCACGGCGTGACCCTCTCCTGCGTTCCAAACGCACTGCACCGAGTCTAGGTAGCGGTAGAGGTTCATGTTTCTTTTTTGAACGATGGTTCTTTCGTGACCGTGTAGCGATGAGAATGAAATGAAATCCTACAGGCGGGTATAATCTAATTAGTGGCATGTGGACGGCGGAAACGAAACTTTATGCTTACCTAAGCCGATTGTTTCCGTTCAGAACATTACTTCTGGAGGTTTTAAATGCTTAAAAGGAGTTTAAAATTTGCATTCAGCTGGAAGCGAGCTAGACGCGTTGAGAGGCAAACAACTTTTTGACAGCTGTGGGATCGCATTTGCCGGCGACGGCGCAGTCTTCGAGAGAAGAAATTCACCATCAAGAGAGGTGCAGAGTGGTGAATGTGGTGGCTTTTCAGGAGAGTGAGTGGCACAAATGAGTGCTGGTGCGACATCTGTGTTTCAGGTTGAGCTTTGTAGAAAATTGGAAGCATGAGCAGCGTTGCCAGATATATATGCTTATCGAAATTATATATTGTACAAAAATATCTCGCGGCAGTTCCGCGACAATGCTTGCAGATCGGCGCACTTGTGCATTGGTTCATTTGCGAACTTATTGTGATATATCTAGTTTAAGTTTTACCCACATTTACATGACTCTACTATTTACGAAAATGAGTCAAACACGACTCAAAATAGAGTAAAATTTGTGGCCGTGTTCGATCTATTGAAAAAAAAATCCTTCACGGCCACAAAGTTAACTCAGCGTGATTGGTCACTTTATATTGTTGTATTGGAATAACGCTCAGTTTAGTAAAATTTTGAGTTATTCCGTGAAATATTCCTGCCCCGGAAACTGCTTGAATTCCGCTTTGCTGTAGGTAGCATCATCAATGACACGGCACCAGTATTTCGTTGGTTGCTTCGTGGAGAGTTTTCAGGCACGCGTGTTTGCAACACTCTACTGGCGATCGTCCCAATTTTAGGCTGGTTTACAGTTCGGGAAAAAGCATCACGGGATTTGGAAACGGGATTTCGCTCGGGATTTGGCTCGGAATTTTTTTCAGATGACGTTTCTTCACATTTCTCCACACTCAGTGACAAGCAAGTTTTGCGTCTCAGCTTTTGCGTATTGTTCACATTTGTGTAAGTTTTTTCTTGCAGGAAGCATTGAAAAATCGATAGTTTTGAAGACCACACCGGATTCACCACTAATCTTTTGGAGTTTTGCTTTATCAAAATAAATTCTAGAAATTTATGAATCATTTTATTTCAGTTTACTTTAACGATGTATGTTTTTTACCTGGTCGATTCCCTGAAAGCATCCCAGTACTTCCGGCACTCCTGGACACTATCGGATTTATTCAGGGACGATGAAATAGTACAACTGATTTGTTGTCAAAAAGCATCTTTAGCTATTTTGTTGGAATTCTCCTTGCTTGTTATTTGGTACAAGCAAGGATGTTTTGATATTTCTTGGCAAATCTAATGTCAATCTCCTTGTTCCGTTTTGTCGTTTTTGCTACGCGTTTCTTTTCTTTTTTGAACGAACTCTTTATTTTTTTCGTCCAATATTTCATCCTGGGTTGGCTGTTCATCAATTTTATCCTGACTGACAAACCCATCAAAGTCTTCGAGCAAATCAAAGTCGAAAAGGACTGTTTCCGAACTCGGCTCTCTTTCTGATATTTTAATATGTTTTCCCTGTTCGAGTTCAAACTCCAAAAACTTGCAAAATCCGCTTGAAAACAAATCGGAATGATTTGTTCCCGCCAAAGAAGTAGTGTGTAGAGATGAATTTTATTTCCCGTGGTAAATCCCGCAAATGGGTTTACACTTCAGGAAAATGTAATTTTTGAATAGACTTAATTCCCGCCACGGGAATTCAAATCCCGGACTCCATTTAAAATATTCAGGTGCCCAAATCCCGTGACGCTTTTCCCGAACTGTAAACCAGCTTTTAGGAAGTTCTGCAGCTTGTACGTTTTCGATCCGGGTCGTTTCTTGACGAAACTTTGCGAAACATCAAGTTTTTCCATCAAGTCAAGTCCCGCTTCGAAATGTTCGGATTGAAATGTTCTACATGAAATGAGCAATCAGCGTTCTCTCGTTCTTTTTGTGGCGTTGTTCCCGGGAACTGGACGACTTCTGGCTTGTGGTCCAAGGTCATCCGTTTCTCGATCCTTTGGAGCTCCCTAGAGTCGGTCGAATGATGTATAGTATTTGCATGTGGATGAACAAAATCCTTTCGGACGAACGGTTTACTGCGGTTTACTTGTTTTCTTCCATCTCGACGGGAAGCTTACTGAAAACTGCACAACTGAGCGGATGTATGCAAATGTAAACGCGAAACTTGGTAAATTTCGGTCAAGTATGAAAAAAGTTACGCAAGTTTGAAAGTGCCGCAATAGACTATTGCACAGAAAAAGCTAACCACACTTTTCACCATGAGAGTATAAAAGATAGAAACAGCCACCGTGCTCTCCATCCATTTTCTCACACACGAATTTCTGAACACAAGGGCACCAGTACTTGTCCAATCTGAGGTGTGACGTCACTGTGATTTGGACCATAATTATCACCTCACTCTTTGAAGCTCTGGGAGGTTAAGGGGAGTCCTTTTTCCATTATCACTTAAACTTCACATTTTTTAGACAAAAAAATCACTAACAAAACAAAACAAACTACGTGCAAATCGCTAACCAATGGATGCTAAGTTGATTCACACGATTCTTGAAAATTTCACGCCTGAAGTGCTAATAAAAAAAACTTCGAAGTGATAGGGACTTGATCTCATATGTCCTTAATGTGAAATTTAAAAACGATACAAAAAATATATGCTAGCATGCTTAAAAACTTCCAGAAAACTTATAAAGAAATGATGTCTTCAACGAAAGTTATTTTTTGTTGTTTCATTGTATTCACAAGAAATCATAATATTATCACATACATTTTGTGAACCAACACTACCCAGCTTACTGATTTCAAATGGAACCAACTATAAATTCTCGTTTTAGTAGTTATGTATAAAAATTTAACCTGGTTTTCATTCCTTCTTTCAGACATACAGGAGTTCTATGAACTCACTCTCCTAGACGACTCGAAATCCGTTCAGCAGAAAACAGCCGAAACGCTGCTCATTGCCAGTAAATGGGAGCAGGACAACGCAGCCAAAGCAAACGAGGTGATTATACGCACCATTAACCTAACCTATGTGATGTTTTGAATTTCAAATATTTATTTTTTCTAGTTGTTAGTCCACTTAACCACCTTTTACGATCCACCCACCTAACCTTCCCCATCTATGCTTTCACTTGTGTGTATCAATCTCTTCCCTTTGTTGTATTGTGTATTTTAGAATGGTAACACCACCACAGGCACTACCACCATCGCCATCACGACCACTACCACTAGCAATCATTTCCCAATTTCATCGATAACCAATGGCAACAAAAAGCAACAGCCACAGCCGAGCCACAATATCAACATCGGCCAACAGCTGCAACAACTGCACCAAGAACTGCTCGAGAACCAGGTAGGGAAGGCCAAATTGTTTTTTTTTTTTTTGGCATCTAATAGTTTCCCGATAAACGATAAACATGTGGGCTGATTCAATACATTTTGCATTTTGCTGCCATGCTTTTAGCTGTGTAGATTTTATGTCAGTTGTTGAAAACAGAAGTACAGGACATTCGCACTGAGATTTGGCTTTTTCGGCATTGAGGTTGAAGTTTAGATCACAAATTGTTTTATTGTAATTTGATTATGCTTTTATACTATTTACGTGGTAAAAACCATTCAACTGCTAAAAATACATACACAAGTGTTACTCAAAGTTGATATGCGTTTCTTAAAAAGTTAATAACTTTGGTTTCTTCAGTTGATGTTCTTTTCAAGAATTCAGGTAAGGATAATTAGTGTAAATCTACAAAATTAGTCAACATAAAAATAAAGGCCCGAATGCAATGATAGAGGAAGCGGAACGTCAACTGTGGTGAAAAGCCTGATGAAACCTGCTAGTCGAATAAGAATACTGGTTCTATCCAAGCAGATTCCAATTGGATATATCGACTGTCTAACATGCCGTTGCCTTTTCGTTTCTGTCCACACTGCGTTGTAGCCTTAATACAATCGAGCGGTATAAGTATGATTGTTTGTTTTACAGCGTTCTCTAGATGCCAATTTTAACTTGAAGTATGGATCTTTCATTAGTGGCAATTCCCATTAGTAAAGTATCTAGTTTTCAAAACGAGAAGCTAGTATGAGTTTCAATATTCAATATGATATATCTGTGACGTTTGTCCAGGTAAAAACTTTTTTCGTTTTGTCTTAATTCTCAATTTACTTTGAAGTATTTTGACAAATAATCATGTCAGACCAATAGAAACGCTCATCGTTCTGTTTCTTTTCTTATTCGTCACATAATAACGTGAGATTCTTTCAGTATAAAATGATGTGAAGTTACAAACTGCTTTTAATTTTTCGAAAATGAATCAAATTATATTTAACCTAAGGGCATCTTTAGCGGTGGTCTATTTTTGGAACAACTTTATGCTTGATCAGCAAAACTTGAATCCCCGCACCGGTGTTCTATTTTTTGTTGTCAAACCCGCCAACACCTGTCATCCAGTCAATCATTCAACATCAGAGATCAGAAGTTTTTTTCCAGAGATTTTTCACAAACTTTTGCCATTTATTGGTTTGACCAAATAATATTTACTGCCGTTAGCTGACGACGAGGAATACTTGCTCTTTCGTTTGGCTGATGGGTGAGTGTGTGAATGCATGTATTTCATTAAAACGATATTAGATAGAGCTGATTTGTAATTTGGCAGCGGATAAACAAGAGTCGAAACGGAGAGGATCACGTCCTTGAAGACGCCAGAAATTCATAATTCAGAAAACGTCCCAGAGATTCAGGAGACTTCTAAAGATTTTTGAAGGGATCTTCCCAGAAGCTCGAAAAACTTTCCAATAGTTCAGGGCACATCTTAGACGCTCGGGGTACTTAACTTTTAAGAAGAACTTAAACTTCTTCCAATAGAACCAAAAAATCAACTACTTTTTCAATGTTTAATCAAATTCGTTTAATTTCCGCCGTATCACAATCTTGGAGATGCTAGAAAGTTATTGTTAGGTATAACTATTTATTTCACAGCAATTCCACCAACTTATTAAAAGTTTTGCAAATCGACCAACTTCCCAGATTTTTTGCAATTTCTCGTCAATTATTATTATTTGTGTTATTCTACATTTTATCATGAAAGAGGTACCAAATGGAAGTCCAAATAACTTCTGGGAAGCTAAATCTGCTTCTTGAAGTTCCCGGAATTTCCAGAAAGTTCCTTCTATTCCATGGATGATCAGCAAACTTTTTGGAAGTTCATACAAGTTTCCGGAAACGTTGAGAATTTTTCGGCAATTCAATGGACTTCTCTGAAGTTCCAATTCTCTTCTCAAAAGAGAGTGAGCAAACTTCATGATTATCTTGTACCTTCCAATAAGTTTATTCGACTTCCGAGAAGCTTAATCAACTTCTGTCAAGTGTATTATATTTCCACCCAATCTTCATAGATATTCCGAAGTTCATGGTAATTCGGAAAATAATTTTTAAAGAGTTCGGGCAGTTTCCAGAAGCTTACATAAGCTCTGACCAATTCACCTTACTGCCGATAAGCTGTAGATTATGTAATTGAATAATATAATATTCAAAAACGATTTCTGGAAGAAAAAAATCAAAGATTTTTCGAACTTTTCCTCCGAGAAATACGAATAGAATCTATCTTCAAGGTATCATCGGTTTGCCCCAGAAAGCTTATCAAAACTGCCATAGTAAAATGTATACTAACCTCCAGAAGATAAACCTGAACATCCTCATCCCCAGTAAACCTGCCGAAAATTTCTATACAACATCTGTATGAGCTATTTTCGAGTGCTAATCATGACCAATCCATCAATAAACCGATTGTTCACTTTGAAGACTTCGTTATTTTTCATTTCCGAGCAATCGAAATACTATTCAAAATCGGAATTTGCCACCAAATTAGTCGTAAAATCAACAACAGTCACAACTCCGAGACTGTGACTAATTTCGAACTAGTCAGCGTTTCCGGAAAATGCAGCGGCTGTAAAAAACTGAGAGAACCATTCGTTATTCAGGAATGAAAACGAAAAACAATTCGCTAGCTAGGTAATGATCAACATCCGAGACGAGCAACACCACTTCCTATCCGGCGCCAGCATCACCTGCACCAAACACGTCCACTTTTTGGATCAAAAGTTGAAATTTTACGCATTAATTGGTATTATCAAGCAGCGTGTAGTGTTTTGGAACAGTATTTTTCAGGGGGGGATCACAGGCATCTTCAACGGCGATCCAAATCGTGGATTGGATTTATTGTTTTAGACCAAACGCAAAAACATCGCTGCACTGGTGTTGTAAATTTTGTTTTATACTGGATCTATTTTGAATCATTTTAAAACTGGTATATATTTTGATCTATTCTTGCATTTTAAGGTCGATTTTTGAGTTCAACGTATCATTCGCTTCGGAAATGTTACCGCTTTTTGCGAAATTAATAGGAAAAAATATTTCTAAACGGCATCCTGTACAAAATTTCACCAGAAAATCGATATGTGAAACGTCCCCTCCAGTAACCCAAAATATCTCCGGTATCCGGGAACCATGGCCATTTCCTGTACTGCATTATAAAAAAAAATTTCTCCGTCGAATGCTTCTAAGAGAATTAAAATCGGTCAATATTTCGTGAAATTAGAGCACTCCAAAGTTGACCATATATTTGCCTATCCTAGTTATTTTGTCTACCCCCTGTATGTGGAAGTAACTTTGGACATTCTGAAATGGGTTGCTAGATCTGCTGTAGAGCTATCACTTTCTAGCTCCTGGATTAAAGCTGCTTTCAATGTTCTCCTTCCAACACCCCGAAACACGATCATCACAAACAGTGCGTGGCAAAGTGACTAACCCCCTGAGGCATCTTCAATCCATTTGAACGCCAGTGACATGCTTGGTGGTAAACATAAATTTGACATTCTCTGACAGTCCTCCTGGGGGGAAATAAACCTGTCCGTACGTGAATTTAATACCGGATCAATCGAAAAAAGTTTCTAATCTGAGAACACGATGATCGGTTGCTTTATTTCAACAGCAACAGCAAAGACAGCAATCGTTTCGAGCGCTCAAACCGTAGTGTTTTGATTCGTCCTGTTATCATCTGTTACCTAAATGGCGATTTAAAAAATGGTTGCATCATAGATAAACCACAAACGTTGAAGGTTGTACCATAAACGTAGTAAATTTGACTGAAATTTCATGGTAGCGTTGAAAATAGGCATAGTCGGGTTAAATGGTAGTTTTTACTACAAGTTTTTTTTTCAGTGCATGCAATATAAAGCCAACACGTTTTTTTTTATATCTTTTCGATGTCAGCTAACTCACGCAACTTCACTTCCCGATCATTCAAAGCGATTTTGTTGATTTTTTTAAAATGTTTTTTATTTTTGGTGTTACCGCCGCATTTGGACGTGAATGGTGTTCTGCGGGGTTTATTACGGTTGTCACCTTCACTATCACTATCACTTCACTTACACATCACCTCACATTTTTTCTGCTATTACTGGTATCACCGTGATCAAAAATGATCTCCGTGAGGTGGAAGTGATAGTGAAGTGAAAATCGTAGTAGCCCTCAGAAAATCTACGGTTTGCGTCACATTTTTCGGTGGCGTGATGGTGCCGTGGCAACCATAATAACACCGAGTTCATTCGAATCGTCACCTCTGGTGAACTCTTTCATATTTTTTCACTTGGGTGACATTCGTAATAAGGTTTTTTGTTTTCACTTTGTTTTCACCGTGAAGTGAAAACCGTAATAAGCCCCTGCATCATGAGTGACTCTACGCTCACGTTTGAAGTCAGCAAACCAACGTTTTATTGCTGTTTCTGATGGTGCAGGGTCCTCTTAACACTTTACAAGCCATTGCTCTGCTTGAACGGTATTTTTTCCCATCAAAAAACCGTGTAAAACTGAGAAAAATTGTTTTTGATCTATTGTTTTGAAAACAACAAAAGTAACGCCACTCTTAGCACAATAATTTAAAAAAAAAACTTATGAACAGAATGTCAAGAAATTTTGACAGCCATTCTGGTAGGTTACTGGTAGGCTTCAAAACCAAGCTCCATCTATAAGTGAGGCCCGGAACTTTTCAGCCCAACTGATCAGGGGGGCAATTATTAAGGATTTCGCTGTAGCTCACATGGATTTCAGTATCAATGTGATGAACATATGGTTAAGATGAATGCATCAACCTGTTCTTTCTCATATTCAACGCTTTAATATGTTCGCATCGTCACGTCATTATAGGATACGAAGCGAGTGTGAAAGAGATAGTTGATTTGTTCTGTCATGCCTTGGTATTGATCGATTTGTTTTGATGGGCCATTTTTCGACAAAGATTTTTAGATCAGTTGGACAGCATCGAGCCCGAACCCGGTCGACAATAAAAGGTAAATTTTATGTTCCTTTTTCGTTTGTAAGAACCATAAGTGTTGTGTCCAATCTCGCGTCGTGTTTTCATTAGTGAACTACAGTTCTTGCGTTAGCACTAAATCAAAATTATGAGAAGGACTCTTGTTCTTAGAAATGGCTGTGGTAGATTAATGAGGCAAGTTTCCAAGGTTGACAATTTCAAGGGAGAAGCAATTGTGTCCGCTTGTCAGTTAGGCCCAAATGAAAAATCTCTGTCGATTTCAGTTGTCAGATGTCCAAAATTGTCAGATGTCCAAAATTGTCAAAATCATGTGAACTATGGTGCATCTATAAGTGGTTGACAGCGATGTTGACCCCCTGCAACTGATATCTCTTCGCAACTCCTTTCCACCAGTGCTGTACATTTTCATGACAGTTATAAGACTATGACCATCGTCTTCTCATGATCCTCACAACTCACGAATGATGGGTCACTCAAAAACAGGGCAACTCAAATACTATGTTACTCAAAAACAGGTTGATCTCATTCGACCATTTTTGACAAAAGCCTTCATGACTGCCCGAGAATGTGATACGAAGGGAGTAAAAAAAATCAATCACTCACTAATTATCTGTGAGAACGATATGCAAGACAAATTATTTTCAGCATAATAGGTGTTAATCTCTATGCATATTAAAAATACTTCTTTTTATGTTATCATTTTATTAACCTTAGTCAGTATTTTCATTTAATTAACCTTCCTCGGGCAACCTAGACACAATGTTTCCTCCCCATTTGAAAGGTTATGGTCTCAAAAATACATTGGTGGTGAAAAAAACCTGGTTTCAGTAACATTGATCACCGAGAATCTGTTCCAAATGGAAGGAGGTTTTGATTTTGATGTGTAAACGGAATTGCATACAAGACATTCCAGACTAGTTGTAGAGAATTGCCGTCTGAACAAAGTTTCTCAGCATATTATTTGTCATCTTTTGACATTATCATATTAGTTCCAGATCTTGTCGCCGAGATGGCGCTGAAGTCTATATTTGTCAAATGAAGCGCTAGAGAGTTGCCGTCTTGGGCTAAGTTTTTCAGTATGTCATTTGTCGTCATTTGATAATATCATATTAGTTCCAGATATTGCCGCAGAGATGGCGCCGCAGTCTATCTTACATTTAAATGAAGCTCTATAGAGTTGGTTTTTTTCTGCAAAGTTTCATAGAATGTCATTTGTCGTCTTTTGATAACATCATATTAGTTCCAGATCTTTCAGCAGAGATGGAGCTGTAGTCTATGTTTGTCAAATGAAGCTTGAGAGAGTTGCCGTCTCAGGCATAGTTTTTCGTTATGTAATATGTCGTCTTTTTTAATTATCATGTAATGAGATTTTGCCGCAGAGATGGCGCAGCAGTATATTTGTGTCAAATGAAGCTCTAGAGAGTAGTCGTCTGCGGCAAAGTTGTTCATTACTCGCATAATGAAAAACAATTTGCTATATCGTCAGCGGGTGGATAGTCCTGAAGGAAATGAATATATTTTTTGGCTCAGGAAGTACTAGCACATCGGTCCCAAGCTCGGTTCCAAGCTTAATGAATCGCCCCTAAGACCGTAAATCACACCAATACACTCTCAAATATTATGTCAAAATAACATAGCGAATCAAAACAAAATCAAAGATACTTGTATCAAAAGGTACTGAAAAGCTCAAGAATGTATGGCAAGGTGCCGACTGCAAGGTGTACCTTGGAACTAGGGGTTCTACAACAGTGAACCAATTTCAAATCGCTAGTTGCACATTGATTGTTGATATAGTCAAAACTATATTGTGAATGTAAGATATATTATCACATTTTATTTTATTGTTAACAAATAGTTTAATCGCGTTTTCACCATATAACCTCTACATTAACATGTATTGTTAATGTATGCCATATTGTCATTGGAAGGGTTTTTATTGTCTGCTCACGGTCTGGATTATATACCTACATTTTGGGATACACACTTAATTTAACTCGTCAAAATGTTCAACAGCCGATCATCTCAGCAGTTACTTTTGCTGATATCCCTGTTTAATGTTTGTTTGTTAGCTGAGTATCGGTAAAACTTTAATTTGTTAGCCGAATCTCGGTTACTTATTTACTGAATCTCAGTAAATTGAAACGCTGAAATTGGCTGTTGGGTTCTAGACAAAAAAAAACTATGTGCGTAGAGTACAGCGAAACTGTTTTTCGTGAAAATTATATGCATTTATATGCAATACCGTTAACACAGCCAAACTAAAACTTCCTTCGCTGTGTAGCAGATTCCCGGTAGACAATGTTACCCGAGCAGTTTTTTTTTGTTTCAATGCATTTTTGAGACCAGAACTTTTCAAATGGTGCATAAACAGTAAAACTCTAAACATCAAAACTCTAAATTTCGAAATTCTACAAAGGGTTGAAATCCGGGTCAATATTGATCCTAATCTCTGATGTGTCACTTCATTTGTACAACCACATTAAACTGATTTGAAAAAAAAATATGTTTATGCAAAAATAAAGAATTAACTATAATGGCTGGCCCACAATTGATACGTTGCGGATGCGTTTGCGTGAATTTGACAGTTTTCCCATATGTTTTCTGTCAAATTTACGTCAACGCATCCGCAACGTATCAATTGTGGGTCAGCCATAAGAGTTAAATATTACGAGTCAAAAAATTTCAGCCCGATTGGTTTAAAAATTAAAAAGATAGCGTACATTGAAGTTCTGCCATGGGTCAGAAGGGACCCCAATATCTTAAGAAGGTTAATAAACGCAGCCCACAATCGACTAATTCAAGAAAAAATTGGCGAAAACTAAGTCTAGTTCAACTTATTTTTGCATTCGGTCGTACCTATAAAAATAGGAAAAAAGGTTTAGAGAAGAACTGAACATTCAATTAACTAAATCGTGAAGCTTAAGCTGCGGGCACGTCGCTATTAACGGGGTGATGTCTGCTGGTTTTGATGGCGGAAACATCGGTACTAGCGATGACCATCATGACCGTCTGTGTACTATTGAAGTAAAATGATGATCAATTTCCCTGACGGTTTATTTATTCTTGGCGATATGATCGTAACACATAACCTTTGTACAAGATACAAAAAATGGGTGAGAATCGCTAGAGAAAAATATCTATCCGTTGTTATTTCATGTTGATGAGAAGTTCGAGCGAGAGAGGCTCTTCTGTTGCTTTGATTGTTATTTGCAAGAATTAGAGTCCCTATATAAAGAGTCACGCCAAGAGTGAAACCAAATCTACCTATCGGGGCTACCTATCGAACAGCCCATCTGAATCATACAGGCACGCAAAATGAGAACTAATCGAAATAAGTGTTGCATGTTCCTCTTTGCGTGACTCTTTATAGGGACTCTAGCAAGAATCTCATTTGTCAATTCTAACGCTGTCAGTACCGTGATGGAGCTCAGCACTGCTTTCCACTACAATCTTTAACGGAAGTTCGGATTTTTTCGTTTGCAAATCAACGTGAACGGAATGGCAGCAAATCTGTAAGCGTCACGACAGCATTGGCCACCATACCCGCGTTATAATCTTCAACCTACTCTTCATCCATGCTTACAACCGCATTTCGAAAGGCTTCACGAGAACGGGTTATCTTCATCTCAAAAGTGTTCTTCCTGCTTTTTGATGGAAAACACGCTCTCAAAACAACTGCTTGCAGATTAAATACACAGTTGAATCAAAGAAGAATGCTAAGATGGAACAGTTGGTACAAATATTTTTTCATTTCAGTGTCCTTTTCAAAAATTAAAATCGGTCCCTTTCGAATGAGCACTCCCCAGTAAACGGGTTGACAGATCTTGTTATGCTCATGCCGTTCCCTCGTTCTGCAAACAAAGACCAAAGTACCTTGAGAAAAAGGTAAAACATTTTGCCAGCTGTCATATTATTCTCACATACACGCTAATACGATCTTACTCAATGTTGAATAACTTTTACTCAATTTTACTAAGTATATCTAAAACGTCAAACGCTAAGTAGTCGTATTTTATGAATTTGATTTATTGTTATTCAAAACACAAGAAAACTGCGCCAGACTCAATTTTGAGATAGCTACACTTTTTTTTCAATAATTTAAAATGGGTCGGATAACGTCTTTGTCAATTTGCGCTTCGGAAGTTAATTTAAAATCTAATTCGTATTCGAAAAATAATTACCAGTCACGACATGGAGCAGATAGCAGCCACTGTAGATGCGGAAACGTATCTTAAAAATGCTAAGCTGTTTTATCTTAACTGGGGTTCGTTGATTTTTAATAGTATATTACATTACAGATAAACCAAACATTTTCGAAACTCTTTCTGGCGTATGAATCGAAACCAGACTTATTGGCAAAATGGCTTTTATATAATGTGGTTAAATTTCTTAGTGTTGAAAATGGTAAAGCTTGTAGTACACTGTTTGTCCAATAGCCAAATATTTGGCAAAGGCAGCCAGACAGCTGACAGATATCATAGATGTTTGTCAGATGCCTATCTGCCTATGACAAATATTTGGCTATTGGACAAACAGTGTACTACAAGCTTAAGCAAGCATTTCATCACCCTTGCCTTGTCGTTGGATTTTACAAATGTAATAATCGATCCACTAACTCTTTACTTTTAAAACATAATATTCATATTATACTTACATATTACAGAGCATACTCGGGCATAACTGCGGGTCAACGGCGAAATAAAAAAGGCGAAATGAAAAAAAAAACTCATTTTCATATATTTTTGTTTTAATGTTTATGAGTTAGTTCAACTCGAAACTAAATAAATACCAGGATTAGGGAATTTTTTTACTATCGTACAGGTTTCGGCCGAAAAACGCAAATTGAAGTAATGTGAATTAGCATAGGACAAATAATGGTCAAGAAATGCTTGCTGAAAAAGTAATGTTGCTTTTACAGTCGAGATTTCTTTTTTTTTTGTTGTTGTTGGGGTGAAGAACCACTGCGTCCACTGAATTGAACTTTTATGGTAAATTTCTTCCCTTGTATAGGCTAGTTTGCAGCTCAAAAGTAACGTGCATTAGGATAGGACAAGTAATGGTCGAGAAATGCTATTACTGTCGGAATTACTTACCTTGTATGCAGCTGAAAAGGAGGGCAAACTTCGTAACGTTAGTAGTGGCACATGTTATTTAAATGGGACTGTCACTTTTCCTTGCGAAATAATATACCGTTCGATTATTCCACAAGGAAAACTGACATTTCACCTATACTTGAGCAGAAATGGCAAAAATTTCTTCAGGTGTTTACTTGTCAGCTGCATACTAGCCTTATGCAGTTGAAAAGTAGGAAAAACTGAAGACGGTTTCATAACGTCAGTAACGTCTTCTCATGTAAACTACATGGAGCTGTCTCTTTTTCTCGTGGAATAATATTCCGTTCGATTATTTTGCAAGGAAGATTGACATTTCACCCATACTGGAGCAGTTGTCGAAATTACTTTCGGTAAAAATGGCAAGAATTACTTCTGGTCTTTACTTGCCAGCTGCATACAGGGCTATAAGCCGGAAAAAACATTTTATGAATTATGGAAAATTAAAAAAACAAATATTTTCTTGTTCGTTAATTCCTTTAATGCTTTTTTTTCGAGTAATGTTCGAAAAACAATGGGCCCGACCTAGGGCCCGACACTCGTTTTCATACCAAAATAAAAATAAAATGGGGATTACGCAAATTGAATTTTGGAAATGAAACTCAATTTAGGGTACGTTCGGTTTTAAAGTTTTTAAGTTACTCGTTTTTAATGTTACTCAAATATGAGTGAAACTGGATGGCAAACAAACATCCATGTTTGTAATTAGACACCGCGAAGTTCCTTCTAGTTGTGTAAATTTTATCTAATTTTAGAGTTTAAATCGTTGTGGATCTTCCTGAAACAGTGATTCTAGCCAGGCTTAAAGTGAAATTAAACAATATGATAATCATAATCATAAAAATTAAATTCTTAAGTTTTTACGTACGCATGCAGATTTTATTAAAATAATAAAATTGGTATACTTTAACTTTATTTAAAAAATAAGCTTTTTCTTAAAATTATTCAGAAAAAATGCCTGAATAAGTGTGATACTGAAAATTGAGAAACAATTATCATCGCGTTTTTGAACACCTCAAATATCAGCGCTAATTGACTCAAAAATATTCAGTAATAACGTATTCATCCAATCAATTTGTATACTTAAGTAACGTACAAGAGTTATTTAATACCTACATGCAGAAATTCAAGCAAGAAACATGCGTTTGGCTCTAGGTTTGGCTGGCTTTTGAATCGAAACTGCTTAAATTTCATTCATTTCTGAAGACATTTCATAACTTTTTTTTGCTTTTGTCTTTTTCGTACCACTACATAAACATTGCAGCGACTACAATAACTTGTACTTTATGTACGTTGGAAACAGACATCACACTGACGTTTCTCTTTGTCAATCTTGACAATTCAAGATGTGTTCAAAAATTACGATACATGAAATGAAAGGGACCGAGGGTCAATCACAAATTACGTTTGTGATTTCTGAAAAGCACACGAGTATGTAATCGTTTATCGTTGGTTGAATGCTGGCTTCGAATTTGTTTTCCACATTCGAGTTCCATCTGTTTTACAACTCATCAGAACTGCTAGGCAAAAAACAAATCTTGAATTGCTCTGGCTTGGAACTTCACTGAAATCGTAATACTTTTTTGAAATAACGGCCTTCCAAAAGTCGCTCAATCGATATCAATACAGGTGCCGTAAGCCAGCATGGTTTTGCCAGCATTGGTCTTGCTGGAAGCAACCAGTAATTATTATAATTATTTAATAATCCCCCGTCCACATGATTAATTGTTGGAAAACAAGGTAAACAAAAACACTTCTGTCATTTTGTATTTTTACAGTGCCTACTGTGCCCGTAGAGTAGCATTGCTCTGAACCAGGCATTCCGATCTTAGGCGAAAAAGTAAACAAGAATGCCATTTGGTCGCGTGCGCAGGTCACTATAAATTTCATACTAATGGCCCATCGGTAAGCTTGTCCGTTTGATCTATGTGCCCTGAGCTTTTCCTCCACCATCATTTTCTTCCGAATCAGCCCGATGACAGCAACGAAGCCGCGATCTAATTTTAAATGCTAGTTAAACTAGTATCCCATGCGCTCCGATAGACTTGCGAACTTGTTGTCTTCTCTCCGCTTTCGCTGTAGAGCATCCGAACCGTTCCGATCAACGATGATATCGATGACTGAAAGATGTTCCTATTGAGAGGTGGAACAGTATAGCAGTTCGATTTTGTTGCGGATCGTGGCAAAGGCGCTCCTGTCACTGTATTCTGCTCTCGGTTTGCTTTCATAGAAGAACATAACGAAGGAACAGCAGGAATCGCGAATTCTTTCGCGGGTTTGTGATTGGACGGTTTACTAGTGACAAGCTGCTCATTTTTCCCCGTGCCAGTCAGCAACGGTCGACCATTATAAGCGACCGCCACCCGCTTTTTCCGTTTGTTTTCCCGCTGCGCGATTTCGGTGTTTGCAGTTTGCTAATTTTAACGAATATTTTCATCTTTCAACACCCATGTAGGTTGAAACGTGTGCGCCGCGGTGTGTGTTGTTGGACTGGCTATCGGGTCAGTAGAGTGCACCATTCTGCGATGATGGTTGGTTCATTATCGCGGGCCTGCTTCTGCAGTTCGCTATTTTTTTTAAATATACAAGAGATTTTAGACGGAATATACCGAGCCAGAGAAACAATTTCAGCGTGTTTCAATCGTTTCAATGCTAATATCTCAAAATAAAACTCATTCATCGTGTGCTGATGAAGAGAACGATGTGAGGAATCCACCAAAGACGATGGCGGTACGGCGACGATGAGCTCGGTGGTTGATGAGTTCGAGTTCACTGTTTCATGTGTGTTGGGAATTGTGATTGGTTGCGAATGTAAATACACCAAACAACAATGGCGTTGAAAGGTGTCACAGGTTTTCTTAGATTTGATTTTTTTTCTAAACAAAAATTATTTAATAAATTTATACCAGATCACACGATAATAGCAGCGGCTGGATCGTCATAAAGACAATGGATATAGTTTTTGGCTCAGGAAGTACCAGCACATCGGTACCAAGCTCGCCTAATGATTCGCCCCTAATAAAGTAACTCACACGAACACACCTTCAAATATTCTGACAAAATAACACCGCGAATCAAAACAACTACCAAGATTCTGTACCGAAAAGTGCAAGAATGTATTGCAAGGTATATTTCGGACTAAGGGGTTCTACAACAGTGAACCAATTTCAAATCGCTAGTTTCACATTGATTGTTGATAATAGCAACAATCAATATGCAATTAGCGATTTGAAATTGGTTCACTGTTGTAGAACCCTTAGTTCCAAAGTACACCTTGCAGTCTGCACCTTGCAATACACTCTTGCGCTTTTTGGTTTTGGTACCTTTCGGTACTAGTATCTTTGTTTTTATTTTGATTCGCTACTAGGATTTTTGACGTTTAACCACCTTTCCCTTTCTGGCCCATGCAGAGGAATTATGTTTTCCTCCAAATAATTTCCCTTCCTATTTGCACTCCTTTGATCTAAATGACGCTGTAGTGTGCGTGCGTTAAACGTCACTAAGCCTAATGTTATTTTGATAGAATTTTGGGGGGGGGTGGGGGGGGGGTGTATAAATAAAAAAAGAAAAAAAAAAAAAAAAAAAAGAAAAAAGGGGAAAAGAGGGGGGGGGAGGGGGGGGGGGGGGGGGGGAAGAAGGAATGAAGGGGGGGGGGGGAAGAAGGGGGGGGGGAAAAAATATGTTTTTGTGGGGGGGGGGGGGGGAAAAAAAAAAAAAGGCGCAAATATGTATAGTTAGGTGCTGGCTTCAAGGTGTACTTCGGACCAAGGGGTTCTACAACAGTGAACCAATTTCATATCGTTAGTTGCATATTGATTGTTGATAATAGTGCATTCAAAATCATCATCCAAATTAATACTGAGCAGTTTCGTACCTGGGGAAATTTTGAAAACTTGCCAAACATGTACAAATGGTTTACGAAGTTTCTCCAAGTAATTCACTTGTTCCCTGAACTTCAAAATGTCCGATAGAAATTATCTGATAAATCAACAACTGGGGTGCGACTCTGTCTTAGATACAGCGTTTTTTAATTCTGTTTCTAAAAAATGTGTTGACTCTTAACGTCTGTATTCACAATAATTCGGACACCTCAAAACTGAAATAAAACACAAATTTCGCATTATATTTCAATTGTAGTTGTTTACTTTAGATTCGTGGGATATGATTTAACAATTCACGAAGTCAAAACATAGTTATGCGTTATTTGCATAAAATTTTCGTATTTTGCTCTTAGCTTTATCCATAAGGGTCTGTAAAGACTCTTCAGATACCGTGGGGGCCGTCTTTGTCCATTTTTTTGGCAGTGCTTGATATCTTCGAATCCTTGTTTCTCTCCAGAAAGCATTCGCTTCATCAGAGCCCAATATCTCTCGACTGGACGTAACTCTGGAAAATTTGGCGGATTTGCGGTTTATGATACAATATTCTCTTACTTTGCTTTGTACCGCTCCATCACAGTTTTAGCATAGTGGCATGATGGCAAATCGGGCCAGAACAAAGGTTTGGCTTTGTGGTTTTTGATGACCGGTAGTAATCGCTTCTGCAGGCACTCATTCTGGCAAATTTCATTATTGATTGTGCCTGTAGTGACAAAAGATTCACTCTTTCTTTCTAATTGCTTGCCAAACAAGGCTCAACTGAAGCCCATAGCAGCATTGAAAACCAGCCCTGGAAGCAAAGTATCTTCCATTACAACTTCGTCAAATCTTCCATTACAACTTCGTCAAATATTCGCAGCACAAAGGTGGAGCCCACAGTTTTGCTGTCAAGTTGTGTTTGTCGTTACGATTGTTTGATTTTTGGACAAAACCAGGTGACAATTCTATTTTACGATCCACCGTTCGAACAGAGCGATTTGAGTTTTTCTTCAATATCCTCTTCACCTTTCGATCCATGACAGGATCAGTACGTCCATTGTTTTTATCACTGGTCGGTTTCCTCTCGATCGTCATACGTTCCGAAAATGATTTGAGCCCACCGGGAACAGTGGATTCAAGTCAAGATTTTCCTTACGTCCGTACAAGCTCCACTCACACACGTCTTTTCATACGTCGCCATCTTGAACACTAAACATGGAATGTAAACATTAATCAGAATCTTTTTCATCAAAGATTCCCAGCTATACCTCACGAAATGTTTCAGTCCTAGTCCTGAAACGTTACAGTGATTGTGGATTAATGTGGATACAGACCTTAGTCGTGAGCTTCGTGGTCAAGCGGTTAGCGGCGTCTCCCGTCGTTCAAGCGATTGCCACGAAGTGAGGGTTCGATTTCCGCTCCAGCCTGTGGAACTTTTCGCAAAACGAAAATGTCCAATCTGGTCCACTGGGTGTTAGGTTAAGGTGTCCGTTGTAATTCGCTCTATGTTTAATGTTCGGTCTATACAACCTCGAGTTGCAGACGGTGTAAATGTCTTTTTTTTTTAGTACAGTCAGGTCTACTATAGTACCTTATTTCTCGACTGTCTTGCAGTTAATTACGCTAATTTTCGATAGGCAACAAATTTGTCATAGGTTTCAACACTTACAAAAAATCAGCTCAATTGGTTGCGGGACAACCGTGAAAAAAGAATGGGTGGATGGTACCCACCGTTCTAACTGTAGATGGAAAGATCATTGATGCTTATTTTCAGGATTTCCTGAAAGAGGACTAAAGACGATGCAAGAGATGCAACAAGATTAATACACATCTTAATTCGCTAGTGTGTGATTATTCCTATCTTAACTCGTCTTAACTCATGGAGCCAGTTCTCAAGATAACTCAGACATTAATTCTCATCAAATTTGTGACACTGCCTAAAGGCGGACTAAAAGTAAATTGGCACGCACAAAAAAACCTGTAATTCGTGGTTCCATATGTTTAAAAAGTCCATTAATGGTTGCTTTACAGTACTTTTATTAAAACTTCAAAGTTACAGCATTAGATGGTTACATTTCTACAGTTCGAACGAAATCTCGAACCTTCCTCTTGATGGAGCCCGCACAGAAGAAACGGACACGGAATCAGCACATTTCTTCCATCTTGACCGCTTTTGCTGGATGTCCTTGACTGCTCCGCCGCTTCGGCGAAGTCACTGCTTTGAAATTGCCCAGTATTTTTCGATTGGTCGAAATTCCGGGCATTTCGGAGGATTCATTAGCTTGGGGACAAAATCGATCTTGTTGACAGCATACACGCTAAGATGAGAATAACTAAAGATCGTTAAAAAGTACCGATAATCGCTCAAAAGTGCACATACCCAAATTGTGCGTTAACTCAGATTACCTAATTTTAGGTATTGGTATTGAAGAAAAATACACGTTAAAAATAACTGATGTTTTGTCGTTACTTTTTACTGAAAATTGTTTTTTTTTTTGTAATATTATTTAATAGAATGCATCAAACAAGAAATGCACTTATAAAATTTATCTATTTGGATTAGTATTCTAAATGCCGCACTTAAGGAGAAACAGATGTTCAAAAACACAGAAATATTTTTCAGCCATTCTTCGATGTAAACTTGGGATGTCATCGTCGAAGATGGGACGAATGGTTCCGTTTTCAGGCCACAACTGCAAATCGCATGCCAAATCGTGACATTCTTAGTGAACTTGTCGGCAAACACGAACTTGAATCTTCCTGACACATCCCCACGTCCAGTTGCGATGTAAAAGCGGCAAGCTGCTTAAAATCGAGTTTGACGTATGTTTCGTCATCGATCAAAGAGCAGCGCTTCGTCAAAACACGGTCGTACAAGAGCCTTGCGCGCTTTTTAGCCACGGAATTCTGCTTCACGTGCCTATGGCTTTGTACAACTTGTATCCTACCCTGGCAAGGATGTTCCGCACCGTTTGAAAGTTGGCGTTGTACCTTCTGGCCACATCTCGAATCTAAAGACCGGGGTTGGTTTGAACGCACCTCAACACCTTGCTGCGCAGCTGACGATCTCTGGTTCCAGTTTTTTCGTAGGTTCGCTGATTCCTTTCCACACTCAGGGTTTCCTTGTAGGTTTTGAGCACTCGATAAACTGTTGTTTTCGGCATCTTCGGCACTTTAGCCAGCTTGGAACCGGACCACTCTGGATTTTCCAGGTGTTTGTGCACAATATTTTTTTCTTCTTTTGAGTCCAATTTGACGTTATTTCTGAACGCGATCGACTACTTTGATCAAACTTACACCAGTTGTTCTCTATAAAAGTGTTAACAAACCACTGTCAACGATTTTTGATTTCCAACACTAGAGGCGTGCTAGCGGCGCACGAGGGGCGTACCAATTAACTTTTAGTCAGCCTTTATGGTTCGATGGTTTCATTGCGCAAAGTTAAATTCTTAGTTTGCGAGTTTTTAAATTAGACTGCTCATGATAGAAAGAAGAAAAAATCTTTCAAACAGTTCATTGCTTCAAGTCGCAATGATTTCAAAAGATATTAAGTTCTCATTTTAACTGATAACGAGATATTAAGTTCTCATTTTAAGCAGATAACGAGAATTTAAATTAGAAAAAAAATCAGCTTACAACTGAACGAAAAAGAAATCTCCCAGAAAAGTTCCTTGATTTCATGTCCAAACGATTTCAAGAAATACTAAATTCAATCTTCCACTAGACATGCTAGCTGGTTCAAAGTATTGAAATTAGAGTGAGCTGCCCATGATTTAAAGAAGCGAAAGTTCATTGCTTTCAAGTCCTTAAAATGACAAAATATACTATCAGTTATCTTTAACTATACAGATGAGAAGAATACCGGATTTGAAATAAGAAAGAACTGCATTTGGTTGAAAAAAGATGAAAATCTCCCATAAAAAGGCATTAGTTTCATATCCTAAAGATTTCAAGATTTATTAAGTTCAATTCTCAGCCGATTAAAAGTTTGGAAATTATTTAAATAAATTTAATTTTTAAGAATTTAAGAAATTGTATTCAAGAATTTAAGAAATTGTATTCAAGAAGAAATTGTATTGTAAGAATCATTAGTTTTATGCCAACAAGATTTCATAAAATACTTCGATCCTCACTTTTACTAAATTCGGCCTAAGAAACCTATTCGGCCTAATGGCTCTACACCTTTAGGATCAACATTAGCGAAATAAACCCTTGCGTCATCGCTTTCCAGGAGACCACGATGAAAGAAACAACAGACTGTCAAAGTGTACAGAGAACGAGCTCTGTCTGTCGCAGGGGACCGTTAAGTGGGGGAGCCAACCGGGGGGTATATTTTTGTTTACCTACCGTTGGGTACAAATTTTTTTTTTTTAAATATATTTTTCCCCAAATTTTTTTATATCCCCCGCTTGGGTCCCCCATTTTTAATCTGCTCTGTGGGGTAGTTTTTTTTTTTTCTTGGGTACGTAACGAAACGTAAAAAAAATTATTGATCAATCAAATCAAAAATCAAAAACCAAATGGAGAGTCAAAAAGCCAGATTTATTTTTTCTTTGGTGAGTTTACTGATTATTACCAATGAAACATCGCAAACCTTTGCACGGAAAAGTAATTCCATCTTTTTCTTTAAAACTTATTTTTTGAACTACGTTTACAAGCTCCGTCTAGTTTCTGAGCTCCGATCCCCGTCGCCGTCAACTTTTAGTTCTTCCATCTTAATCTGTCTTCACCTGTCTTACTATCCCAACGGCATCATCAAAACTGAGCCCTTTTAGTCCCATGTGATCCATTCAGTATTCCAGCTTAAGTTTGTTACGATTCTACTCCAGTTCAAATTCATCGCGACCAACTCGTATACTTTGTTCATCTTTTCGCACTTTTTGTTGAAACTGTCCAGGTGACAATTACCAGCACCCTCACATAACGGAAGTTTTGCGTTGCCGTTCCGTGGCGTAGCATGGCTCCTAAAATTTGGATATTGATCCTGAAAAATAGGAGGATTTCGTTAACTCGAGGACCTAAATGAAGTTGTCGAAGAACCTACCTATTGGCAGCTTCTTTCCTTTCTCTGAGCAAGGCATGGGATTCATCTAGCGTTCTTCAGCCCAGTGCCAGCACATCGTACGTGACAATGTCTGGTTCTAGTTGTGTAGTTCTGATCATTGTCAGCACTTTTTGGGCGACTAAGTAATCAAATGGCATTGACCGTTTCTTGATGAGGATATTGAAGAAGTCGATGTCGCAACGGAAGCCAAGCCTTCGAATGGTGGACAAGGTCTACTTTTCCGCAAAAGTTATCGGTTTAGCGAAGGAAACTATCTGCTCCGCAAGCAGTAGATCCTCTTGTTTCTTGATTTCACCTAAACTTATGAAGCTACCGAAGTGAAACTTATGGAATTATGGATTCGAAGATTCCGCCTTTTTGTCAGTGCAACTGAAATAATTTTTGACATATCTATGACAGTACTTTCGAAGACGTGGCCTTTTATACGCAAAGATTAACACTAAGAAAACTACCGCTATGTTTCACGCAAGCGCTGACATCTGCTTATGAGATTTCGCCAAGCGTAAGTCGCTTAGAATAGTGTGTCAGCCACGATATCTTACACACTAGAAGAATATGTTTCATAACAGCGGCACTTCGATTTTCAATCCATACCACATGTGTGGCACACTGAGGAACACTTTTGCCAGTTGAACTTATAGAACTAAAAAACCAGCAACCTTGCCAATATGCATTGCCTGGTTGCCAGGCTAATTAGCATTAGCATTAGCATTAGCATTGACGTTTGCACACCTCGTGGATGGAGCTACGATGAGGAATAATTCGTTGAAGACATTGCATGCCACCTTGAAACCAGTTACTGATACGTTTCTTCACACAATAATCTCCACGAAGACACTCCTCGATCGCTCACCTGGCCACGTCCATGCAACCGTTGGAGATGGGGAGGATTTGGTATCTACCTTAAGAAGATACTGGGAACCCATGTAGCCTTCAGTTGATATCAAAGGAAAAGGAAATGAATAGTCGGAGAGAATAGTTAAACAGAATGCCCTGTTTGGTGTACAGAACAAAAAAATATTTAAAACGGTCGTTGGGAGCATCTAGTCTAAGAAGGTTAAGTGATGCTCCATTTCTCTTCAAGCGGTTGAGACTTAAGCATTAACTATAGTCCTAGCCCCATATGGCTTATGGTTATAGCGCCATTACTCGCTCTCTAAAACGAGAAGAATGTCTGATAATAAGGACGCGCCGACACAGAGTCATACGCTCATACACATATACACATACAGGCACACACTCTCACACACACACACATGTACAAACACACACATACACACACTTACACTCACACGTTCACATATTCATGGTTTGTAAATAGCTTTAGATTGAACCAAACGGTCAAAAAATGTATGTACGATTAAAGGAATTTCCCCCGCTGAACAACAAACGGTACGGGAACTAAAACTCTACTGATATCAAAAATATAAAAAGTAAAAAGTACTTAGCTGAATTCCATTGAATTACGTGTCCGATCGAAAAAGGCCGATCAGGCAACTAGCATCGAGCAATGCCCATAACCTCCAGCTGAAGACTGAAGACACGGGTATCGTTTAATCGCACAATTTCTTCATAATCTGACTAGAAGTACAGAGTTAAGTCCAGTTGATAATTACGTCGAAACATTGTCGAAAATCTTCACGTGCTAGATTTCATAGAAATGCATTGCCTGGTTGCCAGGCTAAGCAGAAAATAACAATTTTGGATGCCAACACATCGGCACCTTCGGCACATAACGGGAACTCCCAGAACATTGCAACGCTTATAGACACACTCAAAAAAAAAAAAAATAGCACAAGAGAAACGTGTGCTGGGCCCCTTGGATTTCTCCTTAGAATTGACGAGATAATAAGTTAACGTTAAACTCACCACAGAAGAGAAACATCAGATTGGGGGAGAAAGGGCCAATTGGGTATTTACTACATTAAAAATAGTGGGCGCATATGGGATGAAATGGTCATTTAACAGTTTTTCAATAGTTAAAGATTTCAAAAAACAAAGAGCCCAGAGAAAAGTATACTCTAAAGATTAAAAGGTATCTGATAAGCCAATAGAAACAATCCACAAGAAGGGTCTGTTCATGAAAATAGTTGGTCTATCCCTTAATGTTGCCATCATTTTCAGCTCAGCTGAAGTATCAAAAGGTCTATTTTGAACATTAGTTTGTAAACCCAGCACAGGAATATTTTGATATTCATCCTACGTTGCAAATAATTAATAATCAACAGGGTTTTGATTATAGACACTGTATATAGACCGGACAATAATGGTCTTATGCAGCCAAACGACCTGTCAAAAATGGAGCCAAACGGACTTTCAACTTTTGATTCACTTTAAAGGAGCAAGTATTGTGATCAAGCGTTGTTTTGACAAAAGCCAATTATGAACAAATAAGGGATTTTCTACTTCCATATTCAGTATTCCATTTCTGCCTTATATTATCTTTCTTTGAAAACCGGAAGAAACCCACAGAATTCACTTCACATCGCGAGTTATTGCCACAATTTCGCTCCAAACAATTCATTTTTTACACGGCACTTTTCACTATGCTTTTTAATGAATATCTTCAAACGGAATCAAAACAAACTACCAACATCGAAACCGAATCTTTTTTTAGCCTATTGCGCTGTTTACTTCAAGTTTGTACAAATACAAGTGGTGCCAGATCAATTGCTCAAATTTATGACATTTTTCAGGGTTGGCAGATTGTATGATTTTGCGTTGTCCGGTATATATACAGTGTCTATAGTTTTGATGGCAGAGTTGCACACAAGAAGCCATGGTTGTCTGCAAAGAATATTAAAAAAACAGGTTCAACTTCCGTCGTGTTTAACTCTATTCTCATACTCATATTCCTACATTGATTCCAACATGTTACCAAATTTGACGCTAATATTCCTAAGAAATTTAATATAATGGTAAAAATAAAGATTGCTGCGACATTTCATCTACATCATTGTTTTGGTCATCATGACATTTTGAATTTTCGGAACAAATTTACTTTCAATAAAGCAATAATCCATTGAAATATTAAAAACTAAAAACATACATACAACAAGCCTAGCCCACTGTGCAACGGATCGTTCTCCCCAGATCCGACGTCTTCTTCCCACAAGGTGATGGGCGATGGTTGATGTTTTTCTCAACTTTTCATCTGGTGCTCTTCTTGTTTCGCGATTTATTTTTATTTTATTAATCTCATTAAGTTCATCTCACTATGTTGTTGCGATTTTGGTCGTCCCTCTCTCTGTCTCTATCCCCCTGTTGTGGGCGCATGGGTGTCGTCTTCTTGCATTCCTCAACTCTTCCCTCCGATCCGCTTCATCGGTCAGTGTGGTATTTTCCGCTTTTCTTTTTTCCTTTACCTTTGCCACCCGCTGATGGTTGATGCCTCTCAGTATCTATTTTCCTTCGCTCTCTGTTTTAAACTTTTTTACACATACTTTAAACCGTTTGGGTGAACGGTTTCCTGTGTAACAACGCACGTCCCATGTGTGATGGACGTACAGAATATCCCAGTTGCAATTCGTGAGTATCAGCTATCAGAACGATCGCGAGATGGCGAAGAAAACGCATATTTTTTTCCCCAACTAAGTTGAAGGTTTTCCCCACTAATATTTGCTGCAACAAGTGTCATTTAAGCATTTGCTGGTGCTGTACAGTGTAAATACGCCAATACTTTCCCGAAAGTGAGAGTGTTTACTAATAGGAGTGGCGTTTCCCATCCAGCAGCGCTTCACGCTGACAAAAAATAGCTCATCGTGCATTTTGAAGTGCCAACGCCATCTATACTAACGTCATTTGTGATATTCTCATGACATGCTGTGTGTTTCAAAAAGAAGCTCGTTGTTGTGTTTGGTGTGTGATTCGTGAATGGAAGTAACCGAAATTGCAAAGCAAGCCAAGAGATCATTCTGGTGTCGCGTAGTGTGAGGCATTTTGTGTTTTTCCTGCTGAAAGCAATATATTTTCCCCTGATGCCAACGACGGTATCGCGATGATAGATTGGGTTTCGATTGTACGCCATTCGCGCACTCGCATTTCGAACTATGTATCGCCGAAGCGTCGCTCGGAACAGCCGCACGGCCGGTTTATGGCCTACAGTGATCCACCGCACATGCCGTTTCAGTCCAAATCGAAAGTGAGAAAGAGAAACAACCCGCCAGCCTGTATTTGTCCTTGCTTATGCTGACGAACCAATTCAACAAAACCTAATGCTGATTGCAACTTTGTCGTACTTGTTTTACTTGCAGGCTAATCGTTTGAAGCAACAGGAGCAGCAGCAACAGCAGCAGGAACAACTATGCAAACAACAACAACAGCAGCAGCAGCAGCAACAGCAACAGCTACAGGAAGAGGAGGAAAAAGTGGTTCCCTCAATCCTGGCTGAGTCACCGTCGCCGAACCGTTTCACGGGAACCAGAGTGAGTGCCTAGAGGAGAGCTTTCGGTTTATTTTGTTTCTCTCTCATCCCGTTTGTTCCGTTGATTCCGATTTTTTGATTTCTAATGTTTTGTGAATGTTTCTCAAATAGTTTGTGACATTTTTACTAGATTGTAATTAGAAATAGTGACAGTTTTTATTTGTTTTTATTTTTATTTTTGTATTTATCAGTAGATTTAAATCTGTAAGCGCTACTTTCCCATCAAGTACAAGACTAATGCCTTTACTAATAAGTGCTAATAAATTGAAGATTAGCTTTAAGCATGGTTTTTCGTGTTCATCATGATTTGATTTACCTAACTTTAAGCTTTTACTGTTGAATGTATTTATTTTTCGTAGAGAAATATACGGACCCTTAGTCGTGAAGGGGTGGGTTAATTCGTATTAGTACCCGATGAATCGTCCGGTTAAAACAGCAGGTGAGTAAAGTGGTTTGTTTTTAATTTTACTGTCCAAACTCTGATCTCGTAGGCTTCGGTGTATTTTAGTTCATCGCTCATTCTTTGAGAAATTGTGGTTCAGAGCAATCGATTCTGCACAGTTATACACGTCAAGATGTTAATCGAAGTGTGTCTGGCACAGGAATTCGAGTAGAGCTAAAGTGAAGTTTAACATCTTAGTTGGCGCCCGGTAAATAATGGTGTTTGTGGCTGCTTAAGCAAAGTGATTAGTGATATTCGTAGACCATGAAGATGATGATAAATTCTGTGATACCTTAGGGCATCTCCAGGAGTGTATGGTCGTTACAAAATAGAACTGGATTTATAACAAAGGCAACTTCAGCAAGGCGTTCTAGTTGGATAATTTCGAACAGTTTCATGTTAAAATTTGAAACTGGAATACTACGTTGTTCTATTTTTGTTCAAATTTGAAACGCGTTTCATCCAAGTTATATTTTTTTTTGTCAATGTGGTAGTGTCTATGGAATCAAGTCAAACGTCAAACTTTGAATCAACGTTCGGTCGTGCAACTGTTTGAATCTTGTATACGTTCTACTTTTTCGTTAATAATTTCAAGTTGCAGTAACAAGTCTGAACTCGCTGACCATCATATCCCTATTTCTTTGTTATTACCATCATTTCCGTATTTCTTTGATTCTAATTTTTTTTCGAGAATTTCTCCATATTTTGGAACATTTAAATTAGGTATAGAACCGAAAATGATTTAGACGTTAATATTCGGGGAATTCCAGAGAAGTTCTGAGAGGAATCCCAAAGGAATTATGAGGGAAAATTCCAGAAGAATACTGGAGAGATTCCAGCGGAATTTTGAGAGGAATTCCAGAAGAATTCTGATGAGAATTTAAGAAGAATCCTGAGCAGAATACTGGAGAAATTCTAGTAGGAATTCCTGAGAAATTCTGAGAAGAATTCCAGTGGACTTCTGGAGAATTCCGCAGGACTTCTGGAGAATTCTGCAGGACTTCTGAAGACAGTTTGAGTGGAATTTTGAGAATTTCAGTGTAATTCCAAGATTAATTCCACAGGAATTCTGATAAGAATTGCTGAAGAATTCTGAGGAGAACTCCAGAGGAATTCTTAGAAAAACTGCGAATGAATTAAAGGGAGAATCCCAGAAAAAATCCTATGAAGGATTGCAACTGAATTCTGAGGAGAATTCTAGGGGAATTCTAAAAAAATTCTAAGGGAATTCGGAGGAAAATTACAGACAATTTCTGAGATTTCTAGAGAAATTCGAAGGGGATAGTAATTCTGAGGGAAATTCCAAAGGAGTTCTGAGAGGAATTACAGCGGAAATTCTGAGGGAAATTCCAAAGGAGTTCTGAGAGGAATTACAGCGGAAATTTGAGGAGAATTCCTAAGGAATTCTGAGAATATGCCCACAGAAGTTTTGAGAATCAATTATACACACACATTCAAGTCTTTAGGTTTATAACAACATTTGGAACTGCTGCTGAAGAGAGGGTATGTTTGTTATATATTTTCCCAAGAGAAAAATTTATAACTGACATATAAAATGAATCTAGAACTACAACACTCCTGGAGATGCTCTTACTATTTAAACAAGTAATAAATATACCCTTGGATTATTACCGTAGACACAACAACAACTTTATTCGCACGCTTCCAGTACATGAATGAGATATGACAGTTACCCCCAGGTTCGTACTTCAGGGTTGCCATCGGACACAGAAGTCGCTCTCGCTAAGAGGGTCGCACTCGATTACCACATCTCCTCTTTTATCCGAAATAGACCTTTATAGCTTATAATCGCTGAATCTGGTTGGCCTCTTCTTTGTACGTCCCATACGTGAACGTATGATGGTTTCGGATGCCTCCTGTTGCTCGAATCAATAGAAATTGTCCTCAGGTGTTTCATGGCCTTGTTCACGGCACTGGTCGTGTTCGGGTTCACTTAAATCAGGATCAGGAAGTGGGCGGTGTTTCTATCATATGATTTTCCACTTTCAGGATCGTCCACGGTGACTCGAGGTCCAGACCTGGATACAACTACGTATTTCTTGGGATTGAAAGTTGTTTGCAACTTATTCCCGGGTAGAAGTTTTGCATCAGTACTGAATCACCCGCATCGATGGACGACGTCTTCGCTTTTCGTCGCAAATCTTCATAGTCCTTTCCTTTCCTTTTCAACTCTAAATCTTTGTCAGTGAAGTCAGTTTGAGGGGGTGAGGTTTCGATGTCTTTCCCTCAAGATTGCGACGTTTACGCGGCGCATATCTACGCACAAACGCAGGTCGCCATTGTCCTTAATCACCGTTACAAGAGGCGATACCCACTGACAACCGCCCTCAACTGGCTCGATTATGTCATTATCCAACAGAGACTGCTACTTATCCGTACTTGTCAATCGGAATACTAACTTTTACGCCTTTAATCTTTGGGAACGGCCGACACGATTCGGAGCACCAGAAGTAAGCGTCTATCCAAATAATGGCACTCAGTCAGACGTCGGTGTGAGCGAGATAAGGCGCTATAACCTTGGCAATTATTACCGGGCTTTTGGTTCAAATGCCAAAAGTTCACCCATAAGCAAACGGAGCATAAACTAATCTTTCTAGCATCTATGCTCCCAACGATATCGTACAAATTATCACACTGTTTAACTCTACATGGAAGCGTTTGATACGAGAGGTCCACGCTTTCTTCCTTCCCTTGATTCAGAGTAGTAGAGCGATTTTAGATCTTTCTGGAATCGCTCTATTTCTTGCAATCCTCTCTGCGGCACACACTACGCAGTTGGCCTGGCCGATGACAAGAAAAATTGTGTACTCAAGAAACCATCATTTTCCAGGATGCTTTCAAGAATTGGCTGCGTTAGTGTGAGATTAGATTAGATTAGATTTAATCTTTGGGAACGGCCGTTTATCTTCTACACGAACTGATTTTACTCCGTGAGAACTAGGCAGGCCAATGGAAAGCACGCCCAATTCAGTAGCGGTTGTTTTACCTAAAAGACACTGTTGCCCACCTTGAACTACGTAAAATGTATCAACTTTTTTACTGCTTTACCCGCATCTTCTACCATAACATCAGTTTCGAAACATCCTAGTACAGTCAAAGGCGTTGCCTTCTCCTTGTACGGCAGGAAAACTTTGCTACATTGTTCCTGTTGGTTTCATAGTTTAACACCATTCGTTTTCATGTAACTCCATGATTTATCGTCTATTATATTTTTCTTGCATCCGAAATCAACCAACATCTTCAACAAGCCTCCGCCAGCATTCACCCAAAGCAATTCATCACCGTCGCTTATGTTGAAAATGGAATTTCTATCCTTCGTGTTTCCCGTGTTACTGTTCTAGCTTCATACGTTTGTTACTTCGAAATGTCTCTCCGAACTTCCGCTTTGTTGGGACAGTCGTGCGGCATTTGGTGGCATAATGCCCGGTACGTTTGCATTTATTGCACTCCTGGCTCCTTGCTGGACAAACAATATCATTACCGAAATGGCCTTGCGGGCCACCTTGCATACACTCCTTCGTGGACGGGTTGCGGATCTTATTCACGCAGCTATATCTATCATACTACCAATCTACTGATCTTATTCACGCTGCTATCTACTATCATGACCAATCAGAGCGGGTCTGGAATAAACGTTACTAGTCAGAACATTCATCGTTTGAGCTTGGTGCTTAACAGATTCGTAGGAGTTTACAATCTTCGTAACTTCGTCTATGTTCAGTGTATCTTTCTGTAGTAGCTGCTCTTTTAGCTCGGCAGGAGCAAACAGAATAATCTTATCGATTACGTTAATTGATCTACTTTCTTCAGCGGACTTGCCAAAATCGTATTTACTTGCTTGCTCTTGGCACCGAATTTGGAGAGTGTTTCATCGGAATTTGGTCTCTATGTCCAAAAAAAAAAAAAAATTACGCTCGAAGTAAAATATGAATCAAGTTTATTGATTGTCACTGTGAAAGTGTCACTTTAACTTTAATCCGGGATAGAAGCAAATACTTCTTGTAAATCCGGTCCCGCTTTTGCAAGAAATATGTTCCGGATACGTGTTCTATCCTTTTCACCGGTGGCAGCGACAATGTAATCGAAATGGCTTTTGTACTTGATCCATTCATTGCGCACCACATTCCGCGGAAGTGCCTCGAAGTTGAATTGTGGAATATCCCACTGTAAGTTCTCTATAATTTGTAGTTACTCTCAAATTATCTTACCGTTAAATTCACCTTAGAGCCGCTATTTTAAACAGCCTTGTATCGCTCCGAGAGCCGCTACCGTATTGTAGCCTTTCGTCACGCTCTTAAAGCCGCCTGATTGGCTTACCAGTAGCTGCTCAACAGCCGCTATCTTCTACGACCATACAATAAATTCGCTCGTAGCGATGGTCGCTGTTTACCTCTAGCCGCTACCCTTTGGTAGCCTCTAACTAATCGTTCGTGACGATCGCTGTTCCGAACAGCCACTACTCAATGGTAGTATTAATAATATTCGTTTGTAACGAAAATCACTGTCGCTATTCAATAGCCGCTACTTTCCGTAGCATAGAAATCCGCCGCTTCTTCCAACAGCTACTACTTTGACGTAGTATAGCACTCCTGCAGATCAAATAAACGTAAACAAAAATATTACCTCAATTTTCTCAACGAAGAAAAACCGATCATTCCATATAAAAAGAAATGCAGACTGTATATAATAATACCTTACCTATCTTACTCCTCGTTTTAAGTTTACCTCGGTCGCCAAATGTGATACCTTACTATTTAAACAACTAGTAAATTGACCCTTGGGTTATTACCGTAGACACAACAACAACTTTATTCGCACGCTTCCTTCAGTACATGAATGAGAAATGACAGTTACCCCGAGGTTCGTACTTCAGGGTTGCCATCGGACACAGAAGTCGCTCTCGCTAACAGGGTCGTACTCGAGTTCCACAAATTCCATAGAATTTAAAAGATAGCCAGAAAGTATTTATCCATCTCAACTTTTCTCAATTCTAAACCTTATCTCACTTGATTTTGCCAGTATGTTGAGGAAAGGTTTTGTTTATTTATTAGTTCGTTTATTTGTTAGGCTCAGGCGTGTGTAACAGTTTACGGAGCCGATATTCAATATTGTTTATTACAATGTATAATTTTTCAATTTTAGTAAAATCTATGGTCCCTGTAGGCCCTATCAAGAATTAAGCCGCAGATGGATGACCACTGCTTGCTGGGCAGGTACAAATAGCACGGAAACAAAAGGATAGTATAACTGGGACACAATGGCAGGGAATTTGATAGACTGGAAGGGAGGGGTCAAACAAAGGAATTCGTAAATCGCTTGCATGTAGGGGAGATCCCGCATTCCCAAAACATCTCTTACCTCGCGGGAGGGTTGTCTACCTCGGTCCACTAGGGTATCCAATAGTAGGGCTCTGGAGGCATCATTATCCGGGCAATGCCAAACTGCGTGATCGATGTCATCATAACCGGTCCCGCACCTACCTACATTGCTATCGACGAATTAACCCTGTAGAGATGTGCGTCTAGCGAGTAGTGGTTGGACACGAATGAAACCGTGACTAACATCCAGACTTTTGAACCACGATCTCGACGAAACATTTGGAATAATGGAATGTAACCACCGCCCAAGAGAATTACTTCGTTCCAATCGTTTTGCCAACTTTGAAGAGAACTCTGACGTACTAATGGGAAAAATTCATCATGTGAAATTCTTCTTTCAAAAATCTCGCCTTCTTTTGCGACTTTGCCTTTGCTAGGGAGTCCTGGAATTGAGCAATGTGAGGGGACCCATGCAAAGGTAATTCTAAATGATCTTTCGACCAACGCACACATCTGCTCCCTTATTTTTGAAAGAAAGTAAGATGAGTGCCTCACTGTTTTCATCGGCCGGAGGGCCTCAATAGAACTGAGACTATCCGAGAAGATGAAATAATGGTCTATGGGCATGTCGGAAATTATCCCCAATGCGAAATTGATTGCTGCCAGCTCAGCAACATGTACGGAACAAGGTTCCTGAAGTTTCCGGAAGGCAGACGAGTATTCATAGTAGACACCGAAACCAGTGGATCCATCAATGCGCGACCCATCCGTGAAAATTCTAGGGTTTTTTTTTCATTTGGGTGAATCTACAATTGAGAGATTCTCTCTTCTCTCGCTCTCTTTCATTCATTACAGCGCCATTATAAAACATTCGAGAGATTCTTTAGTACAGTGCTGGCTAGCATACTCTACATATAGTAGAATGAAAAACGTAGAGGTGATTGGAATATGAATGAAAAAGAGCGGAGCCCGGAGAGAATCTCTCAATTGTAGATTCGCCCTAATGAAAAAAAAAAAAACCCTAGAATTCTTCTATTGCAATCTGGGGGTGCGACACATCTAAATCCAGATTCAAGATGATCGAAAAATCTCACGCTAGCGAATCAATCTTTGAAAAATCTAGTTTCAACTTGTGAATCTTAATCCATCTACTTGCATCGTGCTGCATCTTTTTGCAGTAAATCTTTAAAATCTTCATCAAAATCATTATAATCTTCATTCTATCTACTAAGCGTGCGCACATCGCACAAAAGTATAACAAAAAATATTCTGCATATGAGATAGAGTCACACCCCCTGATTGCAATTGACATGTAGGTACTTTTTAATAAAAATATGGGGAATTAAAGTAAGTCGAAGTTTATCTGGAACACCTTGAATAGCCCGTTTCATGGAGAGATCTTAGTCAATGGAACAACTGTGATAGGGGAAGCGAACACTAGGAGAATTATAGCATGGAAGACTAATATCAGATGACATATAGTTAATATAGATTCGCAAGAATCTAGACTGGATACTCATTGCGGGTTTTTTTTCGGGTTTTTCTATCACAAGGTTGTTTCTGTTTCCACACTTGATCTGTTTTTTGGGGGGGAGGTTTTCGGAGGGGGTGTGTAAGGGTTTTTCTTCCGGCTGAACCCCCCGGGCTTTTTTTGGTGTGTGTTGAGTAGACCGAGGGGGGAGCTATATAAACAATTTTATGGGGTGTTTTTTTTTTTGTGGGGGGGTTTTTTTGCGGGGGGGGGGAAAAAAAAGCGTCATGTGGGAGAGGAAAAATAGTTTTTTTGTTGGGTTTTATAAGGTGTTCGGGGGGGGGTCCCCCCCTGTGGGGGGGATATTGTTTTTTAAAATTTTTTTTTTTGTGTTTTTTTTTTTGTATGAGGATATTGTTTTTTGTTTTTTTTGTGGTGGGGGAGGAGGGGGTTGTTGTTGTGTGGTGTTTTTGTTATAAAATAACGTTTGCATTAAAAAAATGAACTTTTTTCGAATGGTGATAAAAAAAAGCTAAGACAGATAATTGCTTTTGATAAATTTCGCATGGAAGTTAATTGTTTAAGCTTACTTGCAAAAAAATTCTACACCCTTGCGAGCGGCCTTCCGGCAGTTAACCGGAACATTCGCCATGGTGGGCGAAAACATGCGTGTAGGCATGTTTTTGAGTTCTTTCTTCGTTTTATTTATCAATTCCTCCTCAGTTTTTGCGACAAAATTGTTGGAGTAGATTTTACGTTTCAGGTTGGCCCAGAAATTTTCGATGGGACGCAGCTGGGGTACGTTGGGCGGGTTCGTCGACTTGGGTACCACATTGATATTCAGCCGCTCCATCTCCTCCAACGATCGCTTCGAGTAGTGGGCCGACGCCAGATCCGGCCAAAACACCGCGTCTTCGCCCTTATGGTATTTCTTGATGAACGACACAACTTTCAGCAGGCATTTCGTACTTTAAATTTCCCCGTTCACGGCCAGTCCAGTGCGAAACAAGAGCGGCTTTGACATCCCCTTCTCGCTGATTGTCAGCCACAGCAGCACCTTCTTGGGGAACTTGGTGTTTGAAATGAACTTCACCTCGGAGCTCACTTCCTTCGTGGGGGAAGTAAAATACAAAGTGCCCTGTCAGTCGTTGCCATCCAGGGTGAGATAGGTCTCATCGTCCATCATCACCGCCACGTCGAGATTCGCCGGGAAAATCGAGTTGGCCATCTTATTCAGCCGCTGCCGCTTCGTCATTGCCTGCAGCTCCGGAACCAGTGGACGCGACTTCCGCTTCCTGACATGTATGTTCATGTTCGCCAGGTACTTTTTTACTGTTTGCCCGGTTGAACCGACCTCCCGGCCAAGCGCACGCAGCGATGTAGCCACTTTTCCCTCGGTCTTCCTATGGAGCTTCTTGTCGCTCAGGGTCGTTGGCTGTCCGGACCCGGGCTTTCTTTCGATGCTCAGATTGTTGTCTAATAGTGCCAAGATGTTGTAGATGCCGAAACCGGCGTATCCGGCGTCCATAAAGTGCCGCACGATGTCCGTTTTCGACGCGGTGGGGTGCCGTTCTCTGAACGCGCACACTTCTGAACGGAGTTGCTTCACTGTTTTTGCCATCACGGTTTGAGTTCGACTGATAGAGCTGTCAAATGTTGTCTGCTGACTCATGGGCTACTATGATTGATGCGGCATAGGTAGTTTCGTCAGTGCGGGTGAAGGTAAACCCATGAGAAATCGGCAATTTTTGTCCATTTTTTTAATGCAAACGTTAGTAGTTTTCCGGTAATAGGTCGGTATCGTGTTCGAAAGAAATTTCTTCTTCTATCCCAAACCCATGTTAAATTCCGTTTACTGAAACGGAAAAGTAAAAAATTGAAAAAAAATTTTTGGGGGTGTTTTCCACTGAAAAAGAAAAAAAAAAAAATTTTTTTTTGTTAGGGTTTCCCGTAAAATAAGGGGGGTTTTTTTTTTTTTTTTTTAAAAAATATTTTTCCTTTTTTTTTTCTAAGCTGAGGTGACATTCCGTTCCATGCAGATCAATTGTCAAAATTCCGTAACCTCTCTACTTTTTAAGTCGATACTGGCCTAATATCGATCCAAGCTCGGATTCAAGTGTACACGGAGAAAAACAAATGTTCTAAAAAGCATAAATTCTATTGTAAAATAATATTCGCTCCATCCCGTTATTTGAATGAATAAACCAGGTTTATACATTGATAAGAATAAATTAGATATATGCATTCCAATGCATTTACCAAATTGGAGATTGTTGTGCTTTCACATCGTAAAGCATGCCCCATAGAACCACAAAACTTGCGTGCATTTCGGGTTCAAATTAACATACTTAGAAAAAATTCATTTACACAAAGGGTTTTCCTACATAAAAACAAATTTAAAAGTTAATTCTACCATTATTGGGGGTTAGGATGACCATTGCAGTATAGTGATTTGGAATCGACTATAATCATGGTCAAAACGACCATTAAAAATAGTTGATTCAACATTTACCATAATGTCTTAACAGTCCTTGTTACCATGATCATAGTCAAGAATGCCAAGAACGTGGTAAATTCGTCCATTTTCATGGTTATTGTAACCATTATATGCAATAGTCATCTTGACAATGATTTAATTTTCGGTATAACGATAGAATTTTTCTCAGCGTATGTATTTAAAGAAAACTTCAGTTATATTCTCAGGTAGTTTTCGAATCTTCCTGGCATGTGACTCATTTAACGGTGCGAACTTCTCTTGTCCATAATTTTATAGGTCTTATTCCACAACATTTTCATGTGGACGATGCTTTTAGTTAATGTGTTTCCTACCTTCAGTCATGGTTGACGAATATTTCTCGATGGGCTTAATCTGAGAGTGACGTCTTTTGAAACAAATTGGACAATTTGCCACCATTGTTATACGTCCTTGCTGTAATGACAGCTTGCAAGATCTGGTAAAAACCATTACGGGTCGATCGTTGGATGGTAAAATTCGTTTTTTCAATTAAAGTAAAGTTCCGAATTTATCTTTGTATCGATGATAAAAAAAAATTAAATTATTGCAACTGCAATTATCTGCCGCATCATGGATTTGCGATTGGATTTATCATCAAAAACAAACTTACATTTAGCAGGAACATCTCCCCGAACCGTCGCAAAATTAAACTTTTGTCTTTGAACTCAGTCTGCACGTATATCTTATCGTAAAAAAGAAGGCATTCCTCCAAGGGGGTGTCTTACTGAAATCTAGCGCAGTGAATTATTATCGATTTGCAGTCCATTAAATTTTCGATTCAGTACTTTCGATCAATTTTGCAACACGCTCATCACGTCAGTTGCGCCGATTTGATATTCGAGCTGAGAGAAGGCTAAGTTTATGTTGCTAAATTCAGCAGCTGCGCATTTTCTGTGGAGCTGATTCATTTCGATTTGAAGCAATTTGAGCTTGATTCAGTTGCTTTCAGGGATTTAAACATAAAATAAAGTTTATTGAGTGTATGAGACACCCTTTGCACCCATCGAACTTTGTCAGCAACTGGTCGTACAGCTTCCGAACACAAAGTTTGGATACATTATTTTACTCAAGAGACCGATTTGGTTGTTTACTGACACAGAAGGAGTTTAAACTTTTCCGGAGATGAATCCTCTGCAGTGTACTGCGAGCAGCACCAAACTTCTTGCTCAAATCGCGATCCGAAATGTTTGTGTTATTTTTTATTGGTTGGTCGACAATCCCATTCCGACATTTGGTTTGAGGCAGTTTATCCGTCGGTATTGTTTCCTTGTATATTTTCAGTACATGCCACTCAAAGGACCATGGTGGATTCCCAAGTGAATGTCCAGAATAATTTTTCTCTTTTCTTAATTCGTGATTTTTTTGAGTTGGGATTTGGCTATCATTATTGAACGAATTGTTTTCCACCATAGAATTTATTCTATATATATTTTTTACAAAAAAAAATTGTTTGTTTTCCCACAGATAACCCAAAAGTTGGCTTACCATTTTTAATCTTTTTGACAGCTGTTTGTGTAGAGACTTTTATCTTGTAAAATGATTTTGAGCAAGTCAACATACCTTGGTTGCATTTACTTTGTACCGCATTGACATTCCTTTACCTAGATATATATGTACGTTGTTCCAATGTGAAAAGTCATATAATAAAAACGTGTTCGATTTTTAGGCTGTGAACCAATTCGCGAGTTAAATTCAACTTTGGTTAAAATGTGACACTTCGAAAGTTATGTTGCCATGTTCGAAAATCCCTGTGTTATTGATAAACCGGTTTTCGAATAGAATGCAGCCACGATCGTAAAATTTTAACTTCGCATCTGTCAGAAAAAAGTAAGCTCGGATAGCAGGGGAGGCAAGAATAACTTTCCATTTGTCAATTTTGAATCAAAGATAAATTCAACTCGCGAATTGGTTCACAGCCTTAGTAAAACTGCTTTTGCGTTTTAAATCGTAGTATCGCGTCTTATTATTATTCCCAAATCCCGGAATCGGTTCCTGAACCGCATGAAATGGCCGAGGATAGCAGTGAACGTATTGAAACTAAGCAGTTTGGAGGATCTGGTTATGCAAAATGGAGCTATCGAATGGAGGTTATTCTCAACGAGAAACGATTGCTCGAGCATGTGAAGGGGGAACAGCCACAGGAGCCAGATGATGATTGGAAGCGAGATGACAAGAAGGCAAAAGGCTTGGTCATACGGTGTTCCACGACGATCTGGTTGAGTGTAGCCAAGCGTTTATTGCTGGAAACGGAGCTGCATAACCTCAAACTTCGCGGCGATGAAACACTGCAATCGTTCTTTATGCGCTTCGAAATAAAAAAACGTCCGGAACTGCGTGACGTTGGGAAACAGTTCTACGAGATTGATAAGGTGGTGCGATTGTTGATGCTAATGTCAGAGAAATATCGGCCTGTGATTGCAGACTATGGACGAAGCCAAACTCAAGCTTACTGGAGGAGGAACTTCGCATGAGTGACAAAGCGTCAGAGAAGGCAGTATCGGAAGATGTTTCATCGGCAATGCGTCTACAGCGAAGGCACAGGCAAGTGAAACATAAGCGGAAGTACTACGTTTGTGGATCCGAACAGCATCTGTAGGCGGCTTGCCCGAAAAAACTGAACGATGATACAGACGGGAGAGCAGCAGTTGTCAAGGGTGAACAAAGGGCATTTGCCATGGCAGCTCACAGTTTCAGTTCCCCTCAGGTGAGTTAAATTTGCTTCATTCTCGACTCGGGGTGCTCACAACACTTGGTAAACGATGTAACGGTTCTCTCTGGCGTGGCGAAGTTGAAGTCACCGTTTCAAATTGCCATCGCTATGGACGGAGTTAAAGTTTGCAGCACTGTGGGTGGACACATATCGGGTCGCATAGCGGATGGAGAGGAGGATATAAAGGTCACCCTGCAGGATGTGATTTATGTTCCGGAATGCCGAGATAACTTGTTATCGGTGCAGAAGTTGGTGGATCGTGGCAACAAGGTCGTCTTCGATAAGAAAGGTGCAAGTATTTCGAGAGACGGAGAGATATTTGCTCGAGCCGTTGTGAAGAATGGCATCTACTGGCTCAGGATTCAAGTGCAGCGGCAACCGTCTGCGAATGTGGCTGTAGCAGAAGTGAACATTAATTCCCTATGGCATCGTCGTTTAGGACAACTCAGCATGAAGAATGTTTGTGTTTTGGTTGGATGAAACATGGTCACCGGTGTTGGAGATTTGCTGTCGGAAGAACTGAATTTCAGTGAGGACTGCGCGCGTGCCAAGCAGACGAAAGCACACATCGGTGGTACACGAACTAGAGCCACGAAACCGCTTGAGTTAGTGCACAGTGACGTGTGCGGTCCGATTAGTCCCACCGCTTACGATGGATATAAGTACATCATCACGTTTACCGACGATTGGACGCACATGGTTGTTGTGTATCTAATGAAGGCTAAGGATGAAGCAATCTCGAAACTCAAGGAGTTCCACGCAATGGCAACGACGCACTTTGCGACCAAGGTGAAGCGACTTCGATGTGACAACGGCGGAGAGCACCGCAGCAAGGATATGAAGGCGTTTTGTGTGGCTGAAGGGATCATGTTCGAGTTCGTTCCACCGTACACGCCAGAGTTGAACGGTGTGGCCGAAAGAATTAATCGAAGGTGTACCTTGACAAAAGGCTGTGGGGTGAAGCACTAAATACCGCTGTATTTCTCACTAATCGGAGCCCGACTCGCGCTGTGCTGGGAAAGACACAATATGAAGCATGGTTTTCGAGGAAGCTGGATCTTTGAACCAGAGAACCACAGGAAGAAACTTGACGACCGCGCGGTTGAATATGTTTTCCTTAGCTATGGAGTGAATTGCTGGAGGCTGTGGGATACTAAGAAACAGAAGATAGTTTGTTCCCGTAGTGTAAAATTCAACGAACTTACGAAATGCGTACCTTAAGAAGAAGTGCACGAGGTACCTCTTGTGGTTGATGTGAGTAACGTTGAAGCTGACAAAGAGGCTGGGAAGACCAATCAAGAACCGGAAGAATTTGTGTCTGTTGAGAGCATGTCGGATGATACGGAAGATTTTTCGGAAAGCAGAAAGCACACTACCACAGGAGGCAGAAGATGACCCGCTAGAAGTTCGCTAGAATCCAGAACGCATTCGTCGACCAACTTTTTGGATGAGAAACGGAGAGTACGATATTTCTGCGAATGTTGCGATGGCACTTGAATCATTTTTGTCGGATGCTCCGGAATCGTACCAGGATATTCGTGGTCGAGAGGATGAAGCTCAATGGATGCAAGCTGTTCAGTCCGAGATGGAAGCATTGCAGCTGAACAGAACGTGGACGGTAGTGAAAAATCCAGGTAATGTGAAGATAATTAGTTCAAAGTGGGTTTTCAAACGGAAGGATGCAGAGGATGGAAAGTCGCAACAGTTCAAAGCTCGATTGGTGACACGGGGGTTTCTACAAAAGCGTGGAGTCGATTTCGTGGAATCGTATGCACTGGTGGATCGGGTTCCTACCATACGGTTTGTATTGGCTCTTGGAGTGCTGCATGGTTACCACTTCCGACATCTTGACGTCAAAACCGCTATTCTGAATGGAATCCTTAAGGTGAAACTGGAGGGAGTCCTTTTTCCATATGATTTATAGGTTAGGTTAATTATCACTGCACAATTTTTGAGAATTAAAATCACAAACAAAACAATGCCTGAAACAACACAAACAACGCTCAAATTGCTAACCAATGGATGCTCCAGTGGAGCAAACAATTCTTGAAAATGTCACGCCTGATGTCCTAATAGTATTTGAGGTTTGTGCTCAGAAAAATTCGAAGTGATAGGGACTTGATCCCGTAAGTCCTTAAGGAAGATGTCTACATGCACCCACCGGATGGAACGATTATGAAGCCGGGATACATCCTGAAGTTGCGTCGCTCTTTGTACGGTTTGAAGCAGCGTCTGAAATGCTGGAATGATCGATGTCATGCTTTTATCACCAGCTTGGGATTCCGACAGTCATTAGTGGATGTTTGCCTGTACTATAGGAGCTGTGGAGACACTGTTGTATACTTGGTAATATACGTAGACGACATGTTGTAGTTCTACAGCGCTGGTTTACGAGGTTCGTGACAGTCTTGCAATAGAATTTCGGATGACGGACCTTGGAGAACCGCGAACTTTCATGGGACTTCGCATCCGTAGAAATTCAAAGAACGGTGTTTTGCAGATCGATCAAGGACTTTATACCGAACGTTTGTTGGTCAAAATCGGTATGACTGCAATCCTGCTGTGGTATGGATGCAATCCTGCTGTGACCTCAATGGAACAGAATCTGAAGTTGAAACCTGGTGTGAAAGAAGACAAAGTCGAAGAACCCTACCGTGAACTTGTCGGCAGTCTAATGTACCTAATGTCAGGTACTGGGCCAGATATATGCTTTTCGTTGACATACCTAGCTCGTTTCCAGGAGACCACAACACAAGAGCATTGGCAGTGCTTGAAAAGAGTCTTGCGTTACCTGAGTGGTACAATAAACGTTGGACTACTCTACAGTAAACATAAAGATAATCCTGCTCTCAGCTGTTACGTTGCCGCTGATTGGGCCAATGACCTAGTGGATCGGAAGTCAACTACTGGCTTCATCATCAAGGTTTATGGTAATGTTGTGCAGTGGTGCAGCCGCAAACAGGCTATTGTGGCCCTCTCCAGCTGTGAAGCTGAATACGTAGCAGCCTGCGATGCCGCAAAGGAAGTGTTGTGGTTACTGAAGGTCATGGATGATTTGAGTCTTCAAGTACAGCTTCCAGTGACGGTGCTTGAGGATAATTCTGGCTGCAACAGCGTTTCGGAGAATCCTGAGACACGTCGATCGAAGCATTATGATGTTTGATATAATTTTCTACGAGAGAAGGTTAGAGCGAAGAGTTTGAAGCTAGAGAGAATTCCGTCACACAATCAGGTAGCAGACACATTAACTAAAGTCTTAGGCAAGATATTGTTCGTACAACATCGACAGGGATTAGGATTGGTTGACTTAAGAGGAGGTGTAGAGACTTCTATCTTGTAAGATGATTTTGAGCAAGTCAACATACCTTGGTTGCATTGTACCGCATTGAAATTTCTTTACTTAAATATATACACTCAGTAGCAAAAAAAAGACGAGCAAAATTTTGCTTCCAAAAACACCATGTTCAAACTTCTGTAACTTTGTCAATTATCAATATTTTTGGCTGAAAATTTGACAACACTATAACCAATGTAAAGACTTTACGTCACCAAAATTTCATGTTGATAAGGTTAATAAATTTGATGTTTAAATAACACATTAGAAAAAAGTCATTTTTGGTGCTACCAATTTCAAAAATCCGTATTTCTGTGAAAAATTTAGGTAGCATATTTAAAATGTTACCTGAAAAAATATAGAAAATAATGCGAAAAAAATTTGAACAGTTTCCATCAAGTGGTTCGGACTACAGCTGGCGTCAAAGTTTACGCACCAACATGAGTATTTCCCTTTTTTACCCGATATTGACCAGGCTGAAATATCGGTGCAAAAAAAAAGCCGAGACAAGTTCGTCTTATCTATACTCATGGTCCAAACAACTTGATGGAAACAGTTCAAATTTGGTCCACATCTTTTCCAATATTTTATGCTACCTAAATTTTTCACAAATATACGGATTTTTGAAATTCATACATCCAAACACGACTTTTTTCGCATATGTTATCTTAACTACAAATTTATAAACCTTATCAACATGAAATTGCCACTTAAGGTCTATACATTGGTTATAGTGTTGTCAAATTTTCAATTAAAAATATTGATAATTGACAAACTTACAGAAGGTTGAACATGGCGTTTTATGGAAGTAAAATTTTTCTCGTTTTTTTTTGCTACTGATTGTATGTACGTAGTTCCTATGTGAAAAGTTAGATAATAAAAACGTGTTCGATTTTTAGTAAAACTTCATCCGCGTTTTAAATCGTAATATCACGTCTTATTATTATTCCCAAATCCCTGAATTGGTTCCTGAATTACCACAGTTTGCTATGTTTTCGTCCAAAACGCACTACAATATTTCCAGAAAGCACACTACCACACCCAAACGTGATAAGCTTAGTAGAAAAGGAAGGTTGCTGTGTATCTTAATAATAAAAAACATCCTTTTTTCTCGATCAATTTCAAACCAAGTCTATACATTTTACTGTTTTTTTTTATAATCGACTTTATTGTCTATGTATTATGTTGACAGTAGAATTATTTCAATGCATCTCTCCATAAACAGAATGCTCTATCGTCAAACAACAAAATTAATTATAAGTTTATGGTTCTGTATCGTAATCATATAGTAATATGTTATTCAGGCAATGCTGTCAAAAACTTCCAAAGCCATCTACTAGTAGCACAGGAGAAATCAAAAACGTCCTTTACTAAATGGACCATACATTATGCTGCGGCAAAGCTTCTAAAAATTCACGTTAAAAGTCATAAAACATTCATTCTGTTACCCGATTTTTAAGACAACTCCCACAAACGAGTTTTGTTTTAAATCCACCACTCCCGGAACCAGCCTAGCCGTTCGTATTATGCCGCACACCCCGCTGAAAAAAAAAGAACCTGGCTACCCGCAACAACTCCGCTGCAACGCAACATAAATATCTCATTCCCAGTGTGTGCGTTCGCATTCGTTTGTGTACGTTGCGGTGCTGAGGCGGCGGCGACTGTTGCACACAACCGCAAACGCAAACCGCTTTGCTTGCTCGCCCGTCCGTCACCGTCGTCATCATCGTCATCGCATTTAAACATGGCAGAGTATTTAGAGTGGCAGGCAGAAAAGCCGTGAGGTGGTGTTTTTCGTTGAAATTCGCAGCGCGAGTGGTGTCAGTTTGCGGAAAAACAATCGAAAATCGTTAGAACCGCTGGTGGCCGCCGGGTGTGGTACTTTTTACTGAGCGCGGGATCGTCGGAGCGGGCGCAAATCGATTGCGCAGAGTGCGAGCAATCTGGAATTCCAGAAAGTCTTCTGCGCGATTCTGGAGCTGAACGGTGCAAGAAAGGCATAGAAGATCGAGTGTGTTGGGGGAAAGCCCGCTGCTATGACAGCAGGGGCACTGTGCTTGTGTGCTTGAAACTAGACCTAGAGGAGTTTAGTTGTGTTTTCGGGGTCTTGTTTGAAGTGCAGCAAATAAGCCAAAAGTGTAGTAGATTTTAAAGTGTAGTGAGTGAATAATGTTGAAATCGAACCTGTTACCTGTTTGAAAAGTGAGGAGAAAGAGAGAAGAGGAAGGAAAATTGAGGAATTTTCCCGTCATGTGACAAACCGTTCCAGCATAAGCTGTTATGCTGCACGATAAGCGGTCGGTTTTCTCGAGTGGATTATTGGATGGAATAGTTTCGCCCCGGCTAAAGTTGGAATCCATAGAGGAAAGATGGGTGTGTAAAAGATATTAGTTTCTGCAGAAGAAGAGAAGAGCTGGACAACGGGAGGAGATTAGCCGCTTTGACGTGTACCACTATGCATAACTGTGTTTTCATTCAAAGCAAAGTTGCCAGTGTTGCCGAATGGTTGAGTTTGTGGTGCATTTTGGATGGGATGGTGTTGTCGGTAGGAGGACGTCTTTTGCGGTATCGCGATGCATGTTCCTAAAACCTATTCTTATTTATTTTATCTTGCGAATCTCCTCCCAGTGTATTCTTGGTTAAAATTTCAACTAAAATATACTGTTTTCTATTTGCAAGTTGTTTACTTACTGTTTTTATCAGCCTGCCATCAGATGTCGCCCTTTTAGTGGTAGTTAATCATTATATTTGGTATTGGGAAAATCAGAATATCGCTAACATTAAACAAAATCACTTTTCCGAGTCAAAAACCTAACGAAGAACAAATAATGAGGATATGCTCAATAGTTTCAGGAACCTTTCCGTTCATGTTTTAGAATCAAAAACATGTTCATTTCGGAAATATTCCAGTTAATTTTTTAAATCCTATATATTTTCAAATCGTTTACTACCAGTCCCATATTAGGTCGGTGGGTGGGTAAGCGGAGGGGGCGGGGGAAGGGGGGGGTCCCAGTGAGGAAATAGGCCGACGTAAAATAAAGATAAAAAAACTACCAGTCCCATATAAACGGAGGGTGCTCGCTACTTTGTAGTGAGTGTTGACCGAAGATCGATCAAATGATCAATTGAACATTCTATTGGTGTTCACATTTTGAGGGTGTTCAATCATATGCTTTTGATACGGGACTTTATTACGAATCCTGCTTAGAATTGTGACCAAATCTTTGATATATTTTTGATTTCATCAACAGACTAAGTTGGTCCAAATGATGTTTTCAAAAATAATAAAACGATAAACATTACTAACGTACATAACGATAATACAAATATCAAAGTCGTAACGACTACAAACAACAGTCTAGTATTAGTACACGACACTGAAGAAGTCTGCACATTGTAGACGAAAACGCATATATGTCAAGATAAGCAATAAAGGTACTTGGAATTAAATGGAAATAATTAATCTTGCTTCTCATTTGCTAGTTACAACCAGGGGGTGCGACTCTATCTCCGATGCAGGATTTTTTTTGTTTTGCTTTTGTGCGATGTGCGCACGCTTAGTAGATAGAAAGAAGATTTCAAAGATTTTAATGAAGATTTTAAAGATTTACTGCAAAAAGATGCAGCACGATGCAAGTTGATGGATTAAGATTCACAAGCTGAAACAAGATTTTTCAAAGATTGATTCGCTAGCGTGGGATTTTTTGATCATCTTGAATCTGGATTTAGATGTGTCCCAAGTAACCATGAAGCTCTATATAGATACATCAATTTTGCATTATATTGCGATATAAGTTTATGGTATAAAGCAATCTAATCTTACATGCGTACTTAAAGTAGAACTAAAGTCGAAAAGGGCCCCACTCTTGTCAAATTAAAGCTAGCGCACATGCTTTATTAAAGCCCGAGAACGAGTTTAATTAGGGCATAGTAACTTTTTCAGCAGTTGAATAACTGCTTCTACTGAAATGTTTTATTGCATTTTAAAAAGCATACATAGAGCTTGGGATATATTGGAAAAAAAAACATCAAAAATGTATTTAGTTTTCTTCTATTTGAATTCATTTCCTCTGTTACGTTTTATTTAGGGATATTAATTATACTATTTTACGGCATCTTCACGTTACATTGATGGGATTTATTTTTTATAAGGTCTAATGTGTTTTCCTGCATCGGGATTCGAACCAACGCTTCTCACGACTGATCGATAAATGCCGGTTGCGTTAACACTCTTAGCCAAGAGAGCAATATAATTATACAAGACAACTGCATGATATAAACGAAGCATACCCTAAGCATACCCTCTTTGTCGTTCTATAAAAACATATTTCATGCAGCTATTTTTAGATTCCGGCTAAACACGTCGTTGAGACTGCGATACCCAATTCTTTATCAATGCAAACCTCAACCCGAGACGAGTTACAAATAAAATCATACCCACCGCCGTTCATCACACAACAAGCCGACACAATTTTGATACCCGGTGCAGGTTGAAACTGGATCATAAATGAATATGATGTATCATATATATGAGAATGAAGATTTCTCGTTGTAAAAACAGCTCAATCCTCTGAATACCAACAACCAGAAAAAATTGCGGCTCACCATAATGCAGCCATATTCCGAACCAAATTTACTGCTGCTAAGTCCAAAGTGAAGGAGAATGAAGATGACGATTCTGGATCTGACAGGCAGCTCGGCTCGATCATATGTTTCTCATTTCTAAAGTCAAATGTGAAAACGTCATCCAGATGATACTGCACCAATGCTGCTTTTTAGCTAGCGTTGAAGCATTTATTGAGATAATGCTATAATGCATCATTTAATGCGTATTTAAAGTTAAGTTGTTTGTAGATATATGGTAATGCATGATAAAATTTTTAATGTAAAGGTAATGCAACATAGCATGGGAGTTGTTGAAAAAATGTGATAGGGCATTACTGTTGCTGATAGTCAGTCGAATTAGTGTTATGATATAATGCTTGTGGTTACTTGGGGTCGCACCCCCAGGCTACAACCAATGTTTTGTTTACAAAAAACTAACGCAAATCCATCTGGCCCGGGCTTGAACGTTGATTTGAATTGTGAGGCTGCTCTGGAGATCGTTTCTAAATTAATATCAACCACGACCTAGAGTTCGGTTTGCCAACGGAACCTTACTAGAGGCGGTGTTTATTGAGTATAACGAAATTCGCTCGTCAATTAGCACACTAGCCAATTTTATAGCGAACTGATCGCCAAATCCTTAATCGGTGCAAGCGGTATCGCCATTTTAGATCATAGGCGATGGAAAACCGGCCTCCTTACTTTGTTCGTTTTCATAGCTCCTTGAGGATTTAGTGTTGAAAATGGAAACGACTTGACAATTTATATTGAGTCTAATATAACGGCATTTCGTGAAGTTGCTAAGCGCCTTCATGATCGTGTTCAACGATCGAAGGTCGATTGTCATTCACGATACCCGAGGATCGGGCTGAATGATCTTTTTAGTTTGTGCGGCAATATTGATGCCAACCGGATCTAGAATAGAGTGCCACTCCATGCTGGAAAGCACTTCAATAATACTGCGTTAGTCATAAGACACTCCAGTTGGGATGTTGACGAAATCACTGGCAATACAATCCCCCATGGCGATTATTAGAAAAAACGTGGCGAGGAACTGCCTTATCTGATTGTACTGGAGCCTGGGAGATGAACTGGGCAGTTTAATGATCACTCACGAAGCACAGTTCCAGAAAACTGTTATTTTTATTCAATATCCAATTTACTTGCGATAGAGTTGCGGTATGCTAATTGTCTAGAAGTATTGTGGCTCCTATGTGGAATGAAGAACGTTTATGATCGGGATAGAGAAACCCGCTACGAGTTGAAGTCTTCGTGACGCCCGCTAGATCGAAGTTGCCTAAGATACTACTTCATCATTAGGTGCCATTAGCCGTAGTAAATGATAGAGATAGACAATTTGTGTCAATGAGTTCCACATCTCGAATTGTATCCGAATTATTTTTCATGTTATGAGAGTATCTCATTTGCCGTTTTAAACAAACTTGGTTCAGGGTGCTGAGCAAACGTCACGTGAGATGGAAATTAAGACACGATGAGATGTGTTCGCATTTACTAGTAATTTCTTCAAAGTATTTTGAACAAAATTCACTTAGATTCGAACTGAATCAAGCTCAAAATTCTTAGTGGATACTTTTCAGAATACTGCTCATAATTGCTCAAGAATCATGTCCCGGATTTTAAGGAAATAATGCTCAGCATTCAAAGCAAATACGTAAATAGTTATGATTACACCGATATCTTGATTTGCTACCTATAATCGGATTTTAGTCCGTTATGGATTTTCCAGATCTGGATATCGTCCTTCGGGTGGTGTTTCTTAACGAATGTCGCAACTTCCGGTAAGCACTTCGTTCTTTAAACCTCCCCGTTGACGGCAAGTCTCAGAGAGAAGAAAAGCAGCTCTGACCTCCCCTTCTCACTGATTGGCAGCCACAAGAGGGCCTTCTTCGGGAACTTCGTGTGGGAGATGTACTTCACGTCGCTGCTCACATCCTTCCTGGAGGACGTGAAACAGCCGGTCCCCTGCCAGTCATTGCGCAGTACGTCAGGTGCGCCGCGTCGTTCATGACCCTTTGACGAGTCCTTTCATCCGCTACTGTTGGGTGTCCGCTTGCGCTTCCGGCACGGCCGGCCTCGACTTCCGCTTTCTCATAACGATGTCCATGCTGGCCAAATACTTCGCCACCTTGCCTTCCGCTTCAGTGCTTGCTGCACTTGCCGGTTGCGCGAAATCGCTCGATACTCTCACCTTTTTCCAGGACTGCCAGGATGTTGACCGCTCGGCTGTATCCGGCCGACACAAAGTGCGGAACGATGTTTAACTTCTTCGCTCCGGGATGCAGTTGGCGGTAGCTACAAACCATCAAACGTAGCTGATTCACTGCATTCGCCATGGCTGCCGTTTACGAACTGATAGAGCTGTCATTTTTTTTCTTCTGTATGTAACCTAGTTATATTTGTTGACGATTGACCGATAGACCCATAATCTTTTATGATGTCCTATAATTGCAATGAGTTGTGCCTAAATCCTTCAACAAGGATCAAGTGGAGGGCAAGTCTAGTGCCAGCAGCCGCGGTAAGTCCAGCTCCACTAGCGTATTTTAAAATTGTTGTGGTAAAAACATTCGAAATTTATTCTAGTCCAGCACGGGTGATATTCCAAATGATGGCAGGAAGTCATTGGATGGACAAAGAGTTTGTGTAGGAGTGATGTTTTTTGTCGTAAGACTAACTAAAGCGACAACATTTGAAATGGATGCTTTAATTATTCAAGAACGAAAGTTAGAGGATCGAAGGCGATCAGATACCGCCCTTGTTCTAACCGTAAACTATGCCAATTAGCAATTGGGAGACGCTACATTATGGTGCTCTCAGTAGCTTCCGGAAAACCAGTATTAGGTTCCGGAGGAAGTATGGTTGCAAAGTTGAAATTTAAAGGTATTGACGAAACTCTCAGGAGTGTAGCCTGCGGCTTTATGTGACTCAATTCTGGAAAGTTTGACAGGGCCGAACTAATTGAAGTAAGACAGGTTAATACCTCTTTCTCAAAATTAAGGGTAGTGGTGCATGGCCGATTTTAGTTCGCCCGTTAAAGCCCGAAATTATTTCCTTTCCTGATATTCGTTTAGGTTTAGCAAAAAATATCATCATAAGAACAGCAACCACTGGAGCATTGATGGCTAAATGGTGGAATGAATATGGAACAGACAGTATAATTTAGAAAACTTTTTTTTGTTCCGTATTGTGTATATTCATCACTACGAGCATTTCTTAGATCTGTTGTGATATATTCCCCGTTTTGATATTGCTATATCAGTATGCCATATCACTAATATGTGAAGCGACCGACATGGACTGACTCAAAGCATTTTCCTAGCCAGGTATTACATTTCGAATAAAATGCACTATTTGGCTGGGCGCTGCATTCCCAATATCAAAGGGTTCTGCTAGCCCCTAATCAAGAAAAGTACGCCGTTTTTTGAAGATGGCTGTACAATAACATAGCAGGTGTTGGGAGTCTTGCTTTTCTATGTCACACAATCGACACATATCCTCTGGAAGTTTTCCTATTAGCTTCAGGTGATATTTATATATACAATGCCCTGTTGTTAATTCAAGAATTTTGCAAGTCATTGAAATGTTCGGATTTATGAACCGCTTCGCCTGCCTTGGCAATGTGAGTTTTGTTCCAGTTGGTCTCCATATTGAAACATCTATCCCTAGAACAGGTTACCACTACTCCCACAAGATTGTTCAATCTTGAACCGTCTGTATAAAAGACAATGGATCCTGGACGAATATTTGTCCCTCAATTTTCCCACAAATCACGATCAGCATCTGTCACATTGTACAAACGAATGGAATGATATTTTTTCTCCATCCAGTATTCATGTTTTATTACATGAGAATCAATATCAATCATTTTTTAAATATTCAGATGTCCTTTAAGATCACCTTCTAGAAAGCACCTTTTCCTTTAAACCCTTAATGCGCTCCCGTCAGCTTCTAATTGAATAAGTTGATGCAACGGAAGCATATAAAACAGAGCATCTAGTGCCATATTCGGTGCGCTGCTCATTGAACCCGTTATTGAGAGAGTAGTAAGTCCTTGTAGTCTCCTCAGATTCTTTTGGGTTTTTTTTTTTTTTGTTTTTGGGGCCCAAACACCGCGTGGATAATATATATACATTCATTAAAAAAAAGGGGTTTTTTTTTTGTTAGGGGGGGGGGTGGGGGGGGGGGGCTCTCTCTTTTTTTTGGGGGGGTTTTGTGGGGTGTGGTTTTGGGGGGGGCCCCCTCCTTTTTTTGGGTCTTTTAATAAAAAGAGTGAGATACACACTTAGAAAATTTTACAGTATTCGGTAATTTTTTACCGAACTTTCAACAGCTGAACGTTCGGTAATCTGTTCGGTGATTAAATCAATTACCGAACGTTCGGTACTCAAATTTTTTAATGAACTGTCAAAAACTACCGTACAATTCGGTAATGGAAGATTTGATGATCTGTCAAAAAATACCGTACAGTTCGGTAATTTGTGTAGTCTGGTACCGAACCGTTTCGGTATTTTTTTTTTTGTGTTTATCATTAAACACCAAAATATTCGGATGTTATTGGTTTATAAATATATTAAGCAAAACTATATTTGTTGTTATTCCGACCAGGACTGTGAGGTCTTTCCAGCATATGGCGCAGTCAACGAAATACTACGAACGATGAGTGTCGGCTGCTTCGGATGCTGCTCAGTGAAGTTGTCTTCTACCTGTAGATGGATACAATGCAGCAAATATATTTTGCATGTGTATCATTTAGAATAAAAATCCATTATTACATCGAACCTATTGATTGTTTAGCGTGTAATCAGCACATTTGAAATATTTATAGCTAGCCGGATGAAAGCTCTAATTAACGCTGGTTTATTTTCTACATACATACATGGAATAATTAAAATTAATCAATATCCAAACCACCTTCTGGACAACCGATCACTGGAACCACGAGACTTCATAGAAAATGGCTGACAGTTTGACAGTTAATAATACTTTACCGGGCTTCGGTGATTCAGAGTTCGTTTTACGTTTTGTTCGGTAAAGTGCTTACCGTATTCAGTGATTGTTTGTTTTTACCGTATTGATTGTATTTTTTTCTACCGTATACGGTAAATAAAATTTAACATTACAGATCGTTCGGTAAAGTGTTACAAAATTACGGTAACATTTTTTATGTTTACCGAAAAATCGGTAAGATGCTATGTTTACCGAAATGTTTCGTCAATTTTTTTACCGAACAGCAAAATCGAATTTAAGTGTGTACACTGGCGAAAAAAATTTTAAAAGTTTTTTTAAAAACCTTTTTTATATTATAGTTTTTTGTAAGGAAAAAGGGATTGGGTTTGATTTTTTTTTTTTAATCTTATGAAATGGGTGGTTTTTTTTGTTTTTTTTTTTTTTTTTTTTATTTTTATATTTATGTGTTTTTTTTCAGCTGTATAAAAAAATTTTTTTTTGTTTTTGATAATGGGGGGGGGGGATTTATTTTTTAAATTATTTTTTTTTTTATAATTTTTATTTTTTTTTGTGTTTTTGTTGGATGGGTTTATTTTTTAGAATAATTAAATAAATGAGATAAAAAAAGTCTTAATTTGTAAAACAAAAGTACCTTCTTACAATCCTTGATACTGGAATAATTAAATGATTAATAATTAAATGCGTTTTTTGGTGCCAACAAACACGGTGTTTTCTGTAGGGATATTAAAAAACGCCTTGATAACAACTGGATTATGAATCAATTTTGAAAAGTTTTAACAATTTTCGGATTTTTCTACATAAGATGGTTATACAAGTTGGTCATACATGTTCCATCAATTAGGATAGATTTGATGATTAAAATTAGCGCAAAAGGCTTACCTCGGGTGTAGGATTTTTTATGATGATCTCCAAAATCGTAGTCGTTTGTTCCTTGGTGCGCCATTGTTGTTCATTGATTAAATTGTCTTATGTTTTTTTCACCTACAAGAGGTTTATGAATATCATAAGGTACTTTTGTGGAGCTGATGAGATAGCTTGCCGAGCTGACACATAGAAAAATCATTATGAGTATGTAAGAAAGTCGTAAGAGTCCCTTATGAATAACATAATAATCTTCTGAAGTCTAACCAACCTGCATTTGCGATGCTTCATAAGGCATAATTTATGACTTTCGATGGTCTTTTTTCACCAGTGGGGGGGAGTAGTTTTTGTTTTTTTTATGAGGGGGAGTTGTGCACGTTCCATACCTGCCGGGGGGGGGGGTTTTTTTCAACACTCACACACCAACCACAATATGGTGGGGTTGTTGGGGGTGGGGGATAAAAAAAAAAAAAAAAAAAAAAATAATAAAAAAAAAAAAAAAAATTTTTTTTTATAATAATAAAAAGAGTGTGTCAGGGACATAACTGCGAGGTTCACATTGGACCGCGTTGGTGCATAGTGATAATGGTATCATCTAATTAATCAATATCATAACACACGGTTGGTTAATATTGAAATGATTTTTTTTTTGACCCATCCCTTGTAAATTTTGCTTCATACTACACTTACGTGACCCTTTACTTCCCGGGCTATGCTATTCAACGCTAGTATATAGCACAGGACATGGACCAAAAGGATTTCAATGTTCGACACGGGACTTTGATGATAAATGAGGTAGACATGAATTGAATCAACATGAAAACATGGGCCAAATTTGTGAGGCCCGGGGGCCATTAACTTGTGGGTTTATGTTTGGTCCTAAGTACAATGATATCCGTGCCGTACGAAAGAATAAGTGAAACTCATTTTACGGCAGCCCCTAAAATGTGGGTCCGATGTCCAATGCATTGAATGACAAGCATACAATTCGACAACGATAATTCATTAGGACCTAACTGACAAACGTAAACAATGACTCTTGCCGTAAATATCTCGTGACAGTGTACCCATGTAAGCCACTAAATCTATCGGATAGGTGCCCAGGTAACCAATAAGCATTAGCATATGCAGTAAATCAACCCTAAAGTTGCATTTCAGATGCTACAAGCATTACATTAGCATTATATCTGCATCTTGAATGCTATCTGTTTTAATGTTAGATTTCAAATGCTATTTAAATGCTTGTTGCCTGTAATAAGCATTTTTAATTGCAAAATAGCATTAATGCAGCATTATCATAGCATTGCAGTAAAGCAGCCGTGTATTGGGCCAAAAGCGGCATTTATGTTGCATTCAAGGTGACTTAATTGCTTGATAGGCTGCCGTAAAGACGCTTTGGAACTGCTTATTGGTTTCCTGGGTGGACTCTTTTTCTTCAAAATTATGTGGTGGATCAATGAGGTAAGATCTCAATGTCAAAAAATTTGGGAAAAAGCAATGCTTATGTTTTTCAATTCGGCCCCTATGAAAAGTCTCACTTGAATTTACCACTTGACTGAATGCCTCCAACATTGCAAAATGTACTGTTTTTGATAATATGCTATGGTTGTTTAGGTTAAATCACGAAAATTTCTCTTACACACTAACTCATTTATTGTAAAATTTAATTGCTGATTCTTAAAAGGCCGGTAGGTGCGTTAGAATTAATTTATAGGGTAACGGGATGTAATGTTAGCCTAGCTCCTTCATTCGGCCTATGTACCAAATATGTCATCAACGTGGCGATCATCAACAAAATCATGTAGCTATCAGGATAAGCGGGGTTTATTCCGAATCAATTGAGACATTATTAATCAATTTATAGTTGTTCAATTTCGCGTAGCTTTAGATTTACTCAACTTTTTATGCGTAATGACTCTACTGGTTATGCTGAAGAGATTATCTACACGATCTTCAAATGATCTAAATTTGCCTAAATTGAACCCTTTAGCCAAGTAATGCAGCCAAGATGTACATATAATAGTCACACATTATAAACCAATTGTTCACATAGGTTAAATGCTGTAACTCACAATGATTTAACAAGAAAACCGTAGACCCAATGTTAGAGACATATTTTTTTCTATGCTCCCAACTATGGCCTGTTGTATGAAAAGCGTAGTGTAATGTTGTTATTTGTAAAACTTTCAATAAAAATGACAGAGGTTCGGTTGTATGTTTTTCATATAGCCCATCTAAACACAAACCAAAGGAACAAAATCTGAGTGGAGTGAATTATAATGTTTTGATTGTCGAATGGCTGCTAATTCAAATGTGAAAATCACATAAGTGCTTCTAATCAATATTATTATAGTTTGATTTGTGAAACTTTATGTTGGGTAGAGTGAATACAGCTGGCAACGCCTTAAATCAGAAGATCAGAAAAGTACGAAGACTACATTTGATAACAAATCCTTCGAATGGGACAAAGTTGCACCCACGAATAGACCCAATTTAGTGCTTATAGGCCGACATTACATCCATATCCCTCGAATGTGTCTGACTTTTTAAAATGAATTGTGTAACTTTTCGTGAAACATACTACCAAATGGCTTATAAAGCTTCTCTAAGCAAATACTGTATGAGTTATAATAAAAAATGTAATCGATCGTTGCATAATAGGCTGAGTTTAAGGGGCACATACCCTATTTCCGGTTTATTTTGGCAGCAGGACACCATCATGTGCTACATTCACATCGCTAATAGTTTATTAAACCCCTCGTCGCTGCGACGGCAAGATACTCAGGGTGATTCTGGTAGTCTAGTTTCCAACCCATGATGATTTCAGTGGCCCGAAGCCTACCCGATAAGCCGGTCTTGCCTTGCCTCCCACACCATAACCGCATGGACTGTGACGGGTAGACAAAGCCCCGTCCGAACCACCAGCTGAGAGCTAATGTCGAACATTTCTTTTTGTTTCGCGTGTTATATACTAGTGTTGAATAGTATAGCCCAGAACGAAGAGATTCACGAAAATGCAGCAAGAAGCAATATTTATTTATGGGAATGGTGCTCAGTTAAAAAATCAGACACCGGCAACAGAGCAAAATAATTTTTCAGCTGAGGGGTGTGGCTATTGCACTATTAAACATGGAATGATACTTAATGAATTAAAAAGAAGACAATTTGAACCATTTGCTACCCTTTTTGGATGACCGGGATAGGGAAAACCATATTTCCAATCTGTTAATATGCAGTTTTCTATGGGAGCAAAAGTAGGTTATTCTTTGGTGAAACACTGAACTACTTATACTAATGAAAAAATTTAATGCAAAAAATGTTAGTTTTTCTTATCAAATCGATAAATAATTTTCATTAGGGGGCTAACTGACTAACGTAAACAATAGCTTCTTCCGTAAATTTCTCGTGGCACAAAGGCTACCCATGTAAGCCTCCAATTCAATCCGATAGGTGAATTCTTCCTCTTCGAAATGACCGTGGTGAATTGATTAGGCGAGTTTTCAATCACGAGAAGTCCGCTAATAAAGCCATTGTTTACGTTTGTCAGTTAGGCCCTAATGAATTTTTTTAGTCGAAATGTGTCATTCTGTGCAGTCAAACGAAAGTCAACCTTTACAATCATTAAGGATGTCGCTGTAACTCACATGGATTTCAGTATCAATGTGATGAAATATGATTAGGATGCATCAACCTGTTCCTTCTAACATTCAACACTTTCATATGTGCGCATCGATACGTCATTATATAATACGAAGCGAGTGTGAAAGAGTTAGTTGATTTGTTCTGTCATGCCTGTCGTGCCTTGGCATTGGTCGATTTGTTTTGATGGGCTATATTTCGATAAAGATTTCTCATTAAGGCCTAACTGACAAACGTAAACAATGGCTTCTTCCGTAAATTTCTCGTAATACAAAAGCTACCGATGTAAGCTTCCAATTCTATCGAATAGAAGGACTCTTGGCTGTGATAGATTAAAGAACCAAGTTTCCAAGGTCGACAAATTCATGGTAGAAGCCATTGTTTACGTTTGTCAGTTAGGCCTTAATGAAAATTCTTTGTCGATTTCAGTTGTCAGATGTCCAAAATTTTCAAAATCAAGTAAACTATCGTGCATCTATATATGGTTGACAGCGACGCAGAGCCCCTACACAGGAAAAAATCTTGCAGTAAAAACTACCATTATACCCGACTATGCCTATCTTCAAAACTACCATGAAATTTCAGTAAAATTTACTACGTTTATGGTAAAGCTTTCAACATTTTTGGTATATCTGACAGACCTCATATTGATATCAACCGCACCATGATTGATCTAATCGCAGGCATTGTAAAATCAAACGCATTTATAGTCAGGTGAAAATTGTTGGTGTTTGCGCTTAATTTAACCCTCGAAATGGTAGTTTCTACTGCGGTTTTTTTTTGTTTTTTGTTTTTGGGGCCCCAGAATTTTTTTTTTTGGGGTACCCTTTTTTTTTTTTTTATTTTTGTGACGACACTTGGTGGGGGGAAAAAAGACACGCTGTGGTAGGTTAGTGTTTTTTTTTTGTGGGGGGGGGCAAAAAATTTGTTAATTAACATAAAGTTTAGTTATGGGTGGGGAGCCAAATGTTTGTAAAAAATATTTTTTTTTTTTTTTCTCTCAGGAAGAACGAGTCCTCCTCTCCCCAACTACTTGGTGTGGGAGAAATATTTTCTTAATCTACTGTTGGTTTCCGTGGTGAGTGAGAGTTAAGAAAAAACGAAATAGAAATTCATTGTTTACAATGTTTTTAGGGCCCTTCAATTCTAGACAAAATAGTCAAAAGGTCGAAAGTAACATTTGTAAACAATGACTTCTAGCGTATTTTTCTGGGATATGCTTGCTCCCACACACAAAATAGCACCAGAAACAGATACAGGGAGATATAACCTTCCCGTCGGTAGTGGATATAGATGTTAGCAACCTTGCATTTCCAGGAAATTTACGTTTTAAGTCATTGTTTACAATTGTTACTTTCGACCTTTTGACGATTTTGTCTAGAATTACTCGAGATATCATTGTTTACAATTGACTTTTAGGTACTAATCATGAACTCGAGAAATTCGCTGGTTTCGGTCAAGGGGGGGAGAACGCAAAAAAAAATATTTTTTTTTTTTTTAAGGATAGTATATTTTAATTGGTGGTTTTTTTTTAAGGAAAAATAAAAAATAATATATGTGGGGGGGGTGGGGGGTGGGTTTTTTATATTTGGATGGGGACAGCTGCCTTTTTAAAGCTTAAGCACAGGGGGGGGGGGTCCCAAAAATTTCGCCTATGCGCTGTTTCTCTCTTTCTCTGTCATGCTACAATACAATAACCGATCGTGTGTGCTTAAAATGTATATATATATATACAGCGTGACGATGTTTATGAATACAACAACATTTTCCCCGAGACAGTGTGCGATGATATGTGGCACAGTGGGTAGAAGAACGGCACTTTCGATGGAAGAGCCCAGGATTTGGGAGAAGTAGAAGGAAAAGAGCAGAGCAGATATTGACTCTTGTCGATTGACTCGTGTACTGTTCGAGACTGGGGGAGCCTACATGAAAATAGTTCCTTCCGGCCCGTGACGTCGCCGTGTGTTGCCTGTCAAGAGTGCGTGCTATCGCATCGCGGCTGAAACGACCGATCCGCCCCGTAATCGCTTTGGCATTTCTGATTTATTTTGTTTGCAATGTTGGAACAGTCATCACCGTTCGTCGCCGCTGCTAAACTCATTGCGATATGTAGCATTCCGCGAAAGTCGCAGTTGCATTGAAAATTGATTCGATCGCCCGTTCTCGGTTCATTTGATTGGCTTGGCAATGTGATCTAGTTGGCGGCGGGCGGATGTTTGTCGCGTTGCAGCGGCTGTGTGTGGTTCGTAAAGGGATGAAGGAGAGACGAACGGAAGATTGAATGAAGATTGTTTTTACTGTTACGAAAGCGAAATCAACAGGTTAGATGTGCTACCGCGAGGAAGCAAAAGTGCGAAAGAGGCGAAACGAAAAATTGGACATAATTAGAGTGATTGTGTGGCGGAAAACAAAAGCAAAGTAGGATGTTACATAAGTTGTTTGGTTGGAATTCACTTTTTGCTAAAATTACCAATCAAGTCGACACGAGTCCGAAGCCTAATCTGAATCAGTTGCACTGGGAAAAGACGTGGAGAATATTAATTGCATCGAAATGTGTCATTTTGCGTTCGATAAAACCGTAACGAATGTGTCTGTCACGGTGGTGTGCATGTAATCGGTTGGGGTGCCTGTGTAGGTAACTTCAAATCGGCTTTAACAAGAATATGATAATAGCGCTTCGACAAGGCCGAGATTCACCTTGGAAGCAAAAGTGTGCACTGAAATAGGCGATGAAGAAGAAGCGAAACAGTTGCGAGAATTAGAGGCAGCCGCTATCTATCTGCGTTCCAAGCTTAGAGATGGAGTGCGAGACAAAACCAAGGCAAAAAAGTTAGACTGTGCGATTGTCACACAAAGGTGTACACATGCTTCAAAGTTACGGCAGCGGCGAACGCTAAACGGCAAGTGTACAGGTGTGTGGTGCCGCTTACAAAGTCGGCGTTGCAAAACAATAACAACTTAACGTAGCGACCGAGTCGAGCACGGCGCCGTGAAATAATTTGAGTTTGAGTCATAATCAACCGAGTCAACGCCTACTACCGTGGATGACGGGCGAGAAGGGGAATTTCATTGAACGGTGGAGTGTGTGCTGCATTGAGTTAAGGCTCAATTTACGTTGATGTATTTTGGAGAATACCAAAAGCAGTTTTTGGAAACGTGCAATTCCAGATCGCCGAAAGCTCTTGACAATCTGTTCCTATTTTAATTCTTCACAAAATGAAGCGAGCTTTTAAGAATCTGACGTAATGCGATGGAAAAAACTGCTTTTGAACTTTTCGAAAATGCACGAAAGTAAGTTGAACCTTAAACTGCGGTGAATCTCACGGTTATTTTTGTTGTTGTCTTGTCTGAGTTCACTGGAATGTCGCGCAGTTTGACTTGAACCATATTAATTGTGGTTGGGTATTCTTTTGGTCAGGATTTCTATCGATATTCCGTGACAAATTCGATGTCTGTGTGTTGTGGAACGGTTTCAGGAAATCTAAGGTCAGTGCAAGCTAAATTTGTTTTCAGAAACTTAACCCCGAAACTTGGTTCGAAGATTTTGCGATTTCCTCCCAACTACTAATTCCACAAAATGCGAATAGATCTAAAAAAAATAAACTGCACTTGGAGTAATGTTTTGAAATTCGATTTGGATTGTATGGTTTTGACTGCTGAAGAATTCCATAGCCCGGTGTGAAAATTAACATGTATGGGATTTGTTGCTCCTCCAGAAGATAGTCCACCCGGAAAACCCGTGCCAGCGATCTTCTTCTCATATCTCTTTCTCTTCATTGTAGGTGACGGTTGTTTAATGTTAGCTTGTTGAATCAAATTCATCAATTTCGGAAGCGTCGCCAAGTGCGCGCTAATCTGAGTGTCAGGAAATTCGGAATGTTACTAAGTGTGTAGGACATCGTTTGTTATATATTCTGTTAATTTTTGTTCCTTAGTCATACTAATTTAAGTTTTCAACTGCCGATGAATGAACAAATCAAGAAAAAGAAGAAAAAGGTCAATTTGTATGTGAGCCGTGCGTGGGCGAAGCACGCAAATAAGTGTGAAATAGTGAATCTACTTGTTAGCAAAGTGATTTGATAGTCCAAAAAGAAGAAGACGGTGAAGAACAAAGAAGCGGAAGAAATGACCACGCGGAAAAAGAAACGCCAACAGGAGGGAGGAGGTTTTCTCAAGAAAGTTTCCTCGTTGTTCAATCTCGACACGGTAATTTCCATAATTATTTCTGTAGTTAGTGTTCTTGTTTCTACTAATCACGGTGTTGGGTCGTTCCTTATGAACTTTTCCACCTATATCTGAGTAAGGCGTGTTCTTGCGTGCCACCGGAGCGAATCAAAATCTGTTCTTTAAACGAGCCGCGGATCCAAGCATGATGCCGAAGGAGGACGTACACCGGGTTATTTTTAGCCCAACGGCGGGAATAGAATCGTGAGTCAATGTCGCTACTCGCGCTCACTATTCTGCCTAATGTTAACATTGACAGAGATAGAGTCAATATGCTTGTGCGATATGCTCCCGCCTTGATGTCGATGCGACTTCATACATAAAGGTAGAGCAGGTGGGTAATCTTATCTTCGCAACGAAGCCCCGCTGAGTAAGTATCCTTCAGAAAGATAAGATTGGCTTCCGATCGGGGACCACTCCCATTAGGCTTAGATTCGTTGTTTGTTTTGTATTTACAAGTAAGTATGCTGTTGCACTGTGGGAAACTAAAACACACGGAACATATGCCATCTCAGGCAGCGTGGTAGGGAGGAATGGCATGTGATTTAATTACGAGGAGTATGTTTTTTTTTTTGGTCAGCATTTCCAGAAAATCATTTTGATGAAAAACCAACACGGGGGGTTGAAAGTCTCCTGAATAAAGATTAAAAAGAAAAGAAAATTGTTTTTTCGCATATTACTTCTTTTGAATCATCGTAAATTGACAACATGGTAGTAATAGGGGCTTTCAATTGAAGTTCTGGGTAGGTAACTTTTAATTTTATACTAATTATAATATCAAATTTTGCACAATATCTTCTGGAGTACAACATTTTTTAGTATCCTAATAAACACACTTCCTAAACTCGTTATTTTGATAATTCACCAATGTTGAATTATAAAGGTTGAACACGCAAAAATCAGGACACATAAGAAACGCTGCTACTTAGGAATGTTTTGGGTAAATAAAATTCAAAATTTCACCGAATCAGTTTAAGAGTGTATAGAATCATTGGTTGTTAGTTTATTTATTTACATGATGGCCTCACTGGAGCAGCCGCGTCGCGATTCGATCCTACACGCGTGGAGCGGAAATCCCTTTCCGGAAATATTAATACAGCAACTGTTCGCTAATTGGGTGCTTCTTAACTGGGCGCTCGCTAACTGGCTATAGACCAGTTAAAAGGCAAATAAACTTCAAAAATTAGCATTTGACATTTTGTTGTCAAAATTAGCAAGGGGGATGCAAAAGCATAGGGCCTGTTCATAAACCCCGTAGACTCAGTTTTGAAAATATCAGACCCCCCTCGCCCCTCCTAGACTTTTCTCCATACATTTTTATGAAATGACCCCACCCTCCTCCCAAAAAAGTCTACGTGATTTATGAATAGCCCCATATAAGGTTCGTGGAGGAGTGAAAAATTGTTAAATTGTACGACATTGAGTCGTAATCCCATACAAACTGAGTCAAATATTTTGCACAATGGGGTGCACAATAAGCTTCATCGCAATAACGTATAAAGCATTAAAACAATATTTAATTTCTTTATTGCGCAATGAAATATGTCAACCGTAATCTGATCGAAAGCCCCCTCGAAATGTATTTACATTGGAAATGTCAGCTCAGTTACCGAGCAGCATCCGCTAACTTGGCTGTGCACTTAGCCCAGTTAGCGAACGGTTGCTTAAACCCATGCGAAGCGGGGCTACCCCATATGGCATAAGGTCGTTTGGCATATAGTCGTTTAGCATAAAGTCATTTGGCATAAGATGTTGGATAATCAATGCTCATTTGGCATAAAAGAAGTTTGGCATAGTGACCATTTGGCATAGAACAAAGAAATTTTTTTTTTTAAATGGAAATATCCTTGTTATCAACATGAAACTCTAGGAGTGGACAGCAATTTCTGCTAAGGCTTGCTTCATTTAGAATTGGAACAAACTTTTGCTCATATTGTGGCGCTCCTGGTGAACGGATTTGGAAGATCTTAGCGCCCACGTGTCGGGAATTTTGTCAGCTTCACGTATGTATTTTTGACATTCCGCAAATCGACTGTACTTTGTAAACAATCAACATGGAAGCCGAAAGAAGCGAAAAAATTGTGCACAGTTATTTGGAAAATCCATTGTGGTCTGCATCTAGGCTAGCTAAACAGCTGAAATTGCCCAGAAATACCGTATGGCGCGTTATTAAACGGTATAAGGAAACATTGACGACGATTCGGTAGCCTCAAGCCAATCGTCGGAGTGGAACTGTCGACCGGAAACTGCGTGGTAAGATTTTGAAGACGATTAAGAGGAATCCCAATCTGTCGAACCGTGATTTGGCCAGACAATTCGGTGCTGCCCATAGTACCGTGAGGAGAACTCGACTCCGGGAAGGAATCAAGTCGTATCGAGCTAGCAAACAGCCAAATCGGACCATAAAACAGAATAGTGTGGCCAAAATCCGTGCTCGGAAGCTATACGACCAGGTGCTGACCAAGTTCGACGGGTGTCTTCTGATGGACGATGAAACCTATGTCAAGGCTGACTTCGGGCAAATCCCAGGTCAAAAATTTTACTTGGCAACGGCTCGGGGGGATGTTCCAGCCAAATTTAAATTTGTTTTTGCCGACAAATTTGCACGAAAATTCATGATTTGGCAGGGCATTTGCAGCTGTGGCAAAAAAAACGAAAGTTTTCGTTACAAATAAGACAATGACGTCGGAACTATACCAAAAAGAGTGTCTCCAAAAACGAATTTTGCCGTTCATTCGATCCCACGACCATCCCGTAATGTTTTGGCCAGATTTGGCAAGCTGTCATTACAGCAAAGTCGTTCAAGAATGGTATGCAGAGAAAGGGGTCCAGGTTGTTCCGAAAAACCTTAACCCCCTATTGAGAAATACTGGGCAATCATGAAGAGGAGACTCAAGGCAAAGGGAAAGGTTGTCAAAGACATCAATCAGATGAAGACCTGGTGGAATAAGATAGCTAAAACGATGGACGAAGAAGGTGTGCGCTGCCTAATGAGCCGTGTTACAGGAAAAATTCGAGAATTCCTTCGAAACCGTGACGAATAATTTTATCCGTATTTTTTCTTAAAAGTTTGAAAAAAACGCTACATTTGTATAAAAAAAGATCTTGAATTCAATAATAAATAACTGAAATACAGGCAATTGTTTTTGTTCCAATTCTATCTGAAGCAAGCTTTAGAGCCAAATATGTGAAGAGAAAGTATTGATAGGTCCGTTAGAGTATGGCAGGCTGTGAAATTGAATAGAAGCAGTTGAAATTGAGCGGAGGGCTGTTTTGAAAGGCGGCATCCGATAGAGAACACAATCTTTTACCAAGCTACCCCAGTGCGGGATACGCAAGGGAGGGGAATGGGTACCACCCCCCCCCTCCCCTTTGACTGACAGAAGAGTGTGCGCTTGATCGTGCTCATATACCACCAAATGGCACAGAACAGTTCTAGCGATGGTGAAAATGCCTGTTTACACTTCCTAAAGTCTACATGTGACAGAAATCCATTTCCAAATAAGAGGTTTTGAAAACACAACTTCTAATTTTTCCGGTAATGTAAAGAAAAAATTAAAATATTACGGTAATTTGGCATAAATATCGCTGCGTCATGTTCAGTGGGCATAATTATAATTTGGCATAACTGAGACATTCAAACTTCAATTGGTATAAAGGTCTTTTGGCATTGGCACCATTGGAACAGCTTGAGAAAGATTATTTGGATTGAAAAACTATAAATTAAGGTTTCATCAGAAACATTTAGCATAATGGCAGCTTCTGATGCTCCGGTGGCTGTACCTCCAGTTACTATTTGGATATTTTCTTCATTTTACCGCACTGCTCCTTCTCTTGACGACGCAATTTCGGCTGACTCCGATCTTTCCGCTTGGGACAGGAAGCCATCAGGTGTCCCTCTTCCTTGCAGATGAAGCATTTGTCCTTGTTGCCTTGGTAATAAATGTTTCCCTTCCGGCTGGCAAAGTGCAGCGATGACGGGATTTCCTGTTTCACATCCATGTACGCACCGCGCATACCAGTTCCTGGTCAGGAACCTCTGGTGGGAGATCGTATATTGCACTTTGACCTTTTTTTCCATTCCCATAATGAAACATGAGTTCATCCGTGTTGGCGGTCAACGCGTGTAACATCGACTGCTCGGACTTGAACTTGACGAGAAGGGACTTTTCATCTGCTATCCTATATGCAGCTTTTCATCAATTTCATCAAGCTCCACATCCAAGCCTTTGACGAAATTTGCCACTTCGCCTAAGGTCTGTATCCGCAATAATCCAGACACCTCAAAACATGAATAAAACATAAATTTCGCATTATATTTCCGTCGTAGTTGTTTATTTCAGATTCATGGGATGTGTTTTAACAATTCGAGAAGACAAAACATAGTTATTCGGTATTTGCATAAAATTTTCGAACTTTGCGCTTAACTCCGTCCATTAGGGTTTGTACAGACTCTTCAGAAATCGTAGAAGCCGTCTTTGTCCAAATTTGCTGGAAGTGTTTGATGTCTTTGATTCCTTGCTTCTTTCCAGAAAGCTTCCGCATCACCAAAGCCCAATATCCCTCGATTGGTCGTAACTCTGGGCAATTTGGCGGGTTTGAGGTTTTTGGTACAATGTTCACTTGATTTGCTTGGTACAACTCCATCACAGCATAGAGGCATGATGCCAAATCGGGCCAGAACAAAGGTTTTTCTTTGTGACTTTTGATAAAGGGTCGCAATCGCTTCTGCAGACACTCTTTCTGATAGATCTCCTTGTTGATTGTGCCTGTAGTGACGAAAGATTTACTCTTTTGGCCACACGTGCAAATTGCTTGCCACACAAGGTATTTTTTGGGTAATTTCGATGCCTTCTTCGTTCTGAAATGCTCAGCTGGAGCATTTCTGGCCATAGCAGAATAAAAAGCCAGCCCTGGAAGCTGCTTGAAATCCTCCAGGACATAAGTTTCATCGTCCATAACAACGCATGAAAACTTCGACAAATATTCGCAGTACAAACGTCGAGCCCGTGATTTTGCTGCCAAGTTCTGTTTGTCGTTGCGATTTGAAACTGTTTTCACTTTATACGACTTAAGTCCCAAAGTTTTGATTTTTGGACAAAACCAGGTGACATCCCTATTTTACGATCCACCGTTCGAATGGAGAGATTTGGGTTTTTCGTTACTATCCTTTTCACATTTCGGTCCATGACAGGATCAGCGCGTCCAATGTTTTTGTCACTTCTCGGTTTCCTCTCCACCGTCAAACGTTCCGAAAATGAAACGTGAACAGTGGATTTAGGCAAATCCAATGTTTTTGCAAGGTCCCGTATTGACAAGTCAGGATATGCCGTACGCCCGTACAAAACTCGTTCGCACACTTGTTTTTCTTTCGTCGCCATCTTGAATACTAAACATGAAATGTAAACATAAATCAGAGTCTTTTTCATCATAGACTCTCAGCTATACCACAGTGAAATTTTTCATTCCTACGTGCAATATTTCAAAAGTTACAATGATTTGAAGGTGTCCGGATTAATGTGGATACAGACCTTAAGGCTGGTTTATCCGGTCCATTGCCGAAGGTAAATCGCACAGTATTTTTCAACTCGCACATTGCTGCTATAACAAAAGCGACCGGGTGGATGAAACAAGAACAATGCAAATTTAATACAATGCCGTAGAGAAGAAGGCTATCGCGCGAATGAACAAAACAACCGTCCCAGTCGAAAGCAGAAACAGAACTGAGCATAAAAGTTATATCATAGAATGTAAAATAATTTTAGAAAATCTTAAAGAATAGCCTGATTAATAAAGAAAGGAGTTTAAAATACTTCCCATATTGTCCTGTTTGTGACAGTTGCGTTTCAGCCGGTTCGAATGAATTATGCCAAACATAACCAAGCAAAAAATTCACTGTCCAACATCAGAGAAGAAAACATTTGATTTTCAAATTTCAATTTAAACCCAGAAACCTATGAATGCCTTATTTTGAAGAACAGTTCATTTTAAAAGTAGGGAATTTTACTATGAAAAGCCTACGCCAATGATATTACGCCTATGACATTATGCCAAATGACCACTTGGATTCTATGTTATTTCAAGAATGTTATGCCAAATAGTCATTATGCCAAACGGCATTATGACAAATGACCACTTAGCTCAAGTTATTGTTATACCAAATGACTTTATGTTAAACGAATTTATGCCAAACGGCCTTATGCTATATGGGCTTCCCCCATGCGAAGGTGGTGGCTCTGTTCAAGCGGAACCCGAACCTAGGGAAGCAGCAAATAAAGGCAAAAGCAATTCTACGTCAAAAAAACTACAAGGTACAGCCCAATGGGGTTGTGCGCAAAGCGGGTGACGTAGGACTACGCAGCAATGTGCAATCTAGATCGCATGATTGTTTAAAGAGTGGCCGAAATTGGTTTCGTTCCAAATCTAACTCCTATACACTAAACGTTCGCACTACAACCTTAATTATTTGATATAGCCTGTCTTGATATCTACATTCATACATCTTGCTTTCACTGGAAATAATGTGTATGACATATGATATCCAGATACACTATATTAGTCGGGAAGCTACGCCATATGCTGTTTAAATCCGTTCCGTTCGACATATGCTGCGACATTTCATCTACACCGTGTCCAATATATTCTCATACCAAATAAAACTATTAATTTCAAATCGATAATCCAGATTTTATTGATAACTTTACCCATTATATTGCAATATATTACTGATCAACTACAGCATATGTTTTGGAATAACACCGCCCTTTAACCTTCTTGACCAGACCCAGACGTTTTTCGAAACCGTCGCAGGCGGCACCCACGATTTCCATCGGCATTTCGTCCCAAATTAGTTTGATTACGGTTTTGAATTGGTTCATATTAGACGCCCTGTGGTCATTTACCTTCGACAACATGTATGACCATACGAAATAATCCATGGGATTCAGATCTGGTGAACTGGGAATTCTTGTCCAAAAAGTCGGTCAAATTTTCTTGGCACCAGCCCTGAACGAGATTTGCCGTATGCGATGGCGCTCCGTCCTGCTGAAACAAATAGTGATCATCTCCAAACACCTCTTGTACATATGGCTTGACGACTTTCTCCAAAACTTCCGTTTTATAATATGCGGCATTCACTTTAACGCCTTTTTCGATGAAAACCAGTGGTTATTTGCCTCGCTTGCAAATGCCTCCCCAAACCATCACTGACGCAGCGCTTTGGAACCGTGGCATAATATTTCTATCACTCTCTGGAACAGTTCTCGAAGAGAGATCCCACAATCTGTCGTTCTGGACATTGTGGGATTGTTGCAAGACGAATAACTTTTCGTCGGAAATATAAATTCTTCCCCACCGTGCCGCGACAAAAGCAGACTTCCTCTTTCGAGTCGTTTCTGCTTGGAAGGTTCCGAAACTCCGTGAACCTTACGTTTCTTGAAAGCTGGAATCCGAGATCATTTTGCAGTATATTTTGCATTGACGATTTCGAAACATTCAGATCTGCGGCCTTTTTTACGTACAGAGCGCTGTGATTTTCGTCTAATCCATTCCCTGACCACTTTAACAACTCGTGCAGTCCGCACCGGATCTTTTCCGGTCATCCAACGAGCAGGTGTCACGGTACCTTCGGATGGTTTGGTACACAAAATCCCGTTTTGCTCCGAGGTTTTTCAAATTTCTGAAAATAGCGCCCCCTTTCAAAAACTTTTTTATCACCACAGCACGAAACTCCTTCATCGTTTGTATAAACATAGTGCAAAACTACACCAACACATACGTGAAGCATGATGAGTAGTTGCACGTCACCAATGCAAGGAAAAAGTGTATGAGAATATATTGGACACGGTGTAGACTTTCTCAAAACTATTTGATTCCTTTCGAATGGTAGGGACTCTATCCAAGGCACTAGAACGTAATGCTTGCTTCAGATAGAATTGGAACAAAAACAATTGCCTGTATTTCAGTTATTTATTAATGAATTCAAGATCTTTTTTTTTTATACAAATGTAGCGTTTTCTTCATACTTTTAAGAAAATTGTATTAATTCAAAACCAAACAGTTTACAAGTTTACAATCATTCATTTCCTATTTCACAGACATGAGGAATCATTTATGGGTGTTCAGGAGCTATAGAAAAATTCAATTTCCTAATTTTTTATTTTTTTTAGTTTTATTAAGATTCAGTTTTTAGATTCATACTCATCTGAAATTTATTTCGCCTTATTATTAGCTGTCTTCAGTTTTTCCAATATTATTATGAAATTAATACACATCTAATTTTTATTTTCAGTAACATACCAGTAGATGTCATATATATCTTGTACCTACGCTTATTATGTTCTCTGACTATTATTGTGAAAACAAATTCTAATCTTAGTAGATCTTATTTCAATAGAAACTGCAACAGTGGAAGTCTTTCGATGAGTGGATGATCAGATTAGTTACGGATATATGTATTCTACTATAGTTTACTGGCTTGCTGGTATTATCATTTTATATTTTAACGTCAGTTTATTATTTTATGTTGTGATATTAAATGATGTGACATAATTGCATTTAAATTCATTTAATTAAAATCGCTATTTCCGATGAGACTCACTACATAAATTATTGCAAGAAAACGGAACAGCACATCGAAATTTTAGGTTTACTATTGTATTGATATATAATTTCAGATTATCCATGGATATTCCAAGTTTGATGAGGTAATTTTAAATCAATTTTTTTCTCACAGCTACATTTTCTAAACTTTCAGGTCCACAAATGGAATTGTAATTTTCATTCTTATATTCATTCACTATATTATTTGTCATTATAATATTCATTCGCTATATTTATTATACTTATTGTATTAATTCACCATATTTTATACATTACTGACATTACTGACTACTGACATTAAATATATATTGGGAAGGGAGGGAGCATCAGGGTATCACTCAAGCTGGAATTGGACAATGGAGTGGTATGACAACCGGCGTCTAGGAGGGAACAAACAGTATCATTTTCTTTATCCTACCGATTCGATTGTGGTGCTGTGAATTCTACTCCAACAATTTCAGTGAGAGTGACGCGCCCTTCTTAACAAGCCATCCCGTGGAAAGCTTAATGAGTATTGCGAATTGGGTTATTCGATTTGTTGGATCGTATCGTTGGAAGGAGATTCTTATGTTCCCGCGGGTTTCGCGTGAGTGTCTCTGCTTACGGGTCCGCCCCACCGTTTTTGGCCCTTCATACAGCGTTACTGTGAATGCAAACCGGTAACTCAATTTGATCTTGCTATTAAGTGGAGCTGCATACATGACAAGGTCTTAGAAGGGATGGTGGCTACCTTACATACATACATACATGTAGCGTTTTCTTCATACTTTTAAGAAAAAATACGGATAAAATTATTCGTCAAGGTTTCGAAGGAATTCTCGAATTTTTCCTGTAACACGGCTCATTAGGCGGCGCACACCTTCTTCGTCCATCGTTTTAGCTATCTTATACCACCAGGTCTTCATCTGATTGATGTCTTTGACAACCTTTCCCTTTGCCTTAAGTCTCCTCTTCATGATTGCCCAGTATTTCTCAATAGGGCGGAACTGGGGGCAGTTGGGTGGGTTAAGGTTTTTCGGAACAACCTGGACCCCTTTCTCTGCATACCATTCTTGAACGACTTTGCTGTAATGACAGCTTGCCAAATCTGGCCAAAACATTACGGGATGGTCGTGGGATCGAATGAACGGCAAAATTCGTTTTTGGAGACACTCTTTTTGGTATAGTTCCGACGTCATTGTCTTACTTGTAACGAAAACTTTCGTTTTTTTGCCACAGCTGCAAATGCCCTGCCAAATCATGAATTTTCGTGCAAATTTGTCGGCAAAAACAAATTTAAATTTGGCTGGAACATCCCCCCGAGCCGTTGCCAAGTAAATTTTTTGACCTGGAATTTGCCCGAAGTCAGCCTTGACATAGGTTTCATCGTCCATCAGAAGACACCCGTCGAACTTGGTCAGCACCTGATCGTATAGCTTCCGAGCACGGATTTTGGCCACACTATTCTGTTTTATGGTCCGATTTGGCTGTTTGCTAGCTCGATACGACTTGATTCCTTCCCGGAGTCGAGTTCTCCTCACGGTACTATGGGCAGCACCGAATTTTCTGGCCAAATCACGGTCCGACAGATTGGGATTCCTCTTAATCGTCTTCAAAATCTTACCACGCAGTTTCCGGTCGACAGTTCCACTCCGACGATTGGCTTGAGGCTTCCGAATCGTCGTCAATGTTTCCTTATACCGTTTGATAACGCGCCATACGGTATTTCTGGGCAATTTCAGCTGTTTAGCTAGCCTAGATGCAGACCACAATGGATTTTCCAAAAAACTGTGCACAATTTTTTTCCTTCTTTCGGCTTCCATGTTGATTGTTTACAAAGTACAGTCGATTTGCGGAATGTCAAAAATACATACGTGAAGCTGACAAAATTCCCGACACGTGGGCGCTAAGATCTTCCAAATCCGTTCACCAGGAGCGCACAATATGAGCAAAAGTTTGTTCCAATTCTAAATGAAGCAAGCCTTAAGCAACACTTTCAAGCGCTGATTAGCATTTGAAGACAACATTACCAGCATTAAACAACTAGTTATAAGAGAATGTTGACTGTGATAGGGAAATCATCACATGCCAGCAAACAGCGGGCGGCGATTGTTTTTATTTATTTATTTGTCAACATCTTCAGCTAAGCTGTACAGACTGATAAAATAATCTACCCTATCTAACGAGAGTCTTAAACTTATTTCTCGTCATATTATAATCAAAATGATGGCTTACTTCATTAATTCTTCGGAGGCATCTTTGCAGTGGATGATTTTCACCGAAGACTGTTCGGTGCCTCGGATTGCTGAAAAACAAACTTCAAACAAGTTATCTAGTTATTGATTATGTTCAATACTAAATCATTTTATGAAATATTAATATTATTATTAAATATAATATTATGCACAATTAAGAACTACAACGAACTCAACCTACTCTCTAAACTGTAAACGTGTGCACATGGTTGGTCTGCCGTGTTGCGGTTCGGCTTGAATTACCTGTTATAGAATTTCGTTCGTTGGTTGTTCAACGCCCTTTGCCATTTACTCCGGGACGCGGCGTTTAAAGCAACGCCATGTTCAGCCGGGGCGCGGTAATGGAAATTTCAAAAAGCACACGAGAAAAATTCAACCAAACCAGAATAACTTTTTCATACCTGCTCTGCTGTCTGCTAAATTCCTTTAACGATACTACTTCGATGTTGTGGTTGTAGCTCATCGTAGATTGTCCTATCGCAACCCGGGAAGCACAGCGACTTGCAGTTCCATTTATTGCTCCAATCTTAGTCCTTCTTTCCTTATGAAGGTACTTGCCGATTGTTCCGATCCGTATTTACTTCTGTATTATATACAACGTGTATTGCGTAAGGATAGTTTGTTGAGCCATCCCAGACACTCTGTTTCACTGGAAGATAATTGTGCACAGCAATGTTTCGCTCTCTTTCCACGTTGAATTTCGGGCATAGACATAATTCAGCTTCCGTACAGTATCCTCATATGCGCCAGTGGGGGCGGTTCTCCATCTTCTCTTGAAACGGTCAATCCAATTTGCTTTCTTCTTAGTTTCAAAGAGTTTCCACTTAGCCGGAGCCCAGTATTTTTCTATCGGAAGAAGTTCTGGAAAATTAGGCGGATTGGCTATTTTAGGAACGTATTTGACCTCTTGTGCCTTATACTATTCCAGGACGGATTTTGCATAGTGACAAGAGGACAAAACAGCTGGAGATTCGTGGCTTCTTATAAACGATAGAAAACGCTTTTGCAACAATCTTTTTCGTACGCATCCTTGTTGATAGTGCCGATAGAGACGAAACTTTCGGATTTTCGACCACAATTACATATGGCCTGCCAAACCAAATACTTCTGGGGGAATTTAGACACTTTCTTTGTCCAGAAATACTCGGCAACGGCGTTTCTTCGCATTGCGGTATAAAAACCCAGACTCGGAATCTGTTGAAAGCCTTCGAGCACATTTGTTTCGTTGTCCATAATGGTACAAGCATTTTTATTTTGCGAAAATTTGGTGTAAAGCTTCATAGCACGACTTTTTGCAGCGAAATTTGGCCTGTCATCACGGTTGGGCACCTTTTTCACTTCGTATGCCTTCATTCCATGCCTCAGCCTTACTTTTTGTATATATGACTAGCTGAACCCGGTGCGAGCGCTGCTACGCTTGCAACTAAATGAATGAAAATTTGATAGAACTGGCACGTTTATGGTTGTTTTTCGGAATGAGTTTTTTTTCTTGACGAAGAGAGGTTCAAACTTCTATTCGAACATGCTTCTTACCCGAGAAATACACATTTTCTGTTTTAGTTACCTTGATAATTCTCATGTTTGGTTGAAATTTGTGAAAATGCCACATTTGGTTCCATTTGCTTCATTAGTTCTCGAGTTAGGCAGAAATTTGTGTTTCATTTAAATGAGAGCCCCCCTCCCCCTCTTAAAGAGAAGGGTGGGTCTTGAACTACCATTGAAACATTTCTTGCCTCCCAAATCCCTCACATGCCAAATTTGGTTCGATTTGCTTGATTTGTTATCGAGTTATGCAGAAAAGTTGTGTTTTATTTGTATGGGAGCCCCCCTTCCAGAGGTCGGAGGGATTTCAACACACCATAAACACATTTCTTGCCTTCAAAAACCTCCACTTGCCACATTTGGTTCCATTTGCTTGATTAGTTGTAGAGTTATGCAGAAATTTGTGATTAATTTGTATGGGAGCACCGCCCCCCACCCCCCTTTCTTCTTCCGGCGAACGAAGAGGTCTCAAACCACCATAGACACATTATTTGCTTTCAAAAACCTCCACATGCCAAACTTGGTTCCATTTGCTTGGTTGTTGTACCAAGAAATAAAGTGGGGAGTTTCAGCTGTCATATAATTGAAACGTTTCAGCGATCTTTGAAATAATTCAAAACCTACACGGAAAGAAAATTGTCCGAAATTTAACGTGGATAGGCTTTAAAAAACCGACGCCGTCTTGAGTCACCCATTTACATGATTAGCTCATGTTCAAAATAACAAGACGTTTGATTGAAATATGGCTGAATTAACAGTGATTTGACGTGAATGGGACAGCTTCCGAAGTAGTGCTCCACCCTAGTTTCCCACTTCTGCCATTGACTCCTCTACCATTTCTTAGACCAATTCACCGCATCTCGAGCAAAAGCCATAAAACAGCATATGCCAACACCCCCTTCAACCTATCATTTTATGCAAACAACATCCACTGGCAATGCCAGCGCATTTCCCTTTAATTTCTCGTAACCCTATTAACGTCCGACACCCGCCCGAATGCCTTTCTAGCACCCGAGAAAAGAACACGTTCGTACGTCCAAACATTAAAAATATCTTACCGCATCATCGTGTGGCGCGGGAGATTCGCCAAACTTTTCCGCTACTGGCTCAAACTGACTGACTTTGACTGAGAGCTGAGCTCCGTCATTTGGCCAGACGTAGGTACTTAAGACCCATACACACATACGTATGCATGCATACGATCACGGAGAGAAAATATGAAAAACGAGCAAAATTCCCTCCTATTTTCGGTTGCGCGTAACCGATTTGGCCCCAGTTTGAATTTTCCATCCGCTTCGATGATCGCTTGAGGCAACAGTTTCTACTACTCCTTTCAGAGTGCATCGTGACCGAGATCGGATCCGCCGTTGTTCCGAGAAGCCATGAAAGTAAGATCTATGTCGCGTAGAGTTTTCCATTTTCCTTTAATTAAGTGTTCTTCGTACTAACCGTTCCGTTGCAAAAGATTTACGATTTAGAATACTCATTAATCACACATTTGTCTTGTTTCTTCCGGCAGGTCAACACATCAAACTCGAGCGACTCAAAACAGGTGAGTGCACATCTACACACTGGTGCACAATTTGATGATCGAAAATAACTCTCGTTTTCAATTTCTCCGACTCATTTGCAGCTCAATGGCGATTCCGTTTGGGAGTATGAAGATATTGCCCTGGTTCGTGGATCGACCGGGCTGGGATTTTCGATAGCAGGGGGAACGGACAATCCGCACATCAATCTGGATGCGTCGATCTACATCACCAAAGTGATCCCGGGAGGTGCGGCGTACGCCGATGGACGGCTGCAGGTCAACGATTGCATCGTAGCCGTAAACGACATGACGGTGGTAAATGTGACCCACGGCGAGGCGGTCGATGCCCTGAAGAAAGCTGGCGAACGGGTAACGCTGCACATACGAAGAAAACGGCCGCCCGCTCAGGCTCCTAAGCAGGAGGAAATCGACCTGTTCAAGGGAGGCAAAGGGTTGGGATTCTCGATTGCCGGCGGAATTGGCAATCAGCACATCCCGGGTGATAATGGAATCTACGTGACGAAAATCATGGAAGGTGGAGCGGCGCATGTCGACGGTAGGCTCGCCGTCGGCGACAAGCTGATCGGGGTGCGAACTAGCGAGGGAGAACGAAATCTCGAAAATGTGGTCCACGAAGAGGCGGTGGCCACGCTGAAAGCAATCACCAACAAGGCGACGCTGATCGTCCAGAAAACCAACATCCTGCAAGCGCTAGCCAACTCGATCAACAATCTGAACTCGCTGTCGACGAATGCGATGAACCAGATCGGACAGAGCGTGGTGGACAACGCCGTTTCCGGTGAGCTGCGGTCCCATTCGCCGATGATGGACAACGCCTCGTCGCGGTATGCGTCGTCCAATTTGCTCGAGTCGGGTTTGCCGGTCGGAACACCGCGGGCGGTTAGTCATGAGGATATTTCAAGGTAGGTGGAGAATTCGTTAGTTAGTTTCATTGGGAATTTAGGACAAGTGATTATTTTGAAGATATGGCTGTATAATTCGATCCCTAATTGGTTAGTCGATTCATCATAGTATGTCTGGAATTCTAGCTGGTCTGGAATTCTAGCTGATGATCCTGTAAAAAAACAGTTTAGTCTGATATAGTCGTTTTGTGATTCACTCTTAAATCCTGCAGACCCTGTCAAAGATGACTTCTTGGAGTCTTTCCAGGACAATTATGGGATAAGATACGCATAGTTTCTAAAACCGTTCTAGTTTCACAACTGTAAAAAATGGTTGGGGTTCGTCCATATCGGTCAAAACTTAACATACCAAGGGACTGAGACTGAAGATACCAAGGGACTGAGTTCTTTCCTACCCAAATTTGAGTATTGTGTATCCTTTCTAGTCTTCTAGTCAGGAGTTTAGATTGCTTAACAAAAATAAAATCGTAGCAACCGGCAACCTCTGAAAATGAAAAACCCAAAACTCAGCAATCACTGAAATACATTGGATCATTCCTTTCAAAATTGTTCCGTAAAACAGACGTCAAAAAATTTCAAGTATCATAAAATCAAACCAAAACCCCCAAAAAAAAAGCATCCAAAATGACCTTCATCAATCGGGAAACCATCTCGGTCCACATCGGCCAAGCCGGCATCCAGCTGGGCAACGCAACGTGGGAGCTGTACTGCTTGGAGCACCAAATCGGCCCGGATGGAAAGCTGAACTGCACCGAGGAGGACGGAAATAGTTTCTGTGGGACGTTCTTCCAGCGAGCTGCAACCGAGCGGTACGTTCCCCGTGCCATCCTGGTCGACACGGAACCTACCGTTGTGGATCAGGTTAGGACGGGACGGTTCCGGGGCCTATTTCACCCGGACAACCTCATCAGTGGGAAGGAAGATGCTGCAAACAATTTCGCACGGGGACATTTTCACATTGGCAAGCAGTTGATCGACAGAACCATGGATGTCATCCGGAGGATGGCAGAGAATTCCAACAGTCTGCAAGGCTTTTTCGTGTTTCATTCGTTCGGCGGTGGTACCGGATCTGGGTTTTCGTCGCTTTTGGCACAAAAGCTGGCTGACAATTTCTCCAAGAAGTGTAAGCTGGAAGTTGCCATCTATCCATCACCACACATTTGCACCAGTGTGGTTGAGCCGTACAATTCTGTACTTACGACTCACAAATCAATGGACCATACGGACTGCACGTTCCTCGTGGATAATCAAGCAATCTATGAAATTTGCCAATCGAGATTGAATATCAATCGTCCGGAATATGTCCATTTGAACCGGCTCATCAGTCAAGTAGTTTCCAGTATAACAGCATCGCTACGATTTGGTGGAGCGCTGAATGTGGACATGAACGAGTACCAAACCAATTTGGTGCCGTACCCGAGGATTCATTTCCCAGTGGTGTCGTTCGCTCCGATGGTGCCAATCGAAAAGTCCAACCACACCACCGTGAATGTATCGGATCTCACGGCCCAACTGTTCGAAGCCGACAACCAGATGGTAAAGTGTAACCTAAACACCGGCAAGTACATGGCATGTTGTTTGCTGTACCGCGGCGATGTAGTGCCCAAGGATGTGAACGCCGCCATTGCCGGTATTAAGAACAGGCGGACGCTCAACTTCGTCGATTGGTGCCCTACCGGGTTCAAGGTCGGTATCAATAAAAAATGTCCGGTTATGTTTGCGGATGGCGATCTGGCTCCAGTCTACCGGGGCGTTTCCCTGCTAGCGTCAAATACGGCCATTTCCAAAGCGTGGGCCAGGCTGGATCATAAGTTCGATATGATGTACTCGAAGCGTGCGTTCGTGCACTGGTTCGTGAGTGAGGGTATGGAGGAGGCGATGTTCATGGAAGCACGGGAAAACCTGGCTGCTCTTGAAATGGACTATTTTGAAGCCGAGAAGGATTGCGAAGATCAAACTGCAACGCCCGAAGAATCCCAGGAGGAGTTTTGAAACGTATCTTGTGGCGATTTTGCGTCTACTTTGAATGAGTTTAATAAAGTTCCTCACTGCGGTACAATTGTCCCAATGAAATGCATTTTAAATACCTAACTACGTAAAACATCCTGACGAGATGGTGGATTAATCCACCTATGATGAGATGTAACCATTCTTAAGCTTTTAAGTTGATATTAAAATCTGCTTTCATTCTCACTTAGGAAATAATACCGAGCTCGGTTGAATTTCAACCGAGTTTTCATCTGCTGAACGCTCGGTAGTATGTTCGGTTCATAATGGAACAACCGAGTTCTCGATAAACTCTTACTTTCTCACAATCTGTCAAATTTACCGAAAAACTCGGTTGACAAAAATAAATCCAATCAGCAATAACCGAACATCGGTTAACTCAAATATTACCGAACGCTGTCAAACCGAATTTGGTTCTTTTTGGCTGTGCTGGAATTTTGGTTGAAATAGCTTCGAATCTAGCATTGAATTTCATAGTAATAAAACCAGTTTTTTCAGTTATTTTCCTATTTCAAATTGCAAGCCAGAGCCATAGGGGTCAATTATAGAAGTCGAGTCGAGCAAAATAGAGCATTACAGAAGCCGACTGAATTTGATCGATTCGGCAACTGAACTCGAATGTTTACTGTAGTGTTGAAATGTTTCAAAAAGTCATTGAAATATTACACCATGCAATAATTCAGGACTTTCATCGATTTGGCTATAATTTTTGACAGTTGAAGAATAAGTATTTACATTTCTTACTCTTGTTTTGTGAATTACACTAATGTTTTTGTTATTCAGAAAACCAGTCTTGAATATCAAGGAAGCTCTCTCCTGATCTTCTGCAAATCTATTTGCTCAAATTTTTGTGAGTTTGGTGGCAGTCACTCCTGATTTTCTTGGAAAACCAAACCTTCCAGAAACATTTGGTTAGTTTTTACCTGAACTTAGTTACCTTCTAGACTTCTGATTCTGCGAGGAAAATTCCTACAAAATTTTGGGAAAATTTGCTCCAGAATTTCATAAAAAATCATCTTAATCATCTTGTTCCTGAATTTCTGGGAAATTCTTGCTTGAACTATTAGGAAGTACCCCCTATAATTCTTCCTGTTTTTCTGAGAATTATCTACCAGAACTTCTGGTAGCTCTCAGGAAAGCTAACACTTCTGGGTAGTTCCAACTAAACTTTTTGAAAGTTTCCTTTGAAACTTCAGGGAAGTCCTCTCCTGACGTTCAGAGAAGTTCTTTCGTGAAATTTGTGAAAAATTCCTTCTGAACTTACACACTTAGATTTTTTAACAGAAATCTATAAAATTTTACCGAATTCTGAACAGCTGAACGTTCGGTAATTCGATTCAACGGATTGCGTAAAATTTTACAAATTCCGGTAAAAATTGTACAGATAACGTTAAATCGGATTACCGAACGTTCAGCTGTTGAGAATTTGGTAAAATTTTACAGATTTTTGTAAAAATCTAAGTGTCTAGGTAATACCCTCCCTGGTAAGTTTCTTCCTGCAATTCAGGGATGTCTTTTCCGGCGCCTATTCTTTCTCAGCTTCTTAACTCTTAGGAAAATTCTACCAAAAGGGGGAATTCCCTTAAATTTGTTGGAAGTTTCATCCTGAATTTCTGAACTTTTTGGTAGTTTTCTCCTGAACTTCAGGGAAGATTGTTCCTAAATTTCTGAGAAATTCTTGCTCAAACTACTAGGAAGTAACCCTTTTAACTCTGGAAAGTTTCTTTTTGTTCTTTGGAGAGGTTTATTCCTGAATTTAGAGAAAGCCTCATTCTGAAATTCTTAAATGTTTTCTTCTGAACTGGAAAGCTCTCTAGCACGTCTGGGAAGTTCTAACTAAACTTTTGGGACTTCTTAGAAGTCCTTTCCTAACCTTTTGAGAAGTTCTCCCCAGAAATTCTAGGACGTATCGTCCTGAGCTTTATGGCAGTTTGTCCTTGATTTTTTTGTGAAATTATAGGTAGTGCTCTTCCTGGTTAGTTTCTTCCTAAATTTCAAGGAAGTTTATTCCTGAACTGCTGGGAATGTTTGGTTCTGATTGTTTTGGGATATTTCTGCTTGAACTACATCCCTATCCTTAGAGAAGTTTCTGCCTGATCTTCGGAGAAGTTTTTGTTTCGAGAAAGTGTAACTTTTACTGTTGTTCTAAGTCTCCGTGTGGTGACCGACTGGGCTTAAGAGCCAATGTTAGTATCACAAAAGAAATAGTATCCAATGAGAAATAAAATTTTCGTTTTGTTATTCCGACCCAACGCATTAATGGTCCTTGTGAATAGAGCTCCTGGTCAATTTCCTACCATTTCTACTTAACATTTCTTTTGCTGGCTCCACGCCACAAAAGCTTCTGGCTATTCCCACATACATTTTAATCAGTTCGATGAGCCATTCAAACTGACCGTAATGTGTTTTGTTTTTAATATTATTAGACATTTTTTTGCTAAAAGTAAATTGTTTTTCAGTTTATTCACCTGCAAAAAAAATATGGTTTAGTGTATTTCTTACCTTGCTCAGCCTGTTATCACTAACCGATGAAATCGCGTATCAAAACAAACTCTTTCTCGACTAAATGTGAAATATCAGTCACTAGTTTCAGTGGGGTCGATTGAGTCGACCAACTCGATAAAATTTCGTCAATCTCGACATCTATAATAGCAAAATAGACTTGTCGAGCAAAGTGACGCTCGACTCAACTTGTATGTTTATGGCAGTAAAAACTTCTGTGTTTATGGCAGTAAAAACAGACTATAGCGCAGGATACCTGCAAATATAATTACAAAATTAGTATCAAATACTTACAGAAGATTTCATATAAACGTGCATCCTCCTGTTGTAGTCTCTCGGTATTTTTTTCCATTTTCACCTGACAAAAAAAAAAACGCTGTACGGAGAATTTTCACAAAAAGACATTCGGCGCGCACACGCGCGCGAGATAAAATGGCTGACGATTTTTCAGGCCTTATCGAATCAGCTAAAATAACCGAGTTTTTCGGAAGACAGTCGTAGCGGAATTAACTCGAAGCAAAGTGTTTGACGTTTAAGAATATTCAGAGAATGCTCGGTTCAGTTTACAGAGTTTTCTCGGTTTTCGTGTACCGGACTCTGAATATCCCTGCTTTACCGTACTGTTCGGCTCATCTCTCATTAGATATCTGTCAAATATATCATATCGGAACCGGAATTCGGGTTTGACTAAAGAAATCACACGAAAACAGTATATATAAACGATTTATTCGGTTTATTGTTGGTAACCGATGTGGTTCGGTAGAAAATTGAACTGAGTTCGGTGTTATTTTCTAAGAGTGCTATTGACATGCATCGGTCATGTTTTGAAATTTCGTTTTATTTAGGGTGTTTTTAGGGATGTGCGCTCGGCAGCCGAAGTGACTTTTGTTTAACATAAAAGAGTCACGTCATTCCGGTGTGAATTCCCCTCACGTCACTAGCAGGTCTTACTGTAGTAATTTTCAATCAGGCTAAGGCCGGGGTTGTTTCTGCTGTACACAGTTGTCGCCGTCCTATTTGGTCCATGGCCTCGCAACGCAAGCTTCGCATTCTGCGAAGCGTCGGAAGGTCGCCTTCTACTTGATCGATCCACCTTGCTCGTTGCGCTTCTTCTTGGGTTCGTCGGTTCGTTTCCGAGAATGATTTTAACTGGGCTGTCGTCCGACATTCTTACGACATGTCCAGCCTGTCGTAACTTTTCCACAATATATGCTCCGGCAAATTTACTTGCTGCTGATGTGCTGCGTGTTCATTCGCCAACGTAACTCCAATCACTGACTCGGTAACAGTATTTATCTGCGCACCCGAATCGATAAGGAACTTGAAAATCATTCCGGCCACTTCTGCCCTGACACATACAACCATCCCTAAAAAACGATTTTATTGTAGTAATTGGAGCAATTGAGTAATCGCTTCCAGGAGCCTGTGAACATAATGAAAAAGTATTCAATGTTTATGTTTAATTTGAATATTCGAATTTATTTTTAACTAGCTGAACCCGGTGCGAGCGCTGCTACGCTTGCACAACTAAATGAATTTGGTTCCATTTGCTTGATTAGTTCTCGAGTTGTACAGAAATTTGTGTTTCATTTGTATGAAAGCCTCCGTCCCCCCCCCTTTCAGAAAGGGAGGGGTCTTGAACCACCTTAGATACATTCTTGCCTTTAAAAATCCCCACACGCCAAATTTGGTTCGATTTGCTTGATTATTTCTCGATTTATGCAGAAATTTGTATTTCATTTGTATGAAAGGAAATTTGGTTCAAATCCCCCCTTTCAGAAAAGGAAGGGGATTTGAACCACCATAGAAACTTGTAATTTGTATGGGAGACCCCTCTTTCAGATGGCGGACGGGTCTCAAACCACAATAGAAACATTTCGTGCCTTCAAAAATCTCCTCATGCCAAATTTGGTTCCAGTTACTTGATAAGTTTTCCAGTTATTAAGAAATTAGAGTTGCATTTGTATATGAGCCCTCTTTTCAGAAAGCGGGGGGGTCTCGAGTCACCTTAAAAACATTTCTTGCCTTCGAAAACCTCTACCTGCCAAATGTGGTTCCATCTACTTGATTAGTTCTCGAGTAATGCAGAAACTAGTGTTGCATTTGTATGGACCCCCCCCCCCCCCCGAGGGGAAAGAGGAAAGCACCATAGAAACATTTTTCTCCTCCAAACATCTCCACATGCCAAATTCGGTTCTATATGCTTGATTAGTTCTAGAGTTATGTAGAAATTTGTGTTTCATTTGTATGGGATGGCCCCCTCTTATGGAGGGCGGAGGGGTTTCAAACCACCATAGAAACATTTCTTGCCTTCAAAACCTCTACTTGCCAAATTTGGTTCCATTTACTTGCTTAGTTCTCGAGTTATGCAGAAACTTGTGTTTCATTGTGGGAACCCCCCCCCCCCAACAAAGAGAGAGAGAGAGAGAGAGAGGGGTCTCGAGCTACCATCGAAACATTTATTACCTTCAAAATCTCCACATGCCAAATTTGGTTCCAATTGCTTGATTAGTTCTCGAGCTATGCAGAAATTTCAGTTTCATTTTATGAGAGCTCCCCCCTCCTTCCAGAGAGAGGAGGGGTCTTGATCCACCATAGAAACATTTATTGCTTCCAGAAAACTTCACATGTAAAATTAGGTTCCATTTGCTTCATTAGTTCTTGAGTTATGCAGAATGTTCTGTTTCATTTATATAGGAGCCCCCTTTCAGAGAGAGGGGAGGGGTCTCAAACCACCATAGAAACTTTTTTAGCTTCTAAAAACTCTTACATGCTAAATTTGGTTTCCTTTGCTTGATTAGTTCTCGAGTTATGCAGAAATATGTGTTTCATTTGTTTTGGAGCCCCCCCCCCTTTCAGAGAAGGAAGGGGTCTCTAAACTTAAGAACCCTTACCGGTCCCAAAAACTCCTGCATACAAAAACAGATTTCACACTGATCGGTTCAGACAGTCAGAGCAGACAGACAGACAGACAGACAGACAGACAGACAGACAGACAGACAGACAGACAGACAGACAGACAGACAGACAGACAGACAGACAGACAGACAGACAGACAGACAGACAGACAGACAGACAGACAGACAGACAGACAGACAGACAGACAGACAGACAGACAGACAGACAGACAGACAGACAGACAGACAGACAGACAGACAGATAGTCTGACTGATTAGTTCTCGAGTTATGCAGACAGATGTGTTTCATTTGTTTTGGAGCCAGACAGACAGACAGACAGACAGACAGACAGACAGACAGACAGAAGACAGACAGACTGACAGACGGACAGACAGACAGACAGGACAGAAAGTCACACCGATCGGTTCTGTCAGTCAGTCAGACAGACAGACAGACAGACAGACAGACAGACAGACAGACAGACAGACAGACAGACAGACAGACAGACAGACAGACAGACAGACAGACAGACAGACAGACAGACAGACAGACAGACAGACAGACAGACAGACAGACAGACAGACAGACAGACAGACAGACAGACAGACAGACAGACAGACAGACAGACAGACAGACAGACAGACAGACAGACAGACAGACAGACAGACAGACAGACAGACAGACAGACAGACAGACAGACAGACAGACAGACAGACAGACAGACAGACAGACAGACAGACAGGCAGGCTGGCTGGCAGGCAGGCAGGCAGGCAGGCAGACAGACAGACAGATAGACAGATTATTGATCATTGATTCGGATCCATTAGTTCCCAGACCTTGTCCACTAAGTCACTGTAATATTTGGGTCTGAACGTACATCCCTTTGAGTTGCGTGCTCCGCAACGGTGCTAAACCTCTAAAAACTCCTTTCCTTTGCCAAAGATACATAGATGAGAAGTCGTTGCTTCTCGACACGAAGATCAGGTCCGACTCTCCGTCTTTCTGTGCCATTAGAGCTAATTTGCGCCACTGAAGCATAATGGCCGACCCGGGCGCGAAATACGATTTCAAGCAATACATTGCGTTTGCGATAGGTTATGATTCCGCAGCGGGAGTCTAACTCGTTGATTTCGTATTTTTGAACACTTCCAGGAGACGAGAGCTTTCACTTTAGATATTGTAAGTCTTGTTTGCTCATCTGTAACCCCTGCCAAATTAATGGAATCGATAAGTAGATCCATCCAGGATTCGAATCTGTGCTGATGGATTTCATCGCCTTCCTCGAGCGGTCCCTCACCCTCGCTGGTCGGGTGCACGGATGACGATTTAAGTTGTTCAACAGTAGCTTCTAGTTTCCGCATGTCGTCTCTGGGTTTTCTAAGCTCTTCCATATAACCCGGTTCACTGAGCACTGCTCTCAAGTTTAACATTTACAACCATTTAAACAACAACAAGATTGTCAACCCTGTAGTTCGGCGGACTTTGTTCGATCTTAGCGTCCTTCGGATTCAAAAGTTAGCACGATTGCCAGCCATAATGCGCCTTTGTATTTCTCTGCTGGTGTCATTATCGGCAGCTTTCACAGCAGTCCAGTTCGCCTCGTCATGCCGTCATCTTGAAACGCAGTCTACAAGTTGGTCCACGCTTCTTTGGCCGTTTACGCTGCCTGCACCAAGCTGTATTCACGGGCTCGATGCTGAAGCAGATGGTGGCCAACGCCCTCAGGGACTTCGAATCGATCGGATCTTCGCCATCTCGTTCCACGGTATCCTAAGAACCATCTCGGATGAGCATCACCTTGGTTGCGAATGCCCATGAGGAATGCTTCTCCCGGCCCAGAGTCGCTCCATCATAAACAAGGAAATGTTTCCCCTCGACCACGAAACCCCGAAAGGTCATTCTAAAAAGTAGCATTCCAGGAAATGAATTTCCCAAAATGCCATCGACCGCAATCCATCATGCAACACCTCAAATCATAAGTATTTAACAACAAGTTAAACCAAGAACCACATTTATCAAATCAAATTTGGACTAGTTCCAGACTAGTTATAGAAACTTACGTGAATTCTCACGTGGTATTAACTGGAAACGTAATTTTTTTCAGAGTAATATTCACTTACGTCTTCACGTGAAAGTCTCCTGAATTTTGACGTAGAAATAACGTGTCGATTTTTTGAGTGTGGGATCTTAAGAGCTGACCAAAACGATATCTGGAAACATTTCCTGAAAAAAAAAATCCCCCTTAGGCTTGATCTTTGACCTCAATACATGTCATGTGTCTCATTCTTTTGTAATGGTATAGAAATATAAGTACTTCAACTATCAAACTATGTACAAGAACCGATCGCAATACAATTTTAATTTTTCTCTTTCCCCCCTCAGGGAACCTAGGACAATTGTTATTCAGAAGGGCCCATCCGGACTGGGTTTCAACATTGTTGGTGGTGAAGATGGACAGGTTTGTATTCCCTTAACATCCTAAAACGGCATAGCTAACCCATTTTCTCCACAGGGTATATTTGTGTCATACGTGCTCGCCGGTGGCGCAGCCGATCTGGGCGGTGAGCTCAAACGTGGCGACCAGCTGCTCAATGTGAACGGCGTCAGTTTGGCGGGAGCATCCCACGAGCAGGCCGCTGAAGCGTTGAAGGTATGTCGAAAGGATGCGTTATTGCAGCTGTGAGATTCCTAATATTTCCTCCCCTCAGAATGCCGGCGGAACCGTGACCTTGTTGGCGCAATATCGCCCGGAGGATTACAACCGCTTCGAGCAGCGGATACAGGAACTGAAACAGCAGGTAGTGGCCGGTACCGGAACCTTGCTGCGAACATCACAGAAGCGGACACTCTACGTGAGGTGAGTCGAATTCTTCCTTTCTGGAGGCTCATTAGTTACGTCTTTATTGGTTTACTCCTCAGGACGTTATTCGACTACGATCCGAACCGAGACGATGGTTTGCCGGGCCGTGGGCTGCCGTTCCGGCATGGTGATATTTTGCATGTGACGAATGCCTCGGATGACGAATGGTGGCAGGCCCGGCGCGTGATTGGGGATGACGAGGAGGAAAGCATCGGAATTGTGCCGTCGAAGCGACGGTGGGAACGAAAGCAGCGGGCACGCGACCGGAGCGTCAAGTTCCAGGGCCATGCCGGGGGAAATATGGAGAAGGTTAGTGGGAAATATATTTGCTAAGCAGAGGTTGGTTGGTTGATGGAATGATGTTCAACATTTTAGGTTTCGACTCTCGATCGAAAGAAGAAGAACTTTTCCTTCTCGCGGCGGTTCCCATTCATGAAGAGCAAGGACGACAAGAACGAGGACGGTTCGGACCAGGAGCGTAAGTATTCAACAACCATTCATATTGCATTGATTATCGGTGGCAAACGAGAAACGAACGAGATTTTCATGACTCACGCTCAAGATTAGTAACTGTATCGCTTCATAAAACTGGCTTTGTTTTTATTACTATCCTACCGATTGTGTTGTCCGATTTTCGTTATTGCGGTTCGGTTATCTCGTGTTTTCATTTCTTTTTTGTTCTGTCAGCATTATGTTTTCGCTTTTGTTTGTCGGTTTTCCCTTTCAACTGATTTTGTTTACGTTTTTTAGCGAATGGCAATGTGTGTGATCAGAATAATCATGATTCCGAGCAACGTAAGTTTCATTTCGTCACGTGGATTCTGTCTGTTTTATGTTTTGTCTATCGATCAAACAAACATCATTTAGGCATTACCTATCTACTACAGACTCATCTACAAAACCAAGCAGCCAAATCACAAGACTCATTTCTTCCATTCATTTCCAGCTTTCATGCTTTGCTACACACAAGACGACGCAAACGCCGAAGGTGAGTTGAGTTATTTTCTCTATCCATCCACTCTAGCTAAAAGCCCACCAGAAGAGCAATCACCCAGAGAACACTTTCACACCAAAAAGTTTCGATCTTGATCCGGCAAACTATTGATTAATTTTTCCAAATTAGTCCAAATACAAAATCAGTTAGTTTTGGGGTAAAACGGACTACCTACCGTGGATTCAACCGGAATTCAGACTTGCTAGCTGTCGCACTTAGAAATGAACCTGATGAATCAATGGTTGCGTCCTACATACCTACTCACTTCCTCTAAATCCGCCCACTCACTAGAGATTCAAATTTACTAGCAGATAGAAGCAATAAAAAAAAACGATCACACTGCCACCGTATCATCAAACCCGCTCTCCCACCAATCAGAGCCATTACGCATTCCATTGTCTAATCAACGAAACTGACGCTGTTGTTCTTCTTCAACTGCTTATTCCTTCTTTTTGCTCGCGATTTTCGCCCTTTCACCAAATAATAACCGTCAAATAAAAAAAAACCCATCATTCGCGCAAACCCATCCAAACAACAACAAAAAATACCCCTTTCTCCATCAACCCTCTGTTCGAATCCAAAAAAAAAAAACAACAAAATCCAATCCCAAACCACCCATCCAGGGGAAATAATCTACCGCGTGGAGTTACCCGACATGGAGCAGATAACTCTAATTTACCTGGAGAATAATGATGCTGATTGTAAGTCTGGCTTCTGTCTATCTCTGTCTCTTACTATCACTTGCTCTTACTCTTTTTACTCACTCATGTCGTATTACTACTACCTACCCTAATACCCTACTACTTACACTTGCCGTTGCGTTGCGCGCTGTTTTTGCTGCGACACTAAAATTACAAATTGACGTTATTTTCCTTCTTCGGTATGTCACTGTTTAAAGTCAAATTGCGAACTGCGTGCGCGCATTGGCCGGAACCCACATTCTTCCCACTCCCCCATTTGCCTGCGGATTCATTAACGACGAAGCATGCACGAGTTTTCGTTTCCGTTGTACTGTTACTTACCCCTTGTTAATACTTGTACTCAATACACAACCCACACTTCTCTCAGAACGGATACGGATGGATTTCGAATTTGGTCGGAAATGTTTTAACCTACCTTTGACTGGTCGTTGGGGACCTGCTTGCTCTCGATCTGACACAATCACCACAGTTTTTGAACGTACAACTTGAGTAGAATTGAATTGTTTAATCTTGTAGCTGGTAGTTCGGTAGCTATCATCATTCGTTGTTTATTAGTGTTGATTGAGATTTGATTTTCTTTTTTACGGATTCAGTTGGATTCGTTTGTTTTGCATGGTATATCTCTTTGTATTGTCCTGAGAATTTTTTTGTTCAGTGTAAGTAGTTAGTTGGAACTGTTCGAAATATAACTGAGGACTACAATTTTCATCATTGTCACCCCTGTAGTGAATCGTTCGCGTTGTTAAATCGTCGATGCAACACCACGGTGTCTATCTTCTATAGAGAAGGAACGGGTTGGTGTAGGAAGTAAAGGTTAAGAAAGCAGCGATTTCGACTCAAACTGAATATGTTGTATTTGCTTAGTTAGATGTAGAGTTGTACTCAGCATTTTTATTAAAGTGAAAACTCTTAGTCAGAGCTTGAAATAGTTGACTGCGCAAGGCTGAGTTGGAAGACAGTCGAAATTTGAAGTTACTTTCACTTGGTTTGAATTCATTATGATTTACGATCCACTTCCGTAAAAGTTTGAGCTACGAGTTCGAGTCGTTGATCGTGTACGAAAGTCTTAAACTGACTAAAAGCAAATGTTATGTTAATTGTATGTATTGTATCACCTTACATACATTTCGCATAGTCCAAAGTGTTCCAGTTGGAATTAAAAACTTAAACTTATGGGATTCCATCTGTTTATGGAATATTCTTCAAGAAAAACCAGTGAAATTCTCTACCGTGAAAAATGAATTCACAACTATTTGTATTTCTTCGATCGTCATTCGATTATGTATGGTATACATCATGAAGCAAAAATATGATTTACGTTGCTTTGTTAGACTGAAACATAAAAAATGTATAAATAGTTCAATACCTAAATTTGCCTAATTCCGCGCACTTCAAGCATGAAGGTTCCATATACCGCGCACAAGAAAGCCTAATTCCGTGGGAATGTTTTTTTCTTATAGATTGTATAAAATTTCAAAATAAAAATGCTTATCAGTTTGGCAATAGTCAGAGCATTCCAGAACTTAATTTATCAAAAAGTATGTAAATATTGAACATTGATTCAAAATTTCCCTCTATCCACTTCACTTCTGTTTTTTTTTTCTATTAAAGATTATAAATATTCGAGGTTTGCTTTGGATTTCTCATCGGTCCCTTCAAATGACCTTCCTTAATAAATGAAGAAACTTCTTGAAACCATCGCCTCATTTGTTGCTCGGTTACGATGGTTCCGTTTTAGACAGAGTGCTTGGCACCCTTGGCGAAGCGGTTGGATGGTGATTCCAAAAACCGGTAGCCCACCCTTCCTGGAACTCCATTTTTGAACGGGTTCTTGATTTTCATCTGTCTTAGGTACTGAGCTACATTAGCTCGAAGGTGTTGCGTATTTACAGGGAGCCCTGCTTTGGCCATGTCAACAATTCATTTGACAATACGATTCTCACCCTCAAGACTGGGAACTGTAGGAGCTCCAAGTGAATTTGTGTACCGGTTCTTGATTTTATCGCGGATTGTGCTTTCCGGTACATTAAATATCCGAATGGCAGCTCAAATGGTGGCTCCACTTCTTACAAGGTTTAAGCGTTGTGCAATTAATCCACAGCGACGGAATTCGTTTTTTCAGAGCCATTCCGGAACAGAAACTCAAACACGGAATTAGGAATTCATAAATTAGCCGATGCCCTTAATCCGTGGTTAAGATTTTGATAACAAAAATATACGAAAACTGAAATAATTGAGTGAATTCCATGTGAAATCGATTATCCATACGTGCAGCAACACAATCGATTTGTTTCACTATCGTTTTACATGATTTGCACTGAAAAAAAACACACCATGCTTTTTTTCACGTCCATATCAACGCAGCTAAGCCTGAGCAAAGAAAATGCCAGTTCATGACAAGAATTTTTACTTTATTTTTTTAACTCGTACGCGAGTGACTAGACCTCAAAATAGTGATGCCTTAGTGTAGTTGGCTATATTCTCTAATATTTGCGGTAATGATTGGTAAAATAATCAATCAAGATCTCAAAATATTCCTTATTTTATGTTGAAAGCACGGAGTTAGGCGCTGCTCGGAATTAGGGCAGGTCACGGTAAATTCGTTCCAAATGTTCAAATTATGCTACAACCTGTTCTTCATCACAATTAACAATGCTTCGCTTTCGAAAACAGATCTCAGGTTTTTATCATCTGTTAAAAATAATCACTCAGGAGTTCAAAAGGTGTTGAATCGTCTTTGATTTCCAAAATGTTTTTTTTTTTTCGCGTTAGCTTTACGGAGTCATAGGCAATGTTTGTGGGTTCCACAAAAAAAAAACTATTTTCAAACATACGAGCCATAGTCTTCTTTCGCGAGGGCGATTTAATCACAGAACGGAAGTATATCTTAAGTGACAAACATTGATGAATTTTGAGTGCTCTTAGTCGCGGTGCGGTTGAAGTCACACATTTTACAAGGAAAATAATTCAATCTGCTCCAAGCTTAGACAACTTTTTAAGACCTGCTAGTATAAAGTAGCAAGGTACCTACATGACGGGTTGTTCCTCGTGGAACGAATTTACAAATATAAATAAAAATATATTTTTAATCATTTGATCTAAAATACAGGGTGCGGCAGAAAATAATGCGAAAATGTTCAAACTTGAGTATTGGGTTGATTCGTGTAGATAGTGACTAATTTCTGTCGAAAGTGTATTTGTTTATGTTTACTTGCAAGTGCTGCATCCAAACATTCTATTTGTTTGATTGCAAATTCGTCAAAATGTTCGCGAAAGAAGTGATTACCAGTTTGTTGCTCGCCCAGAAGAAGCCGAAAGAGATTGCCAAGGTGGTAGGGTGCCATTTGGCAACAGTTTACCGCATAAAAAAGTCCCTGCAGGATGGTCCTAAGCAGCGGGAAGCGGACGTCCGCGCTTTGCACGCACGCTGAACGTGATCAAATCGGTCCGTGCAAAAATTGCTCACAACCCGGTGCGTTCCATAAGAAAACTTGCAAAGGAAGCCAATATTTCGGAGAACTCCATGCGGAGAATCACCAAAGAAGACCTGCATGCATCTTCCAGAGCCAGAGTGAAACGTCACTTGATTACGGACCGGGTCAAGGAACTACGAGTGACTCGTTCCAAGAGATTGCTTTCCTTGTTGAAGAAGGAAAAAAATGATAATCCTGTTCTCCGACGAAAAGCTTTTCAGCATCGATGCTGTGGCCAACAGCCGCACGGACCGGTTCATTTCACCGCAGAAAATGGAGAACGTTCCGGAAAAAGTGAAATTCAAATTTCAAACCAAACATCCGGCTGGTGTCATGACCAAAACGTTGTCCTACAGCAGGATGGAGCGCCGACACGGCGTGACACGTGTGACACACACCCGCCCAATCGAACCAAAAAGGGTGCAAAAAAAAATAAAATTTTTGGGGGGAGGTTTGTGGCCCCCCCGCGGTCCGGGAATCGCGACGTGGCGGTGATCGTGGACAGCGAGACCTATCTCACCCTGGATGGCAACGACTGGCGGGGCACTTCATATTTTACTTCCCCCACGAAGGCAGTGAGCTCCGAGGTGAAGTTCATTTCACACACCAAATTCCGCAAGAAGGTGCTGCTGTGGCTTACAATCAGCGAGAAGGGGATGTCAAAGCCGATCTTCTTTCGCTCCGGACTGGCCATGAACGGGGAAATTTAAAGTACGAAATGCCTTCCGGAAGTTGCGTCGTTCATCAAGAAATACCATAAGGGCAAAGACGCGGTGTTCTGGCCGGATCTGGCGTCGGCCCACTACTCGAAGCGATCGTTGGATGAGATGGAGCGGCTGAATATCGATGTGGTACCCAAATCAACCCAAGTCCCCCAACTCGAGGTACTTTTTACAAAAATCGAGATACTATTTAAACAACAATTTTTTACACTTTTCGTGTCATTGAATCGTTCTAAGTTGCCCTTCCATTCCGTGTCCCGAATAAAGTCTTAAGTCGTAAAGATAGCAATTCAAAAACTAATTTCGACATAAAATAGAATTCAAAATTTGCATTCACTTTCCTATTGATACTAAATTTAGCTTTTATCTTGCTGTAATCTTGCATTCTATTTTCTTAAGGAAAGGTTTTTTTTGTTTCCATTCTCTGGACAGAATAACAAGGGTAATTCTCATATTGTCAAAAATGTCCAGCAAATTAACTTTAAACTTGAATTTTAAAATTAAATTCAGCTCAGTTCTCTCTCACTGATAGCACGATGGTCAAGAAATACATGTTTGCTCTCAATTTTAATTTTTTAACCGTTAAAACGACCAAAACGACAGCAACCTTAGTAATCATTAGCAGCGACATCACAACATCATATTTGGTTTTCAAATTAATGTCAGACTTTACTCGGGATAGTCAACCCCAAAACGATAGTACTATTCTTCTGAAGTTGTACAATGGAACAGTAAGTCCTTCGGCGGAAATCTTCGTTAGGTACAGAAGGTAAAATACCTGTGAGTGACCCTGCCGCACCGATTAAATTTTAACATTCTGCTATTTCCTTGTCAATACTGAGACAACTACGGAGCTACAGTCTGAATTTGCGAGAAACAGTATGATAATTCAATGTCCAAATGGCATCAGAAATGAAATCCGACGGAGAACGGTAGATCGACGATCCGGATTCCCTCGACTCAGAAGAACACATAGCAAGGAAAGGGAAACTTGCACCTGACGTGATTCTTATCTTAGCGATGCTTCACACAATTGCTACCTAAACCACGAAGTTTTCCTCAGTCAGAGATTCAAGAAATGGGAATGTATTTTCTGTTGAGCCACTCAGATATTGTCGAATTAACAGCGCAAGTGGAAAGAGGATCATCCGGCAAAAATGGTCAGCTAGAGCAAAAAAATAGAACCCAAACACAGCCTAGACGAGATGTTGAATTCTAACCGTGACTCATATTTTGAACTCGCGTTTAGTTTTTCGTATATAATTTCGGCTGTAATCAAGCGGTATGTAATGTAACAACACATTGAGTTAACTATAATCCCGGAATTATTTATGAGTATGTCTCAAGCTTTAATGGTCAATCACGTTCCTCTAATTGTCCCCTTAATCCCTTCACACAAAAAAAAAGATGTATGTAAAACCTGAAACATGTAACTACCACTCGTTGTCTTACCTTAGAAGGCATTGCAACTCCAGATATGGCTCTCACGTTTCCATAATCGATGTTGTTGTTCTCACCGCTACTGATCTCATTAAACTGCTCAACTGTGTTATCTTCCCGGCACTGTCTGCCAACCTATCCGAATTCGATTGATGTTTTCCATAGATGGTTTAATCGTTCCCCTAAGAAAAAAAAAAACTCAGACAACCAGACAACCAGAGGTCCGTTTTACCCCCCTCGAATTCTCGAATGCGCACCAAATTCCGTATCACACGTGGAAAGAAAAGTACGTTCCTTTGAGCAGTTTAACGTCAGTGGTGCGTGATGGACTTTGCTTGCAGTCCGAACCCCGGTGTCCAGGAAAAAGGAGAAACTCAGCCTTGTTTTTTACGTTTTTCGTTTCCCCTGCACAGCCGAAGAGAACATCCTCTCGTACGAGTCGGTCCAACGCTTGCAGATCGGCTACACCCGACCGGTGATTATCCTGGGTCCGTTGAAGGATCGCATCAACGATGACCTCATTTCGGAGTATCCGAACAAGTTCGGTTCCTGTGTTCCTCGTAAGTTGCATCTCTGAATTTCAAGCTTCGAACGCCGGACTAAGTGCACTAAATTTTTCAGATACCACGCGACCGAAGCGGGACTACGAGGTCGACGGTCGAGACTACCACTTTGTCGCGTCGCGGGAACAGATGGAGAAGGACATCCAAAATCACCTGTTCATCGAGGCGGGCCAGTACAATGAGAACCTGTACGGAACGTCCGTGGCATCGGTCCGCGAGGTTGCGGAAAAGGGCAAACACTGCATTCTGGACGTGTCCGGAAATGCGATCAAGCGATTGCAGGTGGCGCAGCTCTACCCGATTGCCGTCTTCATCAAACCGAAATCGGTGGAATCGATCATGTGAGTCGGCTTTTGTTGAGAGTATTGGACAACAAATCCTAAAGTGTGTGTGTGTTTTTTTTTGGGGGGGAAAAGCCCCCGAACAAGGGGAGGGGACAAGGAAAAAAAACACACGAGAGAGCAACCAAAAAGGAGGATGAAGCGGCGACAACACCAGGGGGGGGGGGGGGGGGGGGGGGCGGGGGGGGGGGGCCGCCTTATCCAATAAATGCATTCGTTGACCGATATCTCTTCTCATACAATGTTTTCCGTGACGCGATGTACGACAAAGTGATGGTATTTGGAATTTGCTACAACTTCCATCCATCGCACCACGACAAGCGATTTGTTTTGATATAGATAATCGCGCTTATTCACCACTCACTCGCCGCGATGCATCGCATCGAATCGCCGTGAGTAAGTGGTGAATAAGCGCGATTATCTAGAACAAGGCGAATCGTTCGTCATGATACGATGGATGAAAGTTGTAGCGAAATCCAAATACTATTACTGTGTCATACATCGCGTTACGGAAAACATTGTATGAGAAGAGATATCGCTCAACGAGTGCATTTATTGGATAAACGCGAGCAGCAACCCTGTTCGCATTTTAATGTTATCATTTATGAAAGGCCGTAGGCTAGAAAAGTACATTAGCCTAATCGCCGAAAAAACCTGTCCTTAACGGAACGAGCTATCCAGCCTCGGCGACGGTTGCAAGTACCATTGCGTCGGCAGTTCTGCTGCTGCTTTGGGTCCTTTGGTTTAGGATTTTTTTCCAGATGAAATCAGTCGAAAAAAATCAGAATCTTTCATGAACCTCTTCGATTTGGATGAAACTTTGCACATGGTTTCAGTGTTTGGGAAATCATGTTTTTCCACTTGGTCAATTTTTTTTGAATCAAGAGTAATTTTTCAAAAGGGTTAAGTGTTTTCATCTTCAAAATATCACAGCTCGTAAACCGTTGATTGTAATGAAATTGTGTTTGAGAAGAAATTGTTGAACACCAACTGGACCTTGTGATTTTTTTTTCATGAAAATAAACCTTTTTTATTAGTTAGCCGTGATTCTCAATCTACAACATTTCCTTCAACTTACGTTTGACAGCAAGAGGTAATAGAACTTTTTTCTTATTTTATCTATCATTTCTTGAGCTGTACCACCGGTACATGATCCAAATTAGTCGTTCGCCATGCTCGTTAGGCCACCCTTTTTTAGAACAAAAAAAAAACCACTGTCCCATTTTGTAAGTGACTCCAGCAGTATCCGTACTGTTGGTGTTGATAGGTCCAAGTTGGCTTCCAAGCGTTGAGATGAATTGCCTTGTTTTCCTAATGAAATACCACAATCAAACTTTGTGAGTGGCCCCAATAGCATCCTTACTGTTGGTTTAAATCGGTCCAAATCGGCTTTCTAGTATTATAAAACATCTCCTAGTTTCCCAATAAATAACCACTATCGCATTTTGTGAGTGGCCCCAATCCAAATCGGATTTGCAGCATTATTAAAAATCACTTTGTTTTCCCAATGAAAAACCACAATCACACTTTGTGAGTGGCCCCAGTTGCACCCTTACTGTTGGTTTAATCGGTTCAAATCGAAAATCGGTACTAATTTTTAAATATTTCACTTGACAGCTTATCGTTTACCAAAACGAACCCTGCTGCCACCCAATCCTGTTATCCAAGATCCCAGTGATTTCTCGTGGAAGTGCAGTGGACACCGCGGCTTCCAATAAAGCGAGTATCACGTCAACATATTCCTACCCTTTCCTTACTTGACCTGCATTCGGGCGGGGCTGGCGCCGCTATTGCCTTGGTTTGGGATCACCAGTTTTTAAACATTGAAGATGTATGTTAGTCCCAGGCATCATCTGTTGGTTCTCTGTGTAATAACAGCTGATATGACAACAAAAGAGTAGCAACCTCTGGCGGTCAATCATGCTGATGCTCATACTCATTTCTTGAGCTGTACCATTGGTGCCATTCCTGGATTTATCGTTGATTGAAATTCTCCCCTCAGAGGTAGTGCAACACCTGAAGCAGTGTTCGCACGATGGAAAGTGTTGTTGATTGATTGATGGTGAACCAAGCTTCTTCCACGTTTGAACGGAGACGATGGTGATGTCTGAACCACAGTCCAGCTGCAGGTTGGCCGGTTTGTCGTTGATGAGCATAGTGACGTACTTCTGGCTAGGTGCACCTACTGCGTTGACGCAAAATGTGTAGTTGGATTGTGAGTGATGCTTGGCTTTTCTCTTCTTCTACTGGTTGAACTTAGCTGATCCGGATGCGTATTCTGGCTTCGTGGCTTCGTTTGCTTGTTGAAGCATTCACAATAGCCTTCTTTGTGTTCAGTCTTTTAACACTGCTTGCAGAGATGGATTGAAAATGGGCAATTCTTGACGAAATTTGCCATAGTATCCTTCCCATATCGCATCCCAGCCGGCATCGGTAATTGGGCTGCGGATAGGTCCAATATGGCGGCATTATGGACGACGGGCAAGTACATGGTTCAGAAGGTTGTGTCTACGTCAAATGTTGGCTTTGTGGTGGTAAAAGTCAATGGAGTGTTCTTCTACAGCTGCTACGTGCCGCGAAGATAATCGATTGAACAGTTTTCCGACATGCTCGATCGTATGACAACTGAGCTAACTGGCCTAAACCAGTTGGTAATAGCGGGGGACTTCAACGCTTGAGCGCTTGATTGGGAGAGATGCCTTACCATCCCAGGGGCCAAATTCTTCTGGAGGCTTTGGTTAGGGTCAATGTGGACCTAGCCAACGTAGGTACCAAGAGTACCTACCATAGAAATGGAGCGGACTCGATAATCGATATAACCTTCAGCAGTCCTGGGGCTGCTTTATAAGTGGATGATGGCTGAACCCACAGCGACCACTTGGTGGTTCGTTATTGTATCGTCCAAAATACAAGGCAGCGTGCGGAAGGAGGAGCATCCACTCCATTCGCCCGCAGATGGAGGACGTCCTACTTTGACGTAGAGACATTTAAAGAGGCGCTAAAGAGGGAACGAATCTCACGCGAAACCCAGTAAGCTTGCGGCGATGTCACTTACAAGAGCGTGCGACGCGACCATGCATAGGAATGGAAGATCGCCGGTGTATTGGCTGACGGAGTCGACCTCAGAAGAAAATGCCTCCGTGCAAGACGAAGGATGCAAAGAGCGCAGCCCGACGCCGAAAGAATCGAGCGTAGTCGCCGCGAAGGCCGCGCTAGAGTGAGATAAAGGCCAGCAAGCGAGCCTGCTTCGAGGGCCTGTGTCAGAAGGCCAATACGGACCCATGGGGCAGTAATGGCTAAAACCATAGAGACGGCGGCTCTAACCGAGCAATGCTGGAGGTGATCGTTGAGGGACTCTTTCCAAGCCAGGATCCGAGTCCCTGGCCCCCCGCCGCCGTAGATTTGTCTCATGACCAGCGTTCCAGTATCCCAGTCCATAACGCTGGCATAGTGATGGACGGCCGAGCCGAACATCCGTAACCACGTGGGCATTGATAACGGCACAACGGGGGCTGGAGACGAAGCGACGGTGACGAATAATGAATTCATTGCGATAGCAAAGTCGCTAAAGGTGAACAAAGTGCCAAGACCGGATGGTGTTCCTAACCTGGCCATCAAGACGGCTATCTTGCTGGCTTCCGAAATGTTCAGGGTGGTGGTGCAAAGATGTCTGGACGAGGGTGTATTTCCGAACGCCTGGAAAATTCAGACCCTAGTGTTGCTACCAAAAACAGGGAAGTCACCAGGGGATCCATCGGCATATAGACCTATATGTCTGTTGGATACAGCGGGTAAGGTGCTCGAGGGGGTAATCCTCAACAGACTGGTACGGAGGGTAAAGGCGGTCTGTCTAACAACCAGTTTGGCTCCCGTAAAGGCAAGTCGACGGTGGATGCCATTCTGTCCGTCACCAAGATGGCTGAAGTGGCGATCCAGTGCAAGAGACGAGGAGTCCACTACTGTGCAGTGGTCACCCTTGACGTGAGAAATGCTTTGAGAAATTGCTATCGCCAACTCGCTCCAACGCCTACAGATTCCTGGGTACCTGTATAAGATTCTGGGAAGCTATTTTCAGAATCGGGTTCTGGTGTACAACACTGAGGTAGGTCAGAAACGTGTTCAGATCACCGCAGGCGTCCCGCAAGGTTAGATCTTGGGGCCGGTGCTACTGAACACGATGTACGATGAGGTACTACGGCTTAAGTTCCCGAACGGGGTGAAGATCGTCGGGTTCGCAGACGACATTAACCTAGAGATATGTGGTTAATCCATCGAGAAGGTGGAGCTAACAACCTCGCACTCCATTGGCATTGTGGAGAGATGGATGAGTTCCAGGAAACTGGAGTTAGCCCATCATAAGACTGAGGTCACGGTTGTTAACAATCGCAAATCGGAGCATTATGCGATGATTAGTGCAGGTAACTGCACAATACAATCGATGAGGTCCCTGAGGTACTTGGGGGCTATGATCGATGATAAGCTGTCCTTTATCAGCCACGTCGATTACGCCTACAAGAAAGCCTATATAGCTATATCGGCCTTATCCCGCATGATGTCGAATAGCTCCGCGGTGCAAGGGAGTAAGCGTAAACTCCTGGCCAGTGTCACCCTGTCCATACTTAGGTACGGCGGTCCGGCATGGATCACCGCCTTGAGTACCAAGAGCTACTTGAGTAAGCTAGAGAGTACGCACAGGCTTATGTGCCTAAGAGTGGTTAGTGCATACCAAACGGTATCACGCGACGCGGTCTGCGTCCTAGTGGGGATGATGCCAATAGGCATTATGATAAAAGAGGATGTAGAGTGCTTCGAACAACGTGGAACAAGAGGTATTCGAAACACCACTAGAGCCGCATCTATGGTTAAGTGGCAGAGGGAATGGAACAACTCCACCAAAGGTGGAGGAACTATCCGGGTGGGTCGGTAGGCGACACGGTGAAGTGAACTTCCACTTAACGCAGATTCTGTCAGGCCATGGCTGCTTTAGACAGTATCTGAACAAATACGGACATGCACAGTCCTCAGCATGCACCGATTTCGTGGGAGTTGATGAAACCTCGGAAAATGTGTTCTTTGCATGTCCTCGCTTCGACGGTGCAAGATCCGGTGTGATAGCCATGAGCGGTTACGACACGACTCCGGACTACCTGGTCCAGAGGATGTGCCAAGACCGGGACATCTGGGACGCGCTATGCATAGCAGCCTCCCAGATTGTCCTCGATCTCCAACAAAAATGGCGAAACGACCAACGGCAGGTCGTAGGGACCACCTAACTACTAGCCCTAAGTAGTTAGCCATAGTGGTTGCTTAATAAGCACAATAGCCCCCTCCCCGAAGTAATACCGAAAGGTGGTTCCGGGAAGGGTCCAGGGCTCAAGACACGGGTGGGTTTTTAGTGGGTCCCCACACCCTGAATTCTTCAGGAGTCTGGTTGCAGATTTTCCATCTAGTCTTTAAAAAAAAAAGACTTGTGGTGTCCAAAAACGGATTTCAGCTTGGTGACAACTTCTTGAAAAGTGAAATCCCGTGGGTGTCGTGGCAGGAGATAGTTTAAAAACTTTTTGTGAACTGGAACGCTAAGACTCCGCAAGATCAGGCGATTTTTTTTGCTGCCTCATCCAGCTCTCTCCAGTCGGCGCTGAACAAATCTTCACACTTCGAGAAACAACGATCGAACGTCATTTCAACAGATTTCCTTGGTGGCTGATTACGTTGAACCCTTTCTGTAGCTGTAAACCGGTCCAGAAGCAAGAGTAGTTGGTACATAAGCGCTTGATTTGAAATATCTCCTTTATCACCAATGGCAGCTTCTTGACTGGTAGACATTCTTGAAGCCTGGTTCTTGAATCTTCGGTTCTCGAAAGTTCCGGAACAAGTTTTCAGCAATCCTCGTCACCAAAAATGTTAAAGATTAAAGAAGCTCAAAACTGTTAAACTGCACACTACCAAAATGTCATGTAAATTTCGGTTTCCTGAAACCGACATATGCTAGCGTCCTTTAGCACATAATAATGAGTTGAAAGAGATGAGAAAATAAATTCAATCCAACCCTCCTTTTGTCGACATAAGTATGTACCAGTCCAGTTTCAGGAGGCATAATTTTACACGAAATCTTTATTTACGTTCTCCGACTATTTACAAAGATGTATTAAGTCTCGTGTAAAATAGATAATTTCTTAGTGTGTATTTATTAGGAACGTCTGGCTTGAACAAGAGCTTGTAACAGAATCAATAGTTTTTCTGCTACCCGCTGACAGCTAGATTTTCCTCATCATATCATGGCATACTCGGTTGTCTAGCTGGTGGTAGCACTTTCCACCTTCCGAAAAGCTTTGACAACTTTCGGGCTTTCTAGGTGGTCGGGATCACGATATAAACTCGTTTAAAAATGCTCTCTATTACATGCCACTAGTGCCACATAGTGTTCGAATTCCACATAGTGATAGTATTCTGAGCCATACTCTCCACCTCCCTTGGCCCTTAGCAAATGCTTTGTTGAAGGTTGGAAGTTTCTAGATGGTCGGGAATGCTCTTTTTTACATGCACAATGGCGCGATCTAGTGACCGAAAGCCGAACCATGCTCTATACCTTTCGGAAGCCCTTGTCCATCTTAACAACATGTAGGTTCAAATTTTCTTGGAGGTCGGGATCACGATATAAAATCTTTCAAAAATACTCTCTTTTACATGCTCACTAGTGCCGCGTAGTGATAGAATTCCGAACCATTCTCTCCACCTTCTGAATGTCCTTAAACTTATGAACAATTTTACTGAAAGTTCGAACTTGGTCGGTATGACGATATGAACTCGTTCGAATATGCTCTTTTTCCATGCCCGCTAGCGCCAGGTAGCGACTGAATTCCAAACAATACTCTCCACTTTCCGGAAGTTCTTGAACAACTTTGCTGAAGGTTCGAACTTTCTAGGTTATCAGCATTTATATGTATAATAATGTGAATTTACCTCGTTTTATAGGCTCGGAAACTACTGGATCGATCGGCGTGAAAATTTTTGGGACCGAGAAAGGTTCTTCTGATACTTTCAGACCTTTACCGACCCCTCGCCCCCCCCCCCCCCACCCTCCCTGGAATGGGGCTATCCCATTCGAATGAAAAACAAATTTCTGCACAACGCGAGAAATAATCAAACAAATGGAACCAAATTTGGCATGTGGGGGTTTTTGATGGTATAATTCATTTTTAGGGTGGTTCGAGACCCCTCCCTTTTCTGAAAGGGAGGGCTCTCATACGAATGAAATACAAATCTCTGCATAACTCGAGAATTAATCAAGCAAATGGAACCAAATTTGGCATTTGGGGGTTTTTGATGGCATAAAATGCTTTTATGGTAATTCTAGACCCCTCCCCTATCTGAAAAGGAGGGCTCTTATACAAATGAAGTACACATTTCTGCATCACTCGAGAATTAATCAAGCAAATGGAACCAAATTTGGCATTTGGGGGATTTTGATGGCATTCATTTTTTCTAGGGTGGTTCGAGACCCCTCCCTTTCTGAAAGGGAGGGCTCTCATACAAATTAAATACAAATTTCTGCATAATTCGAGAACTAATCAAAGCAAATGGAATCAAATTTGGCATTTGGGGGTTTTTGATGGCATAAGTTTTTTCTAGGGTGGTTCGAGACCCCTCCTCTTTCTGAAAAGGAGGGCTCCCATACAAATGAAACACAAATTTCTGCATAACTCGAGAACTAATCAAACAAATGGAACCAAACTTCGCATGTGGGGGTTTTTGATGGCATACATTTTTTCTAAAGTGTTTCGAGACCCCTCCCCTTTCTGAAAGGGAGGGTTCTCATACAAATTAAATACAAATTTCTGCATTACTGGAGAACTGATCAAGCAAATGAAACCAAATTTGGCATTTGGGGTTTTTTGATGGCATAAGTTTTTTTTCTAGGGTGGTTTCGTACCCCTCCCCTATTTGAAAGGGAGGGCTCTCATACTGAAATGACACACAAATCTCTGCATAACACGAGAACCAACAAGCAAATGGAACCAAATTTGGCATGCGGGGGTTTTCGATGGTCATACTTTTTTCTGAAAAGGAGGGTTCTCATACAAATGAAACACAAATCTCTGCATAACTCGAGAACTAATCAAGCAAATGGAATCAGATTTGGAATGTGGCGGTTTTTGATGGCATACATTTTTTCTAGGGTGGTTCGAGACCCCTCCCCTATCTGAAAAGGAGGGCTCTCATTCAAATTAAATACAAATTTCTGCATAACTCGAGAACTAATCAAGCAAATGGAACCAAATTTGGCATGTGCGGGTTTTTGATGGCATAATTTTTTTCTAGGGTAGTTCGAGACCCCTCCCTTTCTGAAAGGGAGGGCTTCTCATATAAATGAAATACAAATTTCTGCATAGTTCGAGAACTAATCAAGCAAATGGAATCAGATTTGGAATGTGGCGGTTTTTGATGGCATAAAATGCTTCTATGGGAATTCTAGACCCTTCCCCCCTCTGGAAAGGGGTTTCTCACAAACGAAACACAAATTTGAGAATTATCCAGGCAACTAAGGAACCAAATGTGGCATTTCTCAGGTTTCAGGAATACATGTTCTGAGAGTAGTTTAGACCCCTCCCTCTCTGAAGAGGTCGAGAAAGAACTCATACCGAAAAACAACCAGCTCTATTAAATCTTCATTCATTACCAATGCAAGCGTAGCAAAGTTCGCACTTGGTTCAGCTAGTTTTTGATAAAATCTCAATAAGTTGTGAATCTACAGTCAATAAAAAAAAAAAGTGTAAGCCAAGGTTATTGCAATTTGAAATCTGTAGAAGTAGCAACTCATTTTGTCCTGCAAACCGTTCAAGAAAGAGAAGCGATGGGCGAGTTGTACTAATAGGCCAAGAGCCGGTTCCGAAACCCTACTGCCTGAAGTCACAAATGAAATCAGCATGAGTCGATACTTTCAATAATCAATCTATCTATCTATTGCGTAGCACTCGTCCAAGGCGACACGATCGAGGAGATCTACAGCAAGGTGAAGAACGTAATCTGGTCCCAGAGTGGCCCAACGATCTGGGTGCCCTCGAAGGAATCTCTATGACCTCAAGCGAATATCACGTGGACGCTGCCACCAAATATGCGCGCCCGGCCCGTTTCGCGATCCGGCTACCACCATTGACGGTAACCCCGAGATACTGCGGATATGAGTAGCAAGGAAGGACTCACACAGCTTTGAAAAGAAAAGAAAAGAAAAAAAATTGGTGAACACACGAACAAAAAAAAAAAAAAAAATTCAAACAAAAAAAGCATACAAACACACCATACAGTCATTCACATCTACTTAAATCCCGGTGAGAGTCTCTACTTCATTCGGGGGCAGTAGTTGCGCGCGCAGAGTTGTGCGTCAAATCAATATAGCAATTCGGCTGCTAGTGGAGAATGGAAATAATGAAGAAAAACATGTTGTTGTTTATTATTATTATTTTTAAATTATATATAATATATTAATACGAGTACGAGCGAAAGGTGAGTAAGATTTTTAAAAGAAAATTTGCATTAAATATGGACATTTATTTAAATTATTTTGTTCCAAAATAATAAGCTTATTACTTATTGATGAATGTTTATTAAATCAATATATTTATATAAAAGAAACACATATATAAATTATATATCTAATAAAGAAAAAAGTACGGATTAAACTATATTAAAAACAAATGCATACATTGGTCAAGAAAAGGAAACATGTATATTAAAGAAAATCTATTAAAGTTTAGAAATCATCCGCGGAAAAAGTTCGAAAACTCTCTCCCATTTTGAAGTCCCGCCCAGTCTTCAGCCGCATATGCTTTCAAGAAAATTTTCACAACTCTAGACTAGATATGCAACGGTTTTGGGAGAGCACGAAAAGCATTTAAGCAGGAAAGTCAGTTCATCGTGCGCAAAATCAAGGCAAACTGTTAATCGTTAGTCTAATTTCGGACAATCATCAACGTATTTCCCCTCACTTGTAACCCCTTCCCTCTCTCGATAAATCTCTATATTTCAGTAAACATTCATCGTAAGAAAACAAAAAAACAACAACAACAACAAATTAAACGTGAACTAACTCGCCTAGCATTAAACAACAAAATACAATAAACTCGAAATATGTAGCATTGTTTTAAATAACCAAATTAGTTTAATATTTATGGTTTTTAGACGAAAGCGAGAATATAACTCACTCAACCCTCCTCACAAAATTAGAGAATCCCAAGTGCAAGCGCAAACACCATTCGTTTTTGTTTTTACTAGAGTATAAATAGTGCAAATTGTGGACACACAAAAGCCACGAGTTGAGAATTGTAACCGGCTTTGTGCTCCGAATCATCTCACGCCAGATAGGACGCCCGAAATCGAATATAAACCCCACGGAACCAAGACGCATTTGTTTGTTTGTTTTCAAAGAGAACCGACTTGATATTCGTGCCAAAATTTTACAATACATCCTCCCCTCGAAACGCCATCCAACACAAACATAATTCATATCCACCTAACAGTCAACTGACACAATAATAAATGAAACAGAATGCGGTCATTGTTCCCAATCACTAGACGTGATGAAAGTCGATAAAATGAGCATGAAAGTGAAATATTGTATAGAGAACGGAACCACAATAAATGGAAGTAATGGCAACTAATATGACGGAAAGTCAGTCCCTTGATTACTTAACCGAATTGGCATTTACTCTTTTACTATAACTACAACAGTCACTACCACTAATTGGTCGATGGCAAACTTGTATCTCTCTTCCTCAACCGCCGTAGGAAAATCGCTACAATCTAGAGCTTTCTAAGCCCTTTCCCCTTTTTCTGTTTTAAAGAAATTTCCTCTGTGAACCTAAAAAAAACACATAACACACAGAAACTCATTCACTATCCAACCGAAACCGGAAAATGAACTAGTGCGTGAGAAAAGGAGGAAGAAAAACAAGAAGTTAAAGATATATTGTAATTGAATTAGAAAGCTGCCTTAAAACAAAAATCCCAAGTTTTATAAAAGGAAAAACAGATAATTTTGGCTAGAGCAACTAAAACTAAATAAAAGCGAAAAAAAAAATTGTTAAGATGAACTAGAGAAGAAAAAAACAAACTGACGATTACTATGTGTATATATGATTAAAAAAGAAAAAGAAACTAAAAGCAAAACAGCAGAGAAGGTTAAGCACATTAGATGATTACTGAAAATGAAACCTTGATGATCGTAAAAAATACTGGAAAACACTCAAAAAAAAAAAACTCGTTGAATTGTTCTGATGATTAGTGAAAAAGGTATAAAAAAAACATGATTTGAAAAGCAGAGAAACTAACACTTGTCCACATACTCACATAAAAGAAGAAGAAGAAGAAAAACCCAACACTCATACATACTCTGGCGTAAACTGGTTCGCGGTTTTCAGCACTGATGCAAGTGTGGTGTTGCAGACGGCACGGCAGACGACAGCCGGATGAAATGAAATGTGGAAAAATTGTTTAACTCTTGTAATTGCAATAAACGCGACATTACGTAAAAAAAAATGCTTGTGTGATCCGTCGTTAGCGTCGATGGGGATTGTTATTCGTGATGACATGCCTCAGGATTCTAAGTCAGCTTTGTTTTCTTCAGTACCCATTGATTTGCGTAAGGTGCAGGAATTAAAATCGATGATGGTAATTCAGAGTAGCTGGCTTGGGCAGTAGGGGAAAATATGTGTTTTAGATTCGTAGCAGAGTCAAAATAGTGTGCGTGTCAGTATGTGTGTTACACTGTTGCACTTATAGTAATTGTGTGGTTTAAATTGACAACGGTGCGACACGGTTGTGCAGCCCGTAACTCCACCTCAACGCTGTCAGTTGGATGTCTCCGATGGCAGATTACGGCATCGTCATGAGGTCCGCCTCCATGCGCTCGGCATGTAAGGAAGTACGATGATTTTCTGACCTGTTGGAGGTCCTTTGTGTAGGCGTACTGGGTATCAATGTGCTTAAAACGCCGTTCAAGACGCTCCGACTGGACAGGCTTTATGCACGATTGATTATCTTTTCAAACGACGATCGGATTGGGCGGGGCTTGCTTGATGTACCACTTCCGGTACCACATGAGCTACTGACAACCATCCGCTAACACGACTACTTTCGTGTTCCCCAGTCGACGAGACCACCGCCGACCTGCAGGAAGAATCCGGAATGTGATTTCCTACCACCTTTGTCGCCGGCCCAGTCGGTGTCCACAAAGCATTTCGTTTCACTGTATCCGGAAGCTGGGTGCAAACGATGATTCTTCGTGGCCTTGCGGTAGCGGAGAACCCTCTTTGCTTCGGTCCAATCTCGGTTGGTCGGGTATGTGACTTTTCTTCCAAGCAGGGAAACGGCCACGCAGATATCCGGTCGTGTGTTCACCGCGACGTAGAGCAAACTTCCTACAAAAACAAGAAAGAAGCGTTAGGCCGTTTTCAGCGGTGTTCTATTATTTTGGTCTAGTTTTATAACAGTTCCAAAAATATAGACCACCAAAAATAGATCAACTATTTTCCATTTTCACCGCCATTGTTCTAAATTTTGTATGATGACGTCCATGTGTGTGTTTTGTTTTGGAACTCCGCCTGCTTCGTTTGGATTTGGTTTGTGTTGATTCAACTCGTTCGACATTTCGAAATAATTCCTAAAAGTTTCCGAGATTCACGAGTCAAAAGGTGCCGATTCCTGTTGGCGCTGGGTGAATATTAAGATGAATGATTGGTTCCAGATAGTGAAGGTTATTCCGAGAGTCAAAGTGTCGTTTGTCACTTTCTCACTTTTATCATTTCACCAAGAGACATACCTCACTTCAACTCTCGGAATAACCATCAGTATTGAATTCCGCGGCTGCTTCGTGCTGTTTTATGGTTGACGATGTGGAGGATTTCTGTCTTGCTGAATCAGTCAAAACTGGAAATTAATTTCCATGGAAATTTCCTTTTTAGGAGGAAGCTCTCATACGCGTAACTATGAATGTTTGACGGGATGAGAGTACGGCACTAGCTGACCAAAAGGATTGGTATTGAGCTGGGTAATCTGCCTTTCCAGTTCAACTCTATTTGAACAACGATTTCGGGCCTGAATAAAGCATTCTAACCGGCTGAAAACCCTGAAACTCCATTGCTAACAGATTTCCTACGACAGGACTCTCTATAAGTCTCAATGCAAAAAGTTCGCGTTTTTTAGTCAGTTGAGCATCGCGTCCTCAAGTAATACACTTGTTCGGAACGAAAATATTAAAAGGAAATGAACTTCCATGGTTTCTCGCAGATGATCATCAAAAACCCATCAGAATATATTTCATCAGTTCCGCGAAACGATACAGTAAGTTTAATAAAAGTCTGGAAACGCCGGAAGACGATGTTGAAATCAAAATGTTCCGAACAACTAGACAGGATGTTGAGACGTTCATTATAACATAACTTATTCATCTTCCCGATTGGCACCGGAGGAAGTGCAGATGATGAAATTGAAAGAGAAAACACCGTTGCGTTTGGACTTAGAACTTCGTACCTTTGTTTTTTTTTTTAAATAAATATCATTCATTTTGAAGGCTCAATCATATTAGTTTTAGGTTAATTTGGTAATAACATGTAGTTGAAGGGCATGAGGAATATAGATAGAGAAATCAGGTATCTTTGAGTATCTGATGTGACTTTATATATAATGTCAGAATTAGTGCACTGTACAGCTGAACAGCAACTTTGTGCATAACGTTCAAACCAGCAGTAAAAACAATTGTCATTTGAATTTCCCAGTTTTGAACTGGAACAAAACTAAAAGATTTAAATTTTAGAAGGGTTACATTATCCAGGATTAAACGAGAGAATAACCTGGAGTTTGCGCTGGATTTCAATACAAACAATAGAACTTAACAATTTTAGGTGGAGTTTTACCTCTGCTTGTTTTCTGTTCACCCAGGTCGAGGGAACCTGTATTAGAGGTGTCTCCATTTACCATGTACTGGAAGTAATATCTCAGCAGAAGAAATGATACACGTTTTGCCGAGTTGAAAAATCCCTAATATCCCGCACCCAAGCTCGCGCAATTTCTAAAAGGTCGCATAGGTTTCACAAGCCTTTTTTAGACTTTTTATTTGATTGCGTAAGGTGTGAGATGTTTGGGATTTTTCAGCTTGGCAAAACTTGTGTCACTCTTCCTCTTGTGTACCTATTTCAATTTACCCCAAGGTGTGTAAACTTGTGGTGCTAGTTGAAATGCTTCAAATACCTTGGAAAAATCATATTTGTAACTGGGATTTTATATAGCATCTTTCTTGCTAGCCTTCATATGCTTCCAAAGTGCACAAAATTCAATGTATGGGAAATACAACTTTTTGATGAAGACTCAAGCAACGTGTAAAACATATGTTTTAGCAAAATCACGCATGATAAAAATAAACAAAGCTATGAAAGCACGTAAGGATTGTTTTAACAACATGTCATAGCTGTGACAATATGTGTTAACGTATATAGTATACTGAAAAAAAAAATCATAGGGATGGATTACTTCCGCTAGAAGTTCACCCTTCCTTTTCAACTTACCCATAATAATCGTAACACTTTAGCCATATTCACAAAACTTCATCAATAATCAAAGAACTTCATAATATAGTTCGCAGAAATTCTTCAAACTTCGTAGAGCTGCTGCAAAGTTGAACTTACATATTTCTCAAAATATCAGTTTAGTTCAAAGAACTTCAGTGTTCAGAATTCCACCATTGCCAGCCGAACTCCATAATGTTTAAAAAAAAGCTATGATAAATTTTAAAGAGCTTAAGAAAAATAAAAGAGAACTTGAGCAAAGTCAGTAGTCTGGTTGGTAATACCGTAATATTGTTTTCAGACTTACCGAAAAACGAGCGAGCGATCCACGCGGTTGTGCACTTTGCCCTTGTTGTTGTTTTACACCACTTTTTTTCAGCTGCCTAAACAAATTTAGAACGCTCTGGATTCCGTTCCAAATTCGGAACAAAATAAAACAAAGCGTATGACAGTTTTTTTTTTTTTACATCGAAACTGTTCGAAAATGAAATTTGGAACGCACCGGTGAAAATGGAAAATTGCGTTTGGTCTATTTAATTGTCAAAATTTAGAATAGACCACGACCGCTGAAAACGGCCTAATTAGAGAGTGTGAGATGGGATAGACACGAGCGACACGATCTTCAAAAAGCCTGTCCAACTTTTTGACTTCGCCAACGACAATTATATCGTAGCATGTAACTTTGAAACTCCTGTACATAAGACTTAAGGCTGAAGGTAGAAGAATTGACCTTGTGATTAATGCGTTAAAAACAAAATACATGAAAGGAAGAGGCTCCCGAGAAGACAATGTTAGCCTCCCACCACGAGTTTAGATCGACGGTGATGAAATCGAGGTAGTAGACGAGTTCGTGCATGTGGGCTCATTGATGACTGCCGATAACGACACCAGCAGAGAAATACAAAAGCGCATTTTTGCTGTTAATCGTACCTACTTTAGATTCCGAAGGACGCTAAGATCGAACAAAGTTCGCCGAACCACCATCTACAAGACATTCATTAGACCGGTAGTTCTCTACGGCCACAAAACATGGACATTGTACGACATTGACAACACGCCCTTGGTTTCTTTGAACGGAAGGTGCTGCGTATGATCTACGGTGGAGTGCAGATGGAAGACGGAACGTGGAGGTGGCGAATACATCAGTTGCTGGGAGAACCTCCCATCGTAGACATCGCTGAATTGATTGACTGCGATGGGCTGGGCATGTCGTAAGAATGTCGGACGACAGCCCGGTTAAAATGATTCTCAAAAACGAACCGACGAGTACAAGAAGAAGAGGCACGCAATGAGCAAGGTGGATCGATCAACTAGAAGGCGACCTGCGGACCCTCCGCAGACCACGAGGCTGGCGAGATACAGTCATGGACCGAATACAATGTAGACAACTTATATGTACAGCAGAGGCCACACCGGCCTTGGTCTGATTGAACGAACGAAACACATCTACAAGCATTCAAACGGACACGACATTTCTGCCCGATTAACGAAAGCCTTTCACGAAGGGGGCAATGGGCTTGGTTCAACGAAGGAAAGTTGACAGTAACGACTGTTCCAGAAAGTATAAGCATTTTAACGGTCACTTTGAATATAATGAAATATTTCAACATGTTTTGGCTGCGTCCTTTTGTTTGCACATTCCTGAACGACATAGCATCAAAAAAGTACTCAGTTATGTGTTACCTATCAAAATGCTTATACTTTTTGGAACAGTCTATATACAGGGCAATCCCGTCAATGAGTGTTAAATAGAAACGTTCCATAATTTTTCTCTCGATCGTGTAAATTTTAATATTGTAGAGAAGGGTTCATTGTTATCATGATAAAAAAAGCCATTTAACGGAAATCATTCTCTGTGAAGTTCCGCGCTGCTATCAATAGACAATATTCTCCAATATCCAATCCATGTAGAACGATACCCTAGTGTACACCGCTGGTAAAAACGTCCTTCCACATGGTGGTCCAAAGCTTACGATTCCAATGAGATAGTAGTTTCCATTCAACTGAATTTGAAGGGGACCTCCCGAATCTCCACCACAGATATGACGATTGGTGTCCTTGGCAGGTCTTGCACAAATGTGCATTTCGGTCACCTTCACATTAGAAACACTAAAATCTTGTGAACATTTGTTTAGGTCTATTATTGTTAATGTAGTATACATTTTGAATCGGCTTCCTGTTTCTGCAATGATATTTATTCTCTAATAATTATTTATTTGAGCAAATCGTTGTTTTTAAAAACAACTAACCCGTTTCCGTTTGTCCCCAACCAACAACGCTCACAGTGTCATTGGTGAAAAGGTTGTTTCTTAATTCCTCGGATTGAGGCAAACAAACTGGCAGAATGTGGGTCGTATAGTTTCCTGGAAGATCTTCGGTTAATCTGAGCAATGCTATGTCATTTTTTTGTCTTCCGTATCTGTGATGCATGATGATCCTACTCACAGTCATGATCAGGACGCCAGGACTGCAATCTTCTTCGCAATCCGGATTATTTTCAAGATCCCATTCGCCGAGCCGAAGTTTCAGTCTAAATGAAGTTAGGGGAGAATACATTACAACCAAACGTGTGTAAACATACCCAAAATAACAATCTCACTTACTCTTCAACTGTTAAATTAGTAACGCAATGAGCCGCCGTTATCACATATCTAGTGTTGATCAAAGAACCTCCGCAGCGCACGCCTTGTCTTCTCCGTTGACTGTACTCTAAGGCTACTGTCCACCGGAATTGTTCTTTTCCGGTTATTTCACCGCCAGTTTTCCGTTGACCAGCATGATCAAGTCCGCAATTTGCTTCATCTGGAAGAGATGGTTGTGGTTCTACGATAGCTTCGGTAATTGGGCTAATTCTCGAAGACTCATCTTCGGAAGGTTTCTCACAACAAACCTAGAAAAAGAAATAAATTTAATAAATTCATTCGATGTAGGCCAAAAGCCTTACCTTGTTTCGTTCACAGATATGGGCTTTTAGATAAACTTTTTCAGCCTTTGAAACTGCTGTACCAAAAGCAATCCTTCGCAACTCTGGACATTTGTCTATGTGTACACATTTTCCCTGATGTGCCTTTCCCGTAAGGCAGGCATTATCTAAGAGAATATCCTGCTCAACTGTATCATACAATATTGTTTCAATGAATTACCTGGATCAATTGCTACTGCAAACCTTACAATCCCGATTGAACCACAAAACAACCAAAACTCAAATAAGCTCATCTTCGTTCATTTGTTTCGCGATTTTAGTATTGAACAAAACCACTTAAATGCGGATGGCCTTGACCGATGGTTAAATCAAATCAAAAACGAGATAAAGCAAACTGACAAGACATCTGTGTCAGTCTTGAATTCTGACGGTGCAGTCGGATTAGTTTGAGTGATATTCATAATGCTTGTCTTGGTTGAATTTGTTGATTCATGCCTCGTTACTCAAAACTCATTTCAGAGAAAAGAAAAGTATGACATTCATGTGGAAATTTAATCATTACTTAGAAGACTTGAAAGTCTAAGTTGGATCATAAAAGTAGATGGTTCAATATAAAGGAATTATATTATCAACGAAATCGAGTCCACGCAAGTGTCTTACAGGGGTATAGGGGCATAATCACCACCTTACGCGGATGCTAATTTTTTGCATAACAAATTACTATTATCAAGGGAAAGGTGGCTCATCGAATCTTCCGGTCCATTTCTAAGCATTTTGCTATGAAATACCAGGTGATTACCCTGTCGGTTTGCCAAATTTGGAAGACGTCTGCATTGCGTTTGTAACCGTTCACTAACTATGTAAAGAGGGTCTCTGTTTAAACGCAGTGGTTTAAGCGTTACTCCCAGTTACGGGAGACCACTGGTCGTGTTTATAATTTTGCCCGATTTATGACTCATTAATTATGAGACCTTTTCTCAGGAAACCTCTTGAACGGTCATTGATTACTAACAGCAAAACATAATTCTTGGAAACGCCAGCTTCTTAGATTAAACAACAGGAGACAAATTAATTTACTATGACAGGAACTCTCTGACGCAGCCACGCAACGATCAATAGAACCGGACAGCAAAAAGAAGCGTGTGCTTACCCAAATGAGCGAAACGGAAAGAAACAAACGTAATGTAATGTGTGAGTTTTATTCAAGGAGCGGCATTTAAAACGGCACAAAGGATTTTCAAGTTCTCTAATTAATTTATATTTTTAGCATTCATTCGTGTTGGGCTTCCTGTATAATATACGTAAAAGAGCAAATCATGGCCATGAAACAAACATGCTCACATACCTGCGCAGGATTTTTGATAACTCGCGTTGGATGAGGGCTCGACGACTCAACAATGGCGATGGATTACGGCTCGACGACTCGAAGATGGCGATCGATGAGAGCTCGGCGACTCGAAGATGGCGATTAGGAACGCCCTACCAGACAAAGCGCTGAAGCCTGTGGCTATGGCGGCGAGACGGGCCGTAGTATGGCGGGCAACGAAGGTGACTCGGGCGCAGTATGGCCGAATTAAAGCGACGACGGGTTGTCGTGCTGTCCCGGGAGATTCGCTCCGCAGAGATAAAGGGCCAACGTACGGCTTCGCGTACTTTGCTTCCGCTATGACCACCCGAGATGGAATGAAACCCTACCCCTCATTGGATGGAATCCGGACTGCGGTACGCTTTTGGCGACGCACGAGCAAGATCCGGGCTCTAGGAAAAAAAGGTCAACAGAGGTACTTCGACGGATGATTGGCGACCGTCGAGAAATTCGCTTGAAAAACTAGCGACTTCACTCACCTCCGGTTTACTACCTGCGAAAGGCGGGCCTTTGCGTGGCGCCCGAATCTGATGATCCGTCGGACGAACCAGCTACACAGTTACCCGCAATCCGGCGTTGACGATAGCCGGACAAAAATGTAGAACCAGCCCGTACAAAAAAGCGCCAAGCGCTGGAAGTCCAACGCGAAATCACATTAGTTTTAAAATTTGAAAACCCCAATTAAATGTAATTAATTACTTTTTATGTACTATTTCCAAAATCAATAAAACTGATTAGCTTTCGCGAAAACTTAATTCTTACTTAAGTTAACTGCACAAAAGAAAGAAAAACGTTTTAGATAACCACGGATTTAAATAAAACTCACATACACACACCACCTTTTCGTACCTTTAACGGAAATAAACGCAAACTAAGCTGAGCTTAATTACACAGACAGTATTTCGCGCACTTCTGTTCACCAGCCGATTCGAAAGCGATATGGATGAATCAGAGTTACCGTACATGCAAGAAGGTTCCTAATCACCTTTCTCTATTCAAATGCCCCTCTAAAGGGGTATTCTCTACGAACTATTCGAATGGCGACGGACTTCATGGCGTTTCCAGAAGAATGTGTTGCATGAAACAACCCGATACAACATTGAGCTTTAATGGCAACGTTGCAACCAAGACACGCTAATTATGGCAAAGTTATAACCGCGACACAGTGAAGATTTGATTTTATTTACATTAATGAAATATTTCAATTTCTATCATAATTAATCATAATAAAACATAAATTATCATTTGAACGAAATTTTAAACAGAAATCTATTTACAAAAAAAAAACTATATTTACAGGGAAAAACGCAGAGCGTTACACGTTATCTAAAATAGTAATATTCCACCCACTACGCTGAAAATTTATTTCGTGAATTATCTTTTACTCGTTTCGTAAACATGGTTTTCGTATATAGATCATATGTCTCGTAAATTGTATGAAACATTAATACTGCTTGTCATCTGGTGAAATGCTTGCATTACAAAATAAAGTGCTGTCGAGAGTTATTACCTTATACTTATTGATTAAGTTACTACTCACGAGACACCATGGCCTAGTTAGATCCACCACGGATTGATTAACAGCTGCTCTCAAATATACAGGATCGAACCCCCTGTAAGAAACACTGACGCGTTTCTTAAATACATTTTGTGTCGATATAGTAGATCTGCCAGTCGTTCGTGCAACCACCAGAGTGGCGTTTCTTTTTTATTGGTAGCAAAATATTCGTAGCGCTTTTTATTTTTTCCGTACAATGAATAATTGTGTTTTCTGTGTCAACAAATCGTTCGTGCTTTTGAGTGTTGAACATTGGATACGAAGGTAGCTAAATAAATAGTACAAATCAGTTTCGATTCAGAGAACAACGAAGAGATCTGTTTGTCCTACCTTCGATTTCGTAGTGGAAACGAAAATTAATTTTCATTGTACATCTAAAAACATTGCGATTGGTTGATCGGATAGGAGGTAATGAAATAATTGGGTATAAGACCAAGTCTGTATCGTTTGGTACGAAACCGATGATCTTGGAAATCAATAGAAGCATAAAGTTGCCAGAAGGCACGAAATGCTTCTAGAGACTCTTATATCACCAAATACTTCTATCGTAATTTTTTTCATACTACTGCTATTTCAAAAAAAAAAAAGTATTGACATTAGTTTATAAGTTGTGTAGGATTATAGTTAAATATTTTTCTTTCGTACTATTATGGTTGGAAACTCCATTTGATTCACAAGTTACACCAGGACCTTTCATCACTCAAATTGCTATCTTTGAATCGTTACATTTCGGTATATGCAAGGCTTTTGAGGACATATATTTTTGAGTGGTCTGTTGCTGGTGATGTCCGCAATAGCGAGGTTTTCGGAGCCCAACCGTTCACGCACCGCATTACTACCATGAAGTACGCAGCGTTTTGTTTTTGTTTCCTTTCCTGCCCACTCTTCCTATGAAACTCACATCCTTACTAGCCCCGAGACGGCCGCGGGAATACGGTCACCCTTTCATACTAACAGTGGTGGTCAGTGAGCCACGTATTATGGCTTCAGGATCGGGATGGGACCCTGGGCGCTTTTCACAGCGACGAACGGTAGAGCAAAGTGTCAGTGTTGGGCAGCTGTAGCTTCTATCACTTCAAGAAGCTGATGCTGAGAAGAAGCTCTGTCCTTTCATCTTCGGGAATTCAATGCAGGACCTCGTCGGTGACATCGAAAGCACCACAACGGAAGCAAATGGCACGAAGTATGTGCTTCGTGTACGTGAAGCTGTTCAACCGAAGAAACTGCTCACCATGAAGGCACTGTTTGACGGTGGTGAAAGTTGTGTTGCACTCTATCCTCAACAAACGGCGTTGCGTCATCTCCTGCCGTTAAGTACAGGGCAATAGCGAAGAGGGGCTACTGAACTGGATGGCCATGGATGGAGTTGTAGTAGTCAAGCGGATAACCCGGATGCAAGACAGCAACAAGTTCAATACCACGATGCTGATGCTTACGCTGAACGGAATATCAGTACCAGAGCACGTTAGGGGCTTACCTACGCTGAAACATTCTCGACGGCAGCCATTACCTCAAAATTTAGAATTGAAATAACTCAGAATCTGTACTAGATATTGGATTTTTAATCACGTCAGTTTGTACGCTTACTTGCTGTGAGCTATCTGATGTAGTTTAATTTGATGTTCTTTCTTTAACAATCGAGATTTATCAATTTGAAATAGCGAGGTAAATTTGCGAGAGAGAGAGAGAGAGAGAGAGAGAGAGAGAGAGAGAGAGAGAGAGAGAGATAAAAGGAAGGATAAAAATACAAGGAGCAGCAACGCACCTTGAGATTGAACCACTGCGAATCAAGACCAGGATTTACATTCCTGATCCAATGATTTGCTAAAAGTGCTACGCCTACTGTCATTCGAAATTTCACTGCACAGGAGCTGCCAGATGCCGAAACTGCTCAAACGTCCACGATCTCGGTGGAGAATGTACAGCAAGTCCCTTCTGTATCAACTGCCAAGGCCAACACAGTCCAACGAGCTGAAACTGCCCAACTTACGTTATGGAGAAGGAGCTGACGAGACTGCGATTTACCAAAGGCATCAACTATCAGGAGGCTGTGAAACAAAAGGAGGCTGGTGGTGGATCCTATGCTTCTGTCAGTCAGGTTCAGCAACGCCTTGTGACTGCTCGTGAATCTCCGGTTGAAACCCAGCAAATGAAGGAAAAGGACAAGCTCACCGTGAGTTGTTCGGAAACAATCGCCAAGCTCACTTCTAGAATCGAAAAACTTGAAGAATTTCAGCAAAAAGGATAAGAAGCAAACCAAGCGGAACCAGGCCTCGAAGCTAGTAGAAACTGGATTCGAAATGGAAACGGATTCGAGCCCGCAGCAGAGCATACTCCCTCTCAGGTAAGTGACACTTCTTCCAAGCCAATCGTTCAGACTGTGCAATTCTCCAAGGTTGCCCACAAACGACACTACACAACAGAAATTACGCCTCCCTCAGTCAAAAACCACCCCGAAATTAACTCTAGGATACATTTTTCCAGACCCTATGACCTCAACCCCGGCTGTTGACTCTTTCGCCCAACCACACCCAACCAAAACGCTGAGCAATATCTACTCAATTCATCCTTCACTCTATCAACACTTGCTTTGCAATAGAATTTATGTGGTTTAAAAGGTAAAATATCTTAATTACAATTACTTATTTTACAATACAGTGTGTTTTGGGCAGGTGTTGGTTCACATTGATTACCGTGTAACTCGTATTGAAACTACAGTACTATTGGCAAATGCGAGATAAGGGGTTATCACCACAGTGATCTTTCTTCTACTACAAACTACGCACTAGGTACTTTCAAAACGATATATTTAACACGTTTGTTTATCTTGGTGGCTAGCCTGTAACTGAAGCTGCGAGTCGTTATCGGGTGATATACAAAACCCGATCTATAGCAAATAGTTGATAAGGAAGAGAGGGAGAAAGTCTCCACTCGTTATCAAAAACGGTATCGGTTCCTCAGCAATAAGGGAAATTACACCGTCCCAGAACACAGTGCAATGGTTGCAATAACTCTCCAAGAAACCTTAGCCCCTGATTTAACTTTCACCTTAGCATTTGTTGAAGGTTATAATTAATACATACGAGAAAACTCCAATATCAACAAACAGAACTGGCGTATCAATAGTATTAATTCCAAAATCGTCAAATCCACATTTCAACTCCATGCCAAGTAATTGCCAACTAAACAAATTACTTGAACAGTTGATTGATCATTTACCATCCCCTGTTATCTTGTAAGGTGATTTTAATGGCCACTCTACTTCATGGTGTGGGCAGCATAATGATGCCAGAGGTAAAATATTGGAACAATTAATCGAAGAACAGAACCTTATACTACTAAATTATGACAGCCACACAAGATTGAACCCTGCTAATGGAAATACAACAACATTAGACCTTTCTATCTCTTCGTGGAATATATCCCCACGATTAAGATGGAAGGTTCATGATGACTGCTGTGGAAGCGACCATTTTCCGATTCTCATCGATCTTAACAGACCTCTTCCTAGTTTTGCTGTTCGACCCAGATGGAAGTATGAGTTGGCTGATTGCTAAAATCTCCAACAAGAAATTATTTCCCGATTCTCTGACGATCCTCCATCCACCCCTGAATCTTTCTCTTCTTTCCTGTTTGAAATAGCCTAACACCATATCCCCAGTGGTCTTCCTGGCAAAAAATCAGTACCTTGGTGGACTTCTGAAGTTCAGAAAGCCATCAAGCTCCGACGAAAAAAAACAGAGAGCTTTACAAAAGGGTTCCAAAACTGAACGTCTAGACTCCCGTAAACTGTCCGAATTTACAGGAGCCAGAAATTCTGCCAGAACGTCTATCACACTAGCTAAATAAGATAGTTGATATAAATTTATCGCTTCTATTAACCCTGAAACCTCTTCAAAGGACTTGTGGTATAAAGTTGACCGCTTAAGTGGTGTTCGAGGCAGAACACCCATGGAAATTCCCATTATTTAATAACCATATCACCGACAACCCCTCCACTATCTCCGAACTTCTAGCAGACCACTTCCCTTTTTCCTCCTGTTCCACTAACTTCTTCTTCTTTAGCATGTCAAGCTTATTGCTTTCACAATTAGCTTATTGCTTGCTCTCAACTTAGTGTTCTAAATGCACTTACACAGTTATTAATTGAGAGCTTTAGATGCCAGGTATCATTTCTACATTAGTATGATTGTGTGGCAAGTATAATCATACGATATATGCCCAGGGAGTCGAGAAATTTTCCTTTTACGGAAAAATCCTAGACCAGACCGGGAATTGAACCCAGCCACCTCCAGCATGGTGTTGCTTTGTAGATGCGCCTTTACCGACTGAGCAAAGGGAAGACACCCCCCTCCCCCTGTTCCACTTACTACAAAAGTTTTTTCTTGTCACAGAAAAATGAAGGCGACTCTTCAAAGGGTAAACGGCTCTTGAGCTGATTCAGATAATAATTGGAAGAGCCTCCTAGAGTGTGGTATGTATAGAGATTGCGTTTCGCTATACATGTCCAATGCCTCTGACCGTGCCTGGTGGTTCCCTATTCTTCAATCTCTTGAGGAATGGGGGATCAAGGAACGCATGGGCTACAGTGTTCAGAACTCTCTTGATGGCAGCAAATTAAGAGTATCTCTCGGTAACACCCAGTCTGAAATCAGAACCCAAGAAAACGGTATCCCGCAAGGTTTGGTAATACCTCCAACTCTTTTCCTTATTTGTATACAGTCTCTAATTGAAACCATCCCACCTAATGTTCATATCCTTGTTTATGGCGATGACATCTCCCTAATCATCTTCCATAGTTATGAATAACTGGTTCGCAATCTGCTGCGAATAGTGCCGCACTATGGGCAGATGAAAGAGGTTTCCTTATCTTCTCGTAAAAATCACAACATCTCCATATTAGCTCCAATAGAAGAGGAATCAGTAAACTCCCCGATCTTAAAATAAAACATACCATCATACATACAAAACCCACTCTCAAAATCCTAGGAGTCATCCTAGACTGCCGTTTGGACTTAAAAAAAAAAATGCTGACGCAGTTTGGAAAGCTCCGGTTAAAATGCTGACGCAGTTTGGAAAGCTACGGTGTGCTCAAAGAAAAACAATCCTTAGGATTACTGCCTTGGTTACTGCCCAAAATCTTTTATGGAATTGGTCTCTTCAGCCGAGGTGGTGATGTCGTAACGAAGAAGCTTCGTCCGTTGTACAACTGGGTTTTCCGAGTTGATTCAGGGGTTTTTGTAAGTCCCACTATCGTTTTCATGGCAGTCTAGTCTGCCTTGTCACTACAGCTATTCTATGGGTGAGTCTTACAGGTCGTACCGTTGTTCCACTAGTCACCAGAGCAAATAATCTCTTAGGTGCGGCAGAAAGTGGTCGTGAACTTCCTGTTCAAGATCTATCAGTTCCTTCTTCGGATACCACAAGATGGATGAAGTGGAGGAAGAGGGAGAGCTGAGATTGTGAATGGTACACAGATAGGACCAGTCAACATCGAAGGATATTTACGTTTGCCTGATAACAAACTTCCCAAAGATCGTCTTGTCCTCACTACCGGAAAATCTTTGGAAGAAGCTTTGTCACTATCTAAGAAAGAACTGCTACAATATTTGAAGGACACTATAATCAAATTTGATTGATACCGCTATACGGATTTATGACCTTTAAGTTTAAAATCCCTCTAGTTAAACTAAAGGCTGACTAAAAGTAAATGGGTATGCCCCTCGCGCGCCGCTAGCTCGCCACTAGTGTTGGGAATCGAAAATCTTTGACAGTAGTTTGTTTACACTTCTATAGAGAACAACTGGTGCAAGTTTGATCAAAGTAGTCGATCGCGTTCAGAAATAACGTTAAATGGAACTCGAAAGAAGAAAACATATTGTGCACAACCTGGAAAATCCGGAGTGGCACGGTTCCAAGCTGGCTAAAGTGCTGAAGATGCCATAAACAATAGTTTTTCGAGTGCTCAATACCTACAAGGAAACACTAAGTGTGGAAAGGAATCAGCGGACCTATGAAAAAACTGGAACCGGGGATCGTCAGCTGCGCAGCAAGGTGTTGAGGTGCGTTAAAGTCAGCCCCGGTCATTCGATCCGAAATGTGACCAGAAGGAATAATGCCAACTTTTAAACGGTTCGGAACATCCTTGCCAGGGAAGGATACAAGTCGTACAAAGCCAGTATACAACCGAAACCATACAAAGCCAGTGAAACAAGCAAAATTCTGTGGCCAAAAAGCCTGCAAGACTCTTGTACGACCGTGTTTTGACAGAACATAAGGGCTGCACTTTGATCGATGACGAAACATACGTCAAACTCGGTTTTAACCAGCTTCCCGCTCAAAAGTTTTACATCGCGACTGGACTGCCGGGAAGATTCAAGTTCGTGTTTGCCGACAAGTTCGTGAAAAGGCCATGATTTGGCAAGCGATTTGCAGTTGTGGCCTGAAAACGGAACCATTCATCACATCCTCGACGATGACATCCCAAGTTTACATCAAAAAATGCCTGAAAAAGCGTGTATTGCTGTTCATCCGTGAGCATAGGGGCAAAATCATCTTTTGGCCCGATTGGGCCATCTGCCACTACTCCATGGTGGTTCTGGTGGTGATTCCGCTGATCCCGTGTTCGTTTTCACTATGCGGGCGCTGATGAGCTCCGTCAAGAGGAAGGTTCGAGATTTCGTTCGAACTGAAGAAATGTAACGAACTTATGCTGTAACTTGGAAATTTTAATAAAAGTACTGTAAAGCAACCATTAATGGACTTTTCAAACTTATTGAATCACAAATTACAGGTCTTTTTGTGATTAGTTCTTAAAAACGCTCTCTATCTCCAATTGGGTGAGACATATAGACTGTTCCAGAAAGTATAAGCACACTCTCAAAATAACAAAAAAGTCATGTTTTTTTTTAGTTTTAATACTTTTATTTGGCAAATCATATTTTTATTTGTGTTTTATATGATATTTTACTCAAAATATTTAATAATAGCAAATCGTTAGCCTCGTTTAATCAAAATATTTAATAATAGCCAAGACTCCTAACTTTTCCTCGAGCATGACCCATTAGCTTCTGCACAGTGGTACTTCCCACCATTTTGACAACTTTTGGCCAATCTTCTTTAAATTTTTGGATGTCGTCCGCTGGTTTTATGAATTTTCGAAGCTTTGTTTTGGTTAAGCCCAAAAAGTCTAGATTGCCGTGCCTCCGGGCAGTTCGGCGGATTCATGTCTTTCGGCACGAAACATACATTTTGACTTTTGTACCATTCTAAAGTGTCCTTTGCGTAATGACATGACGCCAAATCAGGCCAAAGCACTACTTGACCTTCGTGCTGCCTGATAATCGGCAATAATCGCTTCTGGAGACATTCCTTAACGTATTTCTGAGTTTTCATCGTCTCCGTTGTGATGTACTGACTAGATGTTTTACCACACTCGCATATTGCCTGCCAAACCATAACCTTCTTACCGAATTTTTCGATAAAAATTGCCTTCTCCGTTTCGGGGATGTCTTTGTCTTCGCTTACAGTATAGAATTGTGGTCCGGGAAGCGTTTTGTAATCTACTTTCACATACGTTTCATCTTCCATTATTATACACCCAGAATTTCTACACAATAACGACGCATAAAGTTTGCAGGCTTCACAGACGCGGCCTGTTTTGGGTTTTTCTGCTTGCGGTATGTTTTTAGCCCAAGTCTTTCTTTGGCACGCATGACGTTACTCGACGAGGTCCCTAGTTTTTTCGCAACATCCCGAACGGAAGTCGCTGGTTTTCGCTTGTAGGCATCCCTGATCTTTTTATCGATCCGGACTAACAGGACCGGATTTCCGACCACTCTTCGGCGCATCTTCAAACGTACACTATTCTCTTTATTTTAGAATCGCAGATCTCTCAAGGAGAGTCCGCTCACAGTGCACCATTTGTGCACGATACTTTTTCGTTGTTCCGGGGTAAGACCGCGCTTTTTTTTTTGGCTGAAAGTCTCCCTAATAAAGATTAATCAAAATCAATCACCGCGCATTTTGATAGGTAACAGTGTAACACAAAACTGGGCACTTTTTTGATGCTTTGTCATTCAGAAATGTGCAAACAAAAGGACGCAGCCAAAACATGTTGAAATATTTTATTATATTCAAAGTGACCGTTAAAATAAGGTGTGCTTATACTTTCTGGAACAGTAGTTATGATTCATAAGTGCTCAGCAAAGATATTTGTATTATAGAAATATATCGGGGGGGGGGGGGGGGGGGGGGGGGGGGGGGGGGGGGGGGGGGGGGGGGGGGGGGGGGGGGGGGGGGGGGGGGGGGGGGGGGGGGAGTTGAGAGCGTCAAAAACGACTTTTTGATCACTGTGCACTGCCAAAGATTTTCGATTCCCAACACTAGAGGCGTGCTAACGGCGCACCAATTTACTTTTAGTCAGCCTTTAATCGATAAGATTTGATCGATGTCAAACAAGCCTACGCCAAACGTCAAATCGCTTGCTCCCTACCAGAAACCGAGCTCAACTGAGACGACCATTTCAAAAGCCCTTACGAAACTCTTAAATAAAAATGAAGTGGTGTGAAATTAATAATAATGAAATAATGAAACAATGAAAGATGGTCTAATATGGGACCACGTGCGTTGCATTCAACCTAATCTAGAGTGCTGTGACCAACCAGCGCTCTGCATTTGACAATTTCAATTGAGGTATAGGTGGGACAGCGTTCACCGGAGCATCTTGTTTGAAATAAAACTAATTAAATTATCACATACAAATAAAATAATACAACTAAAATGATTTGAATTAAAGTAAGTTAAAAAAAACTCTCTATCGCATGCATATTTAAAGTAAAATAAGTGACTGACGCCGACGCATCATTGACGCTATATTGTGCGGTCAAAGCATCATACGCGTCATGGAGGCGTTTTAGTACTGAACGCTGGCGTTGCCAACTGACGCTACGCGACGTGGAACGCGCTATTGTGCGGCAGCCTTTAGTCAGACTTGTGACCGCATCATGGTAAACGACCAAACCTATGTTTGCGGAAGAAAAATATTAAACTATTGCAGAACAGATTTCAAGATAATAGGACCACGATTCACAGCCCACAATATTTTTCACTTTATTCTGCTGTCAATCAAGTTTACACGTGGGGTGATAAGTACTCTTTTTTGGTGTATATTTCTCGTCTTCTATATAGTGTTGCCAGATCTATTGTACCATAGGTACAAGTGATTTTTTGAAAACTTTTTTCAATCGGCGGTTCAAAAATATTGACTTTAGTGACCATTTTCCGAAAAATCGTGACTTTAGTGACTTTTGGATGCAAATAATGACTTGTTTGTGACTAGACTCGAAATAGTGACAAAGTCACTAAAAATTGACCTGCTAGCAGCCTTGCGTTTAATGTTGTGCCTCTAGAGGAGTCTATAGCTAGCGTCATCAGCTAAATAAACAAGTCTAATCAGGATCAAACGTTCATATTTTATTTATTCTCGTTAAATTTCCGACAGCTCTTTGATTATTTTATTTATCTTTTTCTTTATTTTTACGATTCAGATTGTTATAAATAATTTTTTGACAGAACCAAAATTAGAGTCTTCTACTAAAGGGTGTTTCGATCTAAATTTGGTCGACTTAAGCTTGACGCATTTCCTTTTCATCGTCCATTAAAAAATTGTGTCCACCCCCTTGTTTTGAAGATGTGTGCGTGTAGCATCACGCCTATATTTTTATTTTGAAATGTTAATTTCAGTTATCAAAATGTCGCCGAAGGAAGAGAAGCAACGCATCAAAATTTTGCACGTGCATGGCAAAAATCCAAACTACTCTCACGCCAAGTTGGCGAAATTGTTGAATGTGGCTAAATCAACTGTTACACAATGTATTAAAAGTGTTCGGTGAACGTTTGTCGACAGCCAGGAAAGCTGGATCGTGAGGAAATCGAAAGCCGGAGGCCACAGCGACGACAAAAAGAGGTGCCCGCTGTTTCGAGCGGAGCCCCAACCTCTCCGTCTGAGATGTTGCAAAGAAGCTGGGAGTGGCGCTTTCATCCGTGGATAAGAGCTAAAATACGAGCTGGACTGTCGATTTACAAGACAGCGGTGACTCCAAATTGCGACGATAAACAAAAAACGCCAGCCAACGATCGCGAAAGTTGTACACGATAATACTGACGAAGTTAGTTTGCGTGGTACAGGACGATGAAGTTTACGTCAAGGCATACTTTAAACAGCTTCCTGGACAGGAATTTTATACGGCAACTGGACGGGAAAAGGTGGCAGATATTTTCAAGCACATTAAACTGTCAAAGTTCCCGAAGAAATATCTGGTGTGGCAAACATAGGCCATCTGTACCTGTGGCTTGAAGAGCAACGTTTGAATTGCGACCGGAACCGTCAACCAGGAAATTTATCTGAGCGAGTGCCTACAAAAACGTCTGCTGCCTTTCCTGAAGCGACACAATTGTTCCGTTCTATTTTGGCCGGATTTGGCATCTTGCCATTACGGAAAAAAGGCCATGAAGTGGTATGCTGCCAACAACGTTCAAATGGTGTCCAAGGACAAGAACCCTCCCAACACGCCAGAGCTTTGCCCAATCGAACAATATTGGGCCATCGTCAAGCGGAACCTTAAGAAGACTCAAAAAGCTGTTGTGAGCGAGAAACAGTTCAAGGCAAACTGGTGTTCTGCGGCGAATAAAGTGGACCAGGAGACTGTACAAAATCTTATGGCAGGTGTTAACCGAAAGAACCGGCAATTCTCATTCGGTAAAAAGGAAGCTTAGCGGAATAATGATGAAATTTGTCAGAAGTAGATAATTGCTATCAACATGAGAGGCTCTAGGAGTGGACAGTAATGTATTGCTAGAACTAAAGAGAATTGAAGAGAAAGCATTGATAGTTCCGTATAGAGTAACGGCAGGTTATGAAAATTGAAAGATACAAGTTGAAAACGAGCGGAGGGCATATGAAGGTAGTATACAACTGGGAATTCTCATTCGGTTGAAAGGAAGCTAAGCTGAATATTTCTCCTGTATTCTGTATTAACTGAACTTGAAAGAGAAAAGAATTTGACTTATTAATAAAACATTGATCGACTTACACATATTACTATTTGACCAAATTTTGATCGGAACACCCTTTACTTAAGGTAGTATCAAGAGCCTCCGTGGAGAAATCTAAAAATATAAACGAATTTTCTCAAAAAATCGCCGCTGAAATACTTTCTACCTTCACAATTCTTATTTCTAATCACATTTGCAATCTTTCTACGAAGAAAAATCCGAGGTACATGAACGTTCGATAATAATCGAGATTTGGACACCGTACCCGGGGTTGGCTTTAACACACCAGAGCAACGTTTCTTTTTATTTTTTGAAACCAAATTTTCGTAGTTATTTGTATTGTATTCGTACAATTTACGAATGTTCTTGCTGTGCCTTGATGAAGAACTTGCCCAGGAGGCTAATAGTTACCTTAATAAAGAAATTTAAAAAATACATTCTGTGTCAACATATCCTTTGTGCATATGGTATGAATTCCAGTCGACGCCGTTTGGATTTTCTGAGACGAAAGATCTCTGATAACGTCTTCCTTCGGAAGGGAAGTAAAGCCGTTGATCCCGGACCATGTATTGATGGGTTGGTCCAGGTCGTCTCCTTGGCGTGTCGATCCAGCCTCTGGCTGAAAGTCATGTTAAAAACTAAAAAACAACAACAACAATATTCTGTATTCAACCGTTAATAAAGATTTTTAAACACAATTTAGCCAACTAATACTTGCTTATTTCAGTTTTTTTTTAATATCAACATTTCAAATCCAAAGAAGTAAGTTTACATCTTTCGTGGTACAGAACAGCTCACACTTTTTTCGTCTCGTGAAAGTTTCACCACACCTCCCAAAGAAAAGGATCACAAGTCGAAATCGAACTGGGATTGCAAAGCCCAAGCCGATCCCCATAAAGATAGCATCCCACCGATAAAATGCCACGAATAAGACCTAAGAAAATACCACGAATCCAACCACCATTTACTGGCGAGAGCAAACTTTTACTTTCTTCTTCGTCGATTTTTTTTTATTGAGATCCTTCGTTATCTTGGGGAAATTTATGCACGCCTCTTTGTGTATGCGTCTTAAGCTGTCTTCCGAACGATGAAAAGCGTGTGCTGATCTTCCGTTATCTATCGAAATGGTATTATTTTCAATTTCACCCCGGTTCTGAAACCCTTCGGCTGCTGGGAGAGTTCGCACGGGTTGAAAGTTGATCAATTTTCCCATCTTCTTCGAAACCAGAACCCTGCGATGAGGCAATGAAGCGACTGTGGGATTTTGCATTTTCCCGTGCTCAAAGTATCAATTTTATGACGCCATTCAATTCGCTTAGTGACAAAGGGCAATAGAAAGCACGACACGGGATTTGGGCCTTTGCCAAGCAGCAGCAGTTCGAAGTTATCCGCAGCGGATTTCGGATGGTGTGCATGTGTGGAAGAAGAAAGTATGCTTCATTGGAGGTAAATTTCATGCTCAATATAATGCGTATTTGGTTAACTCTATTTTCCCAGTCCCTCTGAATTAGATTTGGTGGAAGAAATGGGAAATGTTGCTGGTTGTGTCTCTTTGCTTGATTTTTTTTTCCATATTAAAACTCTTCCGAAAGATAGAGGAAGAGATCCAGTTGCATTTGAGCTGGCTACAGATATGTGATAATTTATTGCAGAGTTTTGTCAGTGCATCCAATTTCGAATTTAATGAAGCCAAAAACAAACAGTCGGTTGCTTCCGAGAACTGTTAATCTATGTCTAAGTTTACAAGGAAAAAGAACGGTCAGTTTGCAGGCATGAGTGAGAACCCTTTTCTTTTGACACTTGGTCGTAAAAGTATACAACTCATTTGGCGCTTAGTAGAACAACGGCAGATGCAGCTGTATTTAGTTGCAGTTGCTCTTTGACCGCTGCATTTTGAACACGTGTTCATAATTAGATCAGAAGATAAAACTACATGAGCTGCTATCTTGGATTATTGTGAGGGTATAGTAATTATGAAGATTTATATGAGTAGAAAAATGAAATCACGCAGACAGGTGAGTTTAGCGCTTACAGTAAGTACTAATGATATTTTCAGTAAGATGATTGATGAAGGGTGAGTCGAAAGTTTTTGTGATATTTTAGATTGATTGGTAAATTGGCTATATTATCAAAATGATTTTTTTTACAGCAGTTCAGTTTATGTATTTATTTCAGCTTCATATGTCACCTAAATTTTAAGATGAGTTTGAGTAAATTGGTCGGCTTTCCGGAAATCATACGACACAGGCGCAGGAAAGTCATCATAGGGAAGATGTACCTTTATTAATCTCATCACTTTGCAATTCATCCTACTTGAAATAAAACGATATACACGTGACAGGATTAGTTAGTTATGTTTGTTGTAGTTATTTAACGTAAGCAAACATTATTAGAAAACGAAACCGATCCTTCAACTGCCCAATTGTTTGATTCATCGTAGGATGAATAAAGGAACAATGAGATTAATATGGGGGCAGTTTCCCTAGGCGTTGTCCAGACTTTCGGGAATGGGAACCACTAGAGGTGGGGACATGTTTCACCAAAGGGGCGGGGCCGTAGCGATGAACGGAACAGTGTCTCGAGCACTTACAAAACAGAGGTCCAACCTTCGGTGATTTTCGTGATCACTACGTCGTTAATTTGGTTGAGTGTTGCCACGCTATAGCAATCGAGAAGATGTAAAGCTTCTGAAAAACGAACGTCGAGTAGGAGAGAAACCTGGGAGAATTCGAAAGGAATGGATAAAATCGGGGGTGGGGGAGGGGGGGGGGGGGTAAAAAAGAAAAGTGTGTCTAACAGCGATCCAGATCTGCTCCAAGCAATCCCATTCGCTATTTTTGATAGGTGTCGCCTTCACCTTCAATCCGCAACGAACCGCTATTAGAACACCACCTTCAGTAGATTTCCAGCTGTTGTAGGGATTTCCATCGTCGGAAAACCTCATAATCGGGTCCAAATACTTGGTCTCGATCCGGATGATCACATCATAGCAACGAGCAATGGTAGCCAAACGGTAGTCAAGGACATTAGAATAGATTCCACCGACGTTCTGGTACAAAATCATGAGGTCCTTTGTACGGCAGACGGACGAATTGGGTTGAACGGATTTTCTCCTTCCTAACTTCTGGAGCGAGGCAGCTTCAACACAACCGGTGACAGGTTCGGAACCATCTGGGATGACAGACGGCGGCACGTTCTCATCATTTTATTTTCGTCCTTCGCCTCACCTTTGTTCTTCCCAAGTTCGTGCTTCATCATTACCCAACAGCCTTCGGTAGGAGTTCAGGACAGTTAGAAATGGTTCATGTCTTCCGGTACAAAATCCACCAAATTTGCCACATACATCTCTTGAGCGGTATTGGAGTAGAGGAAGGATGCTAAATCCGGCCAAAACAACGGTTTTTGATCGTGTTGTATTAAAAACATCATCGTTTAAAATGCCTTCGGTCACGAATGGTTCACTTCGTTTGCCTGCCAAATGCATATTGCCTGCCAAATCATGTACTTCGAAGCAAATTTCGATAGTTTCTTCCATTTGAAACGGTCATCCAAAGCAAACTTGTCCTTGCCCGTGAAAAATCAGTTTCCCGGCAACTGATTACTATTACTCTAAAATGTATCTCTATTTCTTTGTTTTAGTTTTACATTCCATATTACATTTTAATTGGTAAGCCAGAGGAGCTCTACACCTTTATTACTTTTTTTTTTTAAATTTGAATTGTTGTTATTCTTGTGTTGTTTTTACATGTACATATAGTTTTCCCTCTTAGGAGAGTATTTTATTTCAAAATTTGATAACCTATCTAGCTACAATAACATAAGCCTAGTGTACCAGCTGTCTGATGATCGAATGGGGCGACCACAGGCTGGATTTTCTAAACCTTTCCAGGATACCTCATCTTTTCATTCGCCGAGGGTCTGTAGACCAGCCAGGCGGTGGATCTCGAGTATTCTGGTTCTTGGAGGACAGTTCAGAATCATCCGAAGGATTTTGTTCTGAACTTATAGAAGTTTTCGATAGTGGGAATTGACACTTCTTTCTAAGCGTTTCAAGCTTATTGCTTTCGCGATTAGCTTATTGCTTGCTCTCAATTTAGTGTTCTAAATGCACTGCCATAGTTATTAATTAAGAGTTTTCCATGGCATCTACCATTTTTTGCATGAGTATTTATGAATGTGTGGCAAGTACAATCATACCCTAATCCCAGGTAGTCGAGCAATTTTTCTTAACGAAAAAATCCTAGACCAGACCGGGATTCGAACCCAGCCACCACCAGCATGAAGTTTCTTTATAGCTGCCTCTACCAACGGAGCTAAGGGGGGACCCAACTGACGCAACTCTCCCAGATTAGCAAACCGTACTCAACCATGGGAAGAATAATTTGTTTATGAACTACGAGTTTATTCTTGGTCGAAAGAGTGGACTATCTGTTGATCAGCGGATACAAAGATCTCAACAAACTACTACATTTATTTGAAGTTTTGTGAACATGCGATCGGAACAACAACTTGCTATCTAGGGTGTGATCAAGGTGTTACAGAGGTGGACTTCGATATTTCCTGGCGGAACTTGGAGTGCGGAAACAGAATCGTCTGGGTTTAAGCTGCATTTATAAAAAAAATCCAGCTATTGAAATATTCGGATAGAACATTGAGGCCCTCCTAAAGATCCTTCGGCCTTTGTAAATGATGGAAGTGTCATCCGCAATCATCAACAAAATACCACCACCCGGCACGGGACGAACATCTGACGTGAAGATATTGAAAAGGATAGAGCCTAAGAGGTTGCAGAAAGTGCGCGTCAGCGTCTGAGTTAATATTGAGGTAAAGCATGAAGTCGTCCGCAAAAGAAAGTCTCGGTCCAGCCAGAACTGCGTTCACGTCGTTGAATTAAAAAAAAAAGATGAGTGGCCCAAGCTGACTCCCTTGTGGAATTCCTGAAATTATAGGAAATTAAGCTGAGGTGGTTTTACTAATGACTACTTGCGAGTGACGACCAATCAAATAAGATTGGAGCCAATTTAAAAGTGCTCCATGCATTCCAAACATTCAAGCTTCGCCACAGCAATTTAGTGCTTAAACTTGTCGAATGCTGCAGATAGGTCCAAATAAAGTACGTCCGTTTGTGCTCGATCAAGTATACTGTCCGTCACGTAAGAAGTGGGACACAATAAGTTTGACGTAGTTGAACGACAGGGAATATAACCATGCTGATCTGGGCTCAGGTGTTGCTTGCAATGAAAGAACAGTCTGTCTATCACAACTAGCTCGAAGAGTTTGGAAACGGCGCATAATAAGTATATTCCACTATAATTGTCTGCATCTTTCCTATCACCTTTTTTATGTACTGGAAGCATGAACGCATTTTTCCAGCATAGAGCAAACACTCCGTCCGAAAGCGAGTGGTTGAACATCTTTTGTAGAGGGATAAGCAAGCTGTTAATGCAGTTTTTCAAAAAGAGCGACGGATTTCCATCGGGTCTTAAGCACGTTGACGGTTTCAGTTTACGTGCTGCTGCTAAAATGGAATCATCATCAACGGTGATATCCGGCATAACTTAACCTGAAGACTAGATACTGATGTTATCTGTCTAAATGATTTAGGATGCAATTTGAGCCTTCGTTGTATGCCGGCCCGATAACTATTGAAGCACCTCCTTTCAACGCTTTTATTGATCTTGTTCAAACTTATGTAATGGTTCGGCAGCAGCACAGTTTTATTCTTGGAATACCTTCTCAGAGCGGCTTTCTTTTGACTTTTCAGTTTACGAAGTTCAGCAGTCTGCCAAGGAAGACGGCCTACAAATATAGTCTTCTTGGGAACATGTTGATCTATCGCATAGGAAAGAATATGCGAAAATGTCTGCGCTGCAGTGTTTACATCGATTCCGTCAAAAATGTTGTCCAAATCCAACGATTCAAAAAAGGGAATGATGCTATCATAGGCAGTGTTTATGGTGTCGTAAACTACCAGTAGGGGTTGTCACTATCCCCTACTACGTTCCCTTTCTCGATACTGATATGTAAAGGTGGTGTTCAGAGACGAGACTTATTAACCGGTGACTTGCGACGACTGATGATGATCAACGCGACTGAAAGTGGACACCTTTGCGACAAATTGTTCGAACGACAACGAGAAATGTTCCTCACTTTCGGATTTGGTGCTCTAGCGATCGTGTGTTTCAAACAAGAGTTATACTTCAACTGACTTGGGAAAAAATACAATTCAATTCGGTTTGTAGTAGTAGGTGAAGGAAGGTTATGCATGAAAGAACTCACGCAGATCTATTTCCTATAATAGTGTTTGTTATCAAAAAACGGTTATACATTTTACATTACAGATCAAAAAAATTAGGAAAATATTATCATGATGTTTATTAATTATTCGGCTACGAACAGGTGGGTAGTGAGGAATAAATTTCACCAGCGGCACCGGAGCTAACAATATAGATGGGGCAGTGTCACAGGATCTGACGAAACATACATCGAGGCCTTTAATACCTTCAGAGTTTCAGCTATCTCTTGCAACTTCACTTTGCGATTGCCCATGATGATTTTCAAGGTTTTTTCAATATTTTCCAGAATAACTGCCTCATTTGGCCGACCAAGGCGTTTAGCATCTTCGGTGTCCGTTCGACCTCGTTTGAAATTGGCAAACCATCGTTTGATGGTCGTTTTCTATGAGGCAGAGTCCGGATAAAAATTTTCAAGCCAAACTTGGGCTTGAACGGTGTTTTTTCCCATAAAAAAGCAATGATATATCAACACACGAAATTGCTTTGAATCCATCGTTTTTAAGAATCACAAAAGTAGCTTCACTTAAACCACTGTAACTCGATAAATAATAAACCAAACGTCATGAAATGTTGACAGTAATCTTTTGAAGGTTAGTTTTTTTGCAAAATTATATGGACAGTTTATAAGTGGTGCCATCTGGTAGTAAGGCCTGAGACTTATTGACCGATGTGTTACCTCGCCAAACAGCAAAGAGGACATCGCCTCCTCAAGTTTTTCTGCTGTTGTGCGGACCACGATCACAACGCAAAACTTCGTATTGGTGAGTGAGACAGGTTTCAGAGAACGCAAGAATATCATAATTGCAGTCTGAACTAGCCAGCATGTAGTCGTCGAGACACGAATTCAACCCTCCAACATTCTGATAATACATGTTCAACATACCTTCTGCTGATGAGTATGGGGCGATTTTATTGCTGTCCAAGAGGTGTAATCCTGGTGCAGTTTTAGAACGATGACGAGATGAAATGGAGGCACGCGCGTATCGCTAGCGTTGACAATGGGCTCAATTACATCGCAGCGAAATGTTTCCACAAATGGTGCTTGGATGCAACATTCGTCAGTGTCTCGAACATATGAGGTAGTAGCGCTGAAAACGGCATGGATTTCAGGGTTCGTAAATGCTCTGATTGTATTGTACTTGCCTGAGTAAGCAAGTTGAATAGCTCACCATTCCCGATCATAGGAACAGAACGACTTGGAAGGCAGGAGCCAGCGGCCTCCACTATAACTGATGGCACTCTTGAAGTTGACTCGTTCGTGGATATCGTCAACTTGTTTCGTACGCAGTTCAGCAGTGTCTTCTGTGACGAAATCCTGGATGCCAAGAGCTTCAAAGCTTACTAGCAATGTCCACCGCTTGTCTCTATTTGGCACTGAATTCATTATCCATAGTGATATGGTGATTTCAGCCGGGAAGAAGTTGAAAATTTCAACTGGATGCGGTTCAGATGGTATCCCTTCAATTGTCCTGCAGCGTTGCCTTAACACACTTTTTTTGTCATTAATTTCCGGCGTGTTTTCAGAATGCTGGAAAGAGTCGTTTGTTTTCCCAAAACACAAATAGGGATGCAAACGGTCCGTCGCCAACTATCGTGGGATTGCTGCACTAAAGGCAACTAATTGTTCTCCAAGGCTGGTCTCAATACGGTTTTATATCCAAGCGCTCGACGGCGACCAATCTTACCGTATTTACATCGTTCTTTATAGCGTACTTATTTATTGTTGATTAAAAAAATAAGAATCATCCAAGATCTCGAAAATGGAGTACCAGTGAGGGACATATTGAACTAGTATAGAATTGATACTGCTTCCACTATATATTCCATAAAATATGCCTAGAACAGATTTCTTACGAAGTTCGGGGAACAGCAAGGAACTATTGGTAAGACACAAAAACTATCCATAGTTGAAATTGAAATTAAATTTTCAGGGTGTATATATTACAGCTTAACGCTAGCGCTTCAAGGCACCTCGATACCCAAAGGTGCACCCAAAATAAAAAGCAAATTTGAAAGGCAATTTCGCATGTTTGTGTTTTTTTTCGCGGTGGGGATTGTAACTTGGAGAAAAAACTACAAGGTACAGCCCAATGGGGTTGTGCGCAAAGGTGACGTAGGACTACGCAGCAATCTAATTCCCATACACGTCAGGGCCATCCGCTAATTGATTTAAGTCAGTCCTGAAAAGGGCCAAGACAATTCTATTGTACACTCTCTAAAAAGCATTTGGTGGCTCTTAATTATGATACGGCGCCGGTTGTATTTTCTACGATGGTTGAGAGGGCCACTATCTCTAACGCGTAGAAGATAGTTATGGATCTGTTGGTTCATTGGTTGTTCAACACGCTTTGCTATTTACTCCGGGACGCGGCGTTTAAAGCAATGCCATGTTCAGCCGGGGCGCGGTAATGGAAATTTCAAACAGCACAAGAGAAAAATTCATCCTAACGAACTCTCCAGTTGGCAAACTAATTTGGTCGTCCTGAAAAGGACGGATTTAGTTGACGGGGGAGAAACAGTTCGCGATTGAACTTGGGCTTTCTCTCTTGATTCATCTCACGGGATGATTGATTCTTGAGTCGTTGCCACGGGCGGCTTTTTCCCGCCAACTCGTAGGCTTCAGCAGCCATGTTTCTCGCAGCAAGGTTGACGGGAGCATCGGCAACAACAGCCAACTGCACCAACGCCTCTCTGGGCAGCGACTGCTCGTCCAACTGCAGACCCTACTCTGCACAGCTCCACGACCGCTGGAAAACTAAATCAAAATGCGAAGGTGTACCCCTTATATAACATTCATTGCTGCCTAGGAGACGTTCCTTACTTAAATATGAAGTCTGTGCGCGGAAAGTACTGTGCATTTGGTAAATTTACTATGAAAAATCGATATTATAAGACACCACTTCTTATTTGCGTTAATTTTATTAGTTGCATGTTAAAAATCAATAGTTTGAAATATTTAAATCGAAGCGTAGAAAATGTTCCGATCGATTGGTGCAAACATTTTGGAAATCAATCGTGGAATGACTTAGTTATTAACGTTCAAAACCTATATATTTTTCGTGACGCTCCAAATTTTCGCAATTCGAACGTGTACCCCAGTATTGAAAACACAGACGTAGTCCTACGTCAAAATGCAACATTGCTTGTGGGCAAAAATGCAACACAGCAATTTGCTTTGATAAATAAAATGTGTGCATGAGGTTATGCAGGGGTATTAGTTGATGAGTTTGGAGTTCGAAAATCACTCGGCTCACAAAAATAAAAGGTGGGCTTTAATGAACCGAGATTCGAACCACAGTCACTGGCGTGATGGCTCTTGATATTCACTTCAAGGCCACGTTATCAAGTTGAGAGAACGGGAATAGAAACCTTACAGTTGGTTCGCTTGGCGAGGCACTCAACGGTACATCAGTAAAGGAAATGGATATATGCGTTGCGGCAATCCAGGGGTATCAACTTATCCATATTGAAACGTTGGTGATTATTGAACAAAGACCCAACGGTTGCTTCGACTGTCGAGGCTCTAAACATGACGGCGGAATTTGTTTCGAGATATTTGTGTCTGCCAGCCGGTTGCATACATTTGCTTGGTTTCGTTTGTACCATAAAACGCTTTGTGGATCAAGATGGGCAAAATTGCCTTCTCTGAACCATGGGGATTTCTCAAGATATGATTGCAAAAACTGCAATCGCATTTTTTGCCACCTTTTCAACTTTTGGGTGTGGGTGAAGCGCTCTATATATGGTTCTTCCAGAAACGCCAGATGCCGATCCCGGTGAGTCAAGAGATGCTTCAAATACAGGCCAAGAAGTTTATCCATCAAATGGTTGGAGAAGGGGATTTCGGTAGCCGTGGTTACATTGAATTGTTTTTAAAACAATACGCAATTCGACTGTTGAAAATAAGCGGAGGAAATTGTCTAGCAATGTAACAATTATTGATGCGTACACGGCTAACTTTGCAACAGTAGTTCGTGACAAAAATCTGTGTGCATTACAGATTTTCAACGCGGATGCAAGTGGGTTGTATTTTAAGACCCTGAGATCCGTCACGAACTTTTGTCGATAGTGATGCCACATCAGCTCCCAGCCGCAAAATTATTAAAGAAAGGGTTACATTCGTGCCATGCAGTAACATGGATGGCACACTCAAACTTCCGTTAATGATAATTGGAAAATCACATAAACCACGAGCGTTCATGAACATTAAGGAACTGCCAGCATATTACAGAGCATCCAAGTACGCTTGGATGACTAAGGGCTTGTTTAAAGAATGTTTTTTCAAGAAATGTATCCCACAAGTCTCCCGTTTTCTTGAAGGATCTGGATTCCCAATCACAGCTGCTCTTGTATTGGATAGATTTTTTGCCACCCAATACTACAGCAGTCGTTCAACTCATGGATCAAAACATTATACAGATGATCAAGACTTGTTACAGAAACCTTATGATGCGGGAAATTCGACGAAAGTGTAAAAAAGATCAACATTGAGGATGCTGTGTTTTGGTTTGCCGAAGCAGAGGAGTTAGTTCCCGCCGAAGTAATTAGCAAATCGTGGAACTTGCTCTATAATCCATGTGAAATTGAGGATGAGGGTGATGTACGACTATCTATAGTTAAAAGAAACTAATGGATATTACGGAGAGGATTGCATTACCAGAAGTAATTGACGAGGAAGATGCCGAATACACAACGTTGGCGGACGACGAAATTGTTACATCCTAGTTAATCCTAGTCAAGATGAAAACAATTTCTATGCTGGAGGAGGTTCTATGCAGCCAACACAGGATGGTGCATCACAGTCTGTCAGTTTTGGCGAGGATGATGAATGTTCATACATATCAGGTGAGTCAGAGTTGAACGGTTTTGATTTGATTATCAGACACGCAGAGGAGAACGGTTGGCCGCTTACTTAATACACAGTTTTCATTGGCGTCAGATGTGTTTGAAAGTTGTTGACAAATTGGTGAATACAAAACATCTAGAAATCGTTGAAATCAGAAATTAATTTTGTTTTTATGTTACTGAATTTAATTTTCATTGTTTTTATAAACTGCAACCAAGCAACGAAGAGATAGTTTTTTTCTTCTCTTTAGCTCATTTTCTTTGTTTTATTGAAGTGGCTTTTAGTCACTTGGGTTAAAAATAAAGATAAAGGTTTTTCTCACAAGAACATTAAAGGTACTTACTATCCACAGCGTAACCTCATACAATATCTTAAAAATACCAGGGTCCATTGGAGCGTAAAAAAAACTTTACACATTAACAAGAGTGCATGCGCTTACGACGTGCATTATTAATATCTTTATGAGCATGAGCATGAGCATGATTGACCGCCCGAGGTTGCTACTCCGTTATTGCCAGATTAGCTTTTATAACACCGAGAACCAACAGATGATGCTTGGACTAGCATACATCCTCAATGTGCACAAACTGGTGATCCCAAACCAAGGCGCCGGCCTCGCCCAAATGCATGGGCAGGAATATGTTGACATGATACTCGCTTTATTGGAAGCCGAGAACACCTCTGCACTCCCACGATATATCACTGGGATGTTGGATAAAATGGTTGGGTTTGCAGTGGGAGCCATTTTGGCAAACGGTGTGCTGAATTCAATTGACGTCGGCAGCGAATAATTTATTTAACTATGTTCCCGATTTATTCTCTGTACAAAGATGCACATTTAAGTTATTCAAATTAAATATTCCGATTTAAACCAACAGTAAGGATGCTGTTGGGGCCACTCACAAGTGTGACTGGTTTATATCACCACAATACAAGAATATGTTAAAACATCGAGTTTGAGGACCGGTTTAAACCAACAGTAAAGATGCTGTTGGGGCCACTCACAGTTGTAGGTGGTTTTTTTCAATGGAATACAAGAATATGTTTAGATATCCAATTTGACGACCGATTTAAACCAACAACAAGGATGCTGTTGAGGCCACTCACAAGTGTGGATTGTTTATTTCACCAGAATACAAATGGTTTATTTCAATGGAATACAAGAATACGTTAAAAACATCTAGTTTGAGGACGATTTAAACCAACCGTAATGATGCTGTTGGGGCCACTCACACGTGGGGGGGGTTTTTTTCTAGGGTATAAAAAAATATTGTGGTGTATTCTATTTGGCGACCGTTTTTAAAAAACAACAAGGAGGGTGGTGGGGGCGCTCATAAGGGGGGGGGGTTGAAAAAAAAAATCTTTTTTTTACCCCGTAAAAAACCCACACCAACCAACAATCAACCCCCCCCCAAAACCGAAGAAGAAAAAAAAAAAAAAAAAAAAAAGATGATGATGATGATGATTATGTAATACTACCATCTATTGCAGCAAGGTAACTTTCCATAGCAGTGGAATGATCTGACAAACGATTTGATCAGGATTCTATTATTGTTTGTGATCATCAAGCTCCTGTATGAAGGACCAAAAACGTTTGGGCGGGCCCGTAAGCAGAGGCACTTACGCGAAACCCGCGATTATAGGGAAGAGAATCTTCTTCCAAAAGCAAGTTCACACTCACAGCACTAGAATCGAGCCCTCGATTGACAGAATAAATCCAATAGATGGGGTCAAAGAGCCCGCCCTCGTTCCACGAAATGTTAACAATAGGGAGGAGGCAGTTCCATGCTCCCTATCCAAATCGTTTTACTTGCGTGCCCTGATGGCCCCTCCCTTTACCCGTTATATATTATTTAATATTATGTTTATTTTGTAAACAAAAAATTAAATCATTATAAACAAAAATGCTAATTTATTCAAATTTCAAACTTGAATGGATTGTTACTGAAAAATAAATATAAGTTAAATGTGTATTAATATCCTACTAGTCCTGGAAAAGCTGAAATCAGAATAGATCATTCCAAATATCAAAGATAAAATTTCAATAAAAGATATTATTTTATAAGACATTGTAATATTTGTAGTATTTTTCTTGTTACTGTTCTATAAACATTTCAAAGATAGCAATTGGAGTGAACGAAGAGTCCGGTTGGATAATTTCTGAACTAAATGGCTTATCTTAATACCACTAAAAACAATATTAAAATATAATCCTACATTACTTATAAGCACATGCCAGTCTTTTATGAATATAGTAGTTAAAGTTCAGATGTGCAATTTTAAACTAAATTCTATGCTGAAATGCTGAAAAACAAATTGAGCCTTTGATGCCTGTCATGTTGCTCCAGGCTCTTACATGGTTTTAGAATGCAAAGATGATTCCAAAGCCTGCTGAAATTATTAATAAAATGACAATGGAAAATATATAATATCATTTAAAGGTATAAGATCTTCAGTCGCACCCCCTCACTTCGCTATTGTCAGATTGACAACATTGCCCAGGCTACGCCAACCAGCATCTCCATGTTTCAGCTGGCAGTCTTTTGTGATCATATGACTCGTGGAGGCGTGAGGTGGGAACTTGTGAGGACGAGAGGTCGGTCGCACCCTCCTTCGAAGTTGTCAACTCACCATTTGAAGCCCATAAAAAAATAAAATATCATAGAAGACAACAATGCTATTAATACAAATTTCCAACTTGAATGATGTACATGGCATTTTAAGACACAATTTAATTAGTTGACCATGTAAAAAGCGACTACAGTAAGTCAATACGAGAACATAATATACGTATATACAAAACATATCTGACATCCACTGGATTGTTACTGAAAAACTATAATTCGATATGTACTAATATCCTACTAGTCCTGGAAAAGTTGAAAACAGAAAATATCATTCCAAATATAAAAAATATAATTTCAATGAAAGATATTATTTTATAAGACGTCTTGTTAAAACATGTCTTTATACTGTTCTAGTTACATTTCTATGATAGCAATTGTAGCGATCGAAGAGCCCAGTATAATGGTTTCTGAAATAAATGGTTTATCTAATTATAATACCAGTAAACACAATATTAAAATAAAATCCTACACTGCCTTTAAGCGCAGCATAATTAATATCTTTATTGTAAGGGAAAAAGTCCTCCTAGGATCTAAGATTTCTTTGAATAATATTTTTCCTAGGAAGTTTTGTTTAATTACCATATTGTATAATTTTCAGCAAAAACAATATGTTAAAATATGATTTTTTTTCATGAACAAAAAAATATATGCGAATGGCTGAACAACTCTGGTAGATGATCGCAAATAACTTTTGAGACAACCTTCAAGTCACTACATACAATGTTTGATGTACATATTGGATTTTTATTGTTTAACGAAAAAATAAATAAAGATACCTTATATCGAGGTATACCTGTACAACAAAATGGGGGTTCCCGATCAATTGTTGAACTGGCTCCGCTTACACTTGACTGGTTGAACAGTTTTTAGTAACATACGAAAAGACTGAGCTAAAATTTTATTACGTACAAGAAATCTTGATCATACAATCCTCTATTATTCCGAATCAAAGCGTTAACAAACAATCCACATGGCGATAGAAGATTGTTTGACGTTTCTCTTTGTTCGTCAAGATGGTTATTAAGTAGTTTGGAACCATTTTTGCATTCCACATCTTACAGCATTCAACTTGCTCAACCTATTAACTTTAATTCAAAAGAAAAGAAAAACGTTTAAACGTTACCAGAGATTGGTTGTTAAGCCTGGGTTGACTTGTTGACAATGTGAAATAATGTATGCAGATTAAAGGATAGCTTATTTCGCCATAGATAATGCAACAACATCTCTTTGTTCCCATCAATTTCCCATTTGATTGACATTCAATAGAGCGGTTGTCACCATGGAAGGACGTAATGTGACACTGCTGTCCGATTTGGATGAAACCCGTTTTCCCTGTGGATATGAAGTGATGTAAAACCGTTCATGTATGTGTGTGACCTGGGCAGTCTCCCAGCTCACCGCAACCAGGTTCCATTCGGGTTTACATTTACCAAGAATTATAATGAAGCATTCAAATTTCAATCATTATCTTTCCTCTATGACTGGAAGATATTAATCATTACATTTGGGAATTGGTTTGAAGCGCTTTGACCGAATATTTGTTTGCAAAAATCATTCAAGAAGTTTTTTTTGTTGGTAAAAGGAGATTGTGGTCTGTGAAAAATTTTTTTCCTTTTTTGTTATAAAAACAACCTAAATTTTTTGGGGGCTGGGGGGGCGGGCGGGAAAAATGTTTTGGGTTCTGGTGGCAAACTTCACAAAAAGGGGAAAGGAAGTTTTTTTTCAATATTGGGGGCGTGAGAATATTTGGGGGGGGTTTGTTGGGTGGGGGGGGGGTTGCCGATTATTTTTTTTTTTTTTTTTTTTTTTTTTTTTCTTTTTTTTGTGTTTTTTTTTTTTTTTTTTTGATTATTTATTTATAAAATTTTAAAAATTAATTTACAAAACTTTGGGCAACGAAAATCCAATTTCAATATATCAATTCTTTTCCTTTGTTAAATCAAGAAATATAATAAAAAAAAAAAATAATATATTTTCCTGAACCACTGCACAGTGGTCCAGTAAGCTACTTTAGGCGGACATGAGGTTTTCAATGGAAATTTGTGGTTTTAGAGCTTTGGTTACTTCTAAGAACTTGTTGCAAACTTGTTGTACTACAATTTGTATGAAAGTAATTTTTTCTTGCATTAAACGCAAGAGTGGCGTATACGCTAACTTTTTTATGGGCAAATATCGTGAGATGGTATGTTCGGCAAAGTTGTAGGAATTGTTATTATTGAAAACTTTGTAGAATATATTTTTTTTCTAGCTTCAAAGCCTACTGCGATAATTCCGAATTTTAGTAAAAACTCGTTTTTCGACTAAAAGTCCTTCATTTTTAAATCTTACTAGCTTGCTATGTTCTACAAAGTTGTTTGTTTTGACATTTGCTACAATGTTGCTCAATACACCATAGTTGAATTTCTTCTTGTTTTCATATTATAGTAAATTTTCAGTTAAATTTACGCCATACTATAGGCCTCACAACTTGAAATGGAGCACCTGAAAAAAATATGGCATACCATGACTTAATTCAACACACCTTAGAGTACGTTTAAGGAGAATTTGGGAGAGATGATATTTTTCTATCTTTTTTAAAGCTACTTTCTGTAACATACAGTTTTCAATAAAAACATACGTAAGGAGTTCAAATAGAATCAAAACACACATAAATCATGGCTATCTCTGTTCAGTGTATGACAACTACCACGTGTTTTCATAGAAAAAGGCTCAATAGGCTAATAAATCAAAAAAGTGAAAAAATGTATTTTATAGTGAGTTTTCAACATGGAAGTGTCACGCCGAGATTTGGCAAACCTTCTCATGGAAAAGAAAAAAAATTTAATATTTGAAAAATTTTCTTCGTCAACGGTTTCCCATTATTGATACTGATTGTGTTACATCACAAAAACGGTTAAAGTGTTTCGCTCTGACGTTCAGAAAATTATGGTTGAAAAGTTGTCGCTCGAAGGACCGTTTTTTAACCACGAATTCAGTCTGGTTAAATGGGAAGATTGTGCTCAAAACCAAGAAGACCGAGAAGAAACGAAAGCTGAAACCATTCCGAACTATGGCGAAGAAGCAAACAGCGTCGCTTGAAGGAGTTAACGGAAAATCATACGACTCAGGAACTCGGTATGGTAACTGCTCTGAATATTAATCGCAGTGGATATCGCTCAACCGGAAAACAAATGGAAAATCTCGCACGAAGTCCAGAATCGGCGTCAGAGTCTGTCCGTGACATACTACACTCAGGAGAATATTCTGCGGAAGAAGCACTAGGATTTATTTGCAGGAACAATTTTTCAAAAATGCAATATCAGGATATTCGGATGACAACCCTAAATAAAGGCATCTGTTTATATCCATGTTACAACAAAGTTTTGTAGGATAAATAAGATGCTTATCCTGACGGTAATTTATTAAGTTTTACGTTAGACAAATACACTGAAATTTCTTAATTACACTTTTTCCTTTTTGACGACAAAAGGAATCTCGGTAAAATCATCATGCGCCCAAGTCTCGCTGCAATCACCAATAAATCACACAGTTCAACGCCTCGTAATGTTCCTTGACATAGATTTTGATCACGATGATTTGATTCAAGTTATTTTCAAATGGGGCTGTGATGGCAGCAGTAGCCATTCAAGGTATTGTACAAAACTAGATCATAAAATTGCATTTCAATACAGCCATTTGATTTCCAAAGATATATACAGGTATTTATCGACGAGGATAGCGATGGTGAGCTGCAAGAATATAGTGATTCCCATATTTTTGCAATTTCCTTGGTTCCGATCCGAGCCATTCGACGGCGAATTGGAGACGAAAACGAAGAAGTGATTTGGAATAATGAGCTACCATCTTCAGTATCACTTTGTCGTCCAATCAAACTGATATTCTGTAAAGAAAATACGCAACTGACAAGAAAGGAGGTTGGCGAAATGGAGGAAAATATTAAAAAATTGAAGCCAATGAAAGCGAATATAAGAGGTGTAAACGTGGAGATTTCAGCGAAGCTTTTTTTATCAATAGTTGATACGAAGGTGGTGAATGACGTGGCAGGAATATCAGCTATCGGTTGACGTTGCCTAAGCCTTCGTGGCGTGTCAGTAAAGACAATTCGATCTTGAAGAGCCGCCAGATGTCAATCCGGCAGGCTCTCAAAGAAAGGTTGGGATTGAGACTCAATGAGCCACTTCCAGGAGGAGGCAATTCGAACGATGGAAACACAGCTCGCCGATTTTTCAGCGAAGTAAATGCAGTTGCCGAAATCACAGGGCTCGATAAAAACCTTGTATCGAATTTCGGAACCCTTCTAAAAGTCGTCAACCTGAACCGAGAAATTGAAGCAGAAGCTTTTGGTCAATTTGCTCAAGATACATTTAAGATGTATCGAGAATTGTACGATTGGTATGTGCTTTCTCCTACAGTGCATAAGCTACTATTACACGGTAGTGATATTATCAGGACTGCTGCACTGCCTTTAGGGATGCTGAGTGAGGAAGCCCAGGAAACGAGGAATAAGTGCATAAGGGAATTTCGGGAACGGCATGCAAGGAAGTTCAACCGCATTGTCAACTTGGAAGACGTTTTCAAGCGGCTTCTTCTCACCTCCGATCCCGTAATCTCACTTATCAACAGACGTACAACTCGTGGTGAGACACAGTTTGATTTTCCTGAAGAAGCTCGAAACTTAATAAAAATTAACTAATATCCTATCAAGCCTTTTTCTATGAAAACACGTGGTAGTTGTCATACACTGAACAGAGATAGCCATGATTTATGTGTGTTTTGATTCTATTTGAACTCCTTACGTATGTTTTTATTGAAAACTGTATGTTACAGAAAGTAGCTTTAAAAAAGATAGAAAAATATCATCTCTCCCAAATTCTCCTTAAACGTACTCTAAGGTGTGTTGAATTAAGTCATGGTATGCCATATTTTTTTCAGGTGCTCCATTTCAAGTTGTGAGGCCTATAGTATGGCGTAAATTTAACTGAAAATTTACTATAATATGAAAACAAGAAGAAATTCAATTATGGTGTATTGAGCAACATTGTAGTAAATGTCAAAACAAACAACTTTGTAGAACATAACAAGCTAGTAAGATTTAAAAATGAAGGACTTTTAGTCGAAAAACGATTTTTTACTAAAATTCGGAATTATCGCAGTAGGCTTTGAAGCTAGAAAAAAAATATATTCTACAAAGTTTTCAATAATAACAATTCCTACAACTTTGCCGAACATACCATCTCACGATATTTGCCCATAAAAAAGTTAGCGTATACGCCACTCTTGCGTTTAATGCAAGAAAAAATTACTTTCATACAAATTGTAGTACAACAAGTTTGCAACAAGTTCTTAGAAGTAACCAAAGCTCTAAAACCACAAATTTCCATTGAAAACCTCATGTCCGCCTAAAGTAGCTTACTGGACCACTGTGCACTGTCAGCTCACATTGCCCACCACTGTTTATTTTAACCAACTTTGTTTGGCCGCGGGGGGGATCGTCTGCGGTTTTTTGGTTTTTTTTTCCCGGGGAGTTGGTTTTTTTTTGAAGTGAAACACAACCGGGCGCGCCGGTTTGTTTCATTTTTCTCTTTTTTTCTTTTTTTTTTTTTGTATTGTTTTCCTGTCTCTTGCCTCTCCTAGACCTATTGGGTGTGGGGGGGGTGTTGGTGTTTTTTTTTTTTTTCTTTTTTCTTTCTTTCTTCTTTCACGATAATGGCTTCAGTGCCGCTCGTCTGGGCCAAGGCTTTATGGTAATCATTCCCATATAATTCTAGTTTCCTTTCATCTCGCGTAACTCATCGTTGCTCGTCGTTCCCACATACCGACGGCCCTAAGGTTTCACTAATTCGAACCATCTAGATATTTGACGCGTGAGTGACACAGTACTCTCGTCAAAGTATCAAAGTCACTGACTGTTCGTGCATAATGAACGAAAAAAAAAACATTAATTCCCTTAGAAGCGGCTTTTTAAAAGTCTCCTCGGCAAAGGAACAAGAGAAATAAAAAATGGTTCAATAAACACACATAATTTTCCCATACAATGGGAAACGTCGAAATGAGATGCATGGCAAGGAGCTGGGAGTTTCCTTTTCCCGCGATTCGCCCTTCAATATGCAGTAATTTTTAAAGAAAGTCTACTCCGTAGGAAGACTGAACAACGCTTGTTTTTGTGCCCATTTTTTTTTATCCTGGCTATTCTTTCTCTTTCTGCATTAAACTGATTGGAAGTAACCTTTACATGCTTTGTCGCACAGTAGTTACTTCCTCAGAATGTGTTGAGGGGCTCTTCGGTGCTGTCGAAAAAAAATATGTGTTCGTCATTAGATATTTTTTGGCATTTCTCAGATGATTGAAATAAGGGGTTTATAAGTGTGGAGACTTCCATATCTCCATTTGACATATCTCAAATGAGAATACTAAGACACATTCTGATGACCAAAACTGTTAGTCAATTTTCAATGGCAAAACAGCTTTAAATGTTTTCTAAAATGTATAAGACGGATTTATAATTTTATATTCATTCCTAAACCCCTGACCCCAGAAGGTATGGACGCAGTCAGGAACCGGAACAGCTATAGCTGTTATACCATTTCGCAATAATTGACAACAACACAGAACAAAATTATGAATTTTAACAGACGTGAAAAATTTCCCCTCATTTAATTGCCAACCAAAAATAGTGTAAACAACGTAATTATCTGCAATCTTTCATACAGCAAACTACATTGTTTATAATCTTCCATACAACAGACCTGGTTCCAGCGATATCTGGCTTGAATTTACATGAAAGATCCCATTAGTTTATACCAAATCTAGCATTCCCTTTATGTGCATTAGATAACGTTGAAAAATAAGTGTTTCTTTCAAACTGTGTAGTTCTTTTTATGGCTGCATCCAGTTGTTTACCTTTATCTCTCATCACTTGTGTAGCGGTTTAATCGTTTCCAACAGTTTGTTTCAAAATGCATGGACTTTTAGCGGAACAAAGTTGAAATATTGTGCACAAATAGTGTACACACTTAGATTTTTTTACAGAAATCTGTAAAAGTTTACCGAATTCTCAACAGCTGAACGTTCGGTAATCCGATTTTACGGATTTCGGTGAAATTTCACAGATATCTGTAAAAAAATTAACAGATTTCGGTAAAATTTTACCGATATCCGTTAAATTTGATTACCGAACGTTCAGCTGTTGAGAATTCGGTAAACTTTTACAGATTTCTGTAAAAAAATCTAAGTGTGTACAAACCCCGAAATGTCACTGAGAAAGTTGGCGAAAATGGAAGGAGTAAGTAAAAAAAGCCGTGCGAACAGCGATCAGGAAACAAAGAGAAGAGAAAACAGCGATCAGGAAGTTCAGTGCAGATACCACGTTTGAGTATAAACCGAAATGAGGTCGAAATATAGGTCCTGCTAACCCTCGCTTGGATAAACGTATAATGAAGGCATTCCAGCACAAGAAGAAGGTTTCAGAGCCAAATGTGGCCAAAATGTGGACATTTTAAAGTCCAATGTTCATCTTGCCAAAGTACCGTATGCGTGATAATGTTTGCACCTTAGAACAATGTCAAAATTTTAAAAAATCTCTAAAATTTCGGTATCGGTTTTTTTTTATTGTTGTTCCTGAGAGTCTTAAACTATGTTAATCATCAATTGAGGTTCCATTTGCTGCAATTATGGCCTCCACACGCTTCCAGAACGCACGGCAGTTCCTAATAGTGTAGCCCGGATCCATTTCTCTCCATGCACGGTCCAATGTTTGTCTGAGGCTTGCTGTACTCGGGTGACGTTTAGAACAGGCCTTGGCCTTGATGACCCACCATACTGGGTAATCCAGCGGATTAAGATCGGGGCTTTTGGTTGCTACATATCCTTCGCCCAGAACGGCAGATGTTAATGCATCCACTTTTAACTGCAGTTCAAGGAGTGGCACGGAGTCCCATCTTGTTGAAATACAACATTTGGAAGCTTTGGGCCGTACTGTTCTTTGATCCACGGAAGAAAATACTTTCTGAAAACCCCGATGTAGACCTCCGTGTTTACTTTGTTGCCTTCTGGATAGAACACCATTTTTTCGCCATAGGAAGCCACCAATCCAAATACCATAACGCTAACAGGATGCTTTTACCGGGAGATAAGTAAAATAGCGATCGGTTCTGGAATTTAATACGGGATCGACGGTAAACATGCTCTCGTCGGTGAACAGAATCACTGGATTTTTTCGCTTCAAGAAGTTCCAAATTTTCTTACATCGCTCGATTTGTAGCTCCCGGATGCGGTTGGTAATCATGTGAGTTCGCAAAAAAAAAAAAATTTATAACAGCGATAACCCTCGAAATCCGAGCTGACAGTTGTCCTTTCTATTCTCGGTCTGAGACTCTTTTCACGGTCCACCGGGACACTCCAACGGCGGATGAAATCTCTTTCTGCAACAATTGCTCGTCAAAAAAAATCACGAATACGCTGCCACTTCTTCATGGTGCAACTGTCAAAGTAATAAAATCGTTTTTTTGTTACTCGAAGCAGTTTAAAGTGTGTATTAGGTAAAAAATGGCACACCGAAAATCTGCTGTAACTTTTGAACCGTATGAGTAAGACATGAGTATGAGCATGGTTTACATCTGTCAAGTTTCATACACAGTTTGAAAGATACACTTAATTTTCCACGTTATCTAATGCACATAATAGGAATGCTAAATTTGGCACAAACTAATGGGACCTTTCATTCAATTTAAGCCACATATCACTGGAACCAGGTCTGTTGTATGAAAGATTTCAAACAATAGTGTATGCTGTATGAAAGACTAAAGACAACTTGTTTTCTTTTTTATTTGGCTTGCAATTAAACGAGGGGAAATTTAACACGTCTGGTAAAATTCATTATTTTTTTCTGTATAGTTATTCATAAAGTAGTTGCAGTCATGTCGTCGTAACAACTACTGTCCGTGAAAGAAAATGATGTGCACTTTCACTCTAAATCCAGAGGCGTCCCACCAATGGATCGCCAAAAAGCTTGGATTTGCATATACAACTGGTTCTCTTGTGATACGAACCTTCAAGGAGCCACTGAGGCCCGATGGAAGGAAAAGAGTGGTCTTAAAAGTGGTCCAATGAACAGTAAAATAGCCAGGAAAGTGATGCAACAGTTCAAGAACCGTCCAAACATGTCAATTCGAGGTGTCGCTAAAAATTCCAAGGTGTCAGTCGGTTATGTGCAGAAAACCATGAAGCATGTTACATGTTACAAAGTGCAAAAGTTGCTCATCAAATCGTGTTGCATCGTGATGGATGATGAACCTTACCTCAAGGCCAACTTCCGTCAACTTTCAGGGCAAGAATATTTCGTAGCCAAGTCTTAGTTCTATGTTCCGAAGGATGTTCGAAAGAACAAATTATCGAAATTGACAAAAAAGTTCCTGATCTGGCAGATGTTTTGAGGATGTGGAGAAATAAACGCTCCCTTCATCACTTCCGGAACAATAAACGGAGCGATTTACACGGAAGAGTGCCTTAAAAAGCGTCTCTTGCCGTTCATAAGGAAGCACAAAGGATCACCTCTGCTTTGGCCTGATCCAGCATCTGGCCACTACGCTCGAATCGTGTTGGCCAACGTAGTCAATTTTAAGCCAAAGGATATGAACCTACCAAATTCACTGGAGCTATGCTCAGTTGAAAATTCTGGGCAATTATGAAGACGGAACTTCGCAAACATCCCAAATCAATTTAAACAGAGCTGGAGTTGAAGAAAATTGGGGTAAAAACAACAAAATCACTGGAAAAATCGGTTTTACATCATTTGAAGGATGGAGTGAAAAGGAAGGTGCGTGAATGCGAGATGGGAGATGAAATTGAGTAAAAAGAATTTTGTGATTCATAACTTACTAGTAGTCTTTCATTCCCTGAAATTTTCAAGAAATTCTGATAGTCGGTTTAGTTTTGGTTAGTAAACATTTGTATGCCATTTTTATCGAATACACCCTTTAGGATATACCTTCATAAAGGGTTTAATATGCATACACCCTTTATGAAGGTGAAACAGGAACCTTATTTGTACGATGGTGCAAAAATTACAGCGTATACGGTAGCCCAATTGGAAAACTAGGAAAATTTAATTGAACACGTAACATGATCACTTATAACGTTACTAAAACTAAATCACTTATATAAACTGTCTCTAGCAAACGCGAGAGAATTCCATAAAATTCCACTAAAAAAAGCTTATCCTTTGACGGAAAGGCCTATCTCTTCTCCGACTAACAAACTTCTTCAGTGCCTAGTAGTGTTTATTAATTGTTTAGAAGCGGCCAAGTAAAGTGGTAGTAAAAATTTTCCTAGTGTTTCATTTAAATTTTCCATATTTTTCTAATTTTTTCATTAAAATCATTCTACTAATACGTTCTCGTATAAGTGTTTGTGTTCTTCAAGTGTAGTTATCCCTTAATGGTTATTTCAACAGCCACTAATATCCGTCATTGCCAGACCGCCCCCCTCCCCCCCTGAGTTTTGATTTTATTTTTATTTAAATTCCCTTTGCCTTATTTATTCAAAATGCCTTTTGCTTCAACGGAAAAGTCAAATTACGTGAAGTTGCCTCGAGGATGTTGTGACAAGTTTTAGCAAAAAAATTTCAAAAGGTGGACATGCATAAGAATTTATTTTTAAATAGTGAAGACTTAAAATTTCATTACACCATTTTCCCTTTAATCAAGAGCCCAGCCTATTTAACCTAACATATCTAAGAAACTATCTCTTAACGTGTAATGTTAACTATAAGACAAGCATTAATTCCTTTTTTTCCCGCTAGCTGGAAGTTGAAGAAGCTATGTTCAATTCAATTTTCAGTTCTTGGCAATCAAAAAAATGTTATAGCTTTCGGAATCCAAATAATACTAGATTAAGAAACATAATTCATAGTCAGTAAGTGTATCAACGGAAAATGTTTATTTGAACTATTCATGATATCGGCCAAACCGATCAATGTTACCCCTTTGAGCAATAATATCTCGTTTCTCGGTACTGTGTTTTCATATTATTGAGAATATATGTTAATCATATCTTTTACATTTCGATTCAGTATTTTGAAATAATTCATCCGTATCCAAAAGTTTTAAATGGTGCACATCCTAAATTATTATCCGGGCGAGATGAGACGACTCATATTCGATTTTCAAACCAGTTATTTGATAATCATATGAGAAAGCAAGACAGCATGCTAATCAGAGCAAGAAGTTGCTATCCCTAGCAGCACACTTGTTGCATTACAGTTGGTGTTACTCCAATGCTACTCAATTAAGTCACAATGAAGTCAACCTAAACAAATATGGCAGCTTTGTGTTGCTTGGGATTGTTTCATCCCATTCAATCCATTTCTATTACCACGAGCAAGATAATGAGCATGAATAACCACCCGAGGTTGCTTCTCCGTTGCTGCCAGATCAGCTGTTATTACACAGAGAACCAATAGATGATGCTTGGGACTTACATACATCTTCAGTGTGTAAAAATTAGTGATCCCAAACTAAGGCAATACCGGCGCAGTGTTCCACCGCTGGACACAGAAGACTTATGCAGAAATACTGCAGTCTGCAACTGCTGTTGAAGATGAAAACCAATTTTCGACTCTGATTCATTTGGTGATGGCGATTCTATGGTGATACACTCACCCGTATCTTCAAAAAGAATATGTTCTTTACCAAATGTGCGCCATAAGAAAACTAAAGTCACCACCAAGATTGCAGGCTTTTTGGGTTAAAGGTGAAGATATCATATGACCGAAGATTTCTATTGCACCAACTCCTGAATGCAGTAAGAACTTTCCGCCATTACCGAAAAAGTATAATAATAAAAGAACCGCTACTCCTCCACCTTTCCTAAAAGAATCCAAGTCCGATCGATGATTGGTTGCTTTTTCTGCCGTTCTTAAAGAAGCATCATGCGGATGGGAAGTACGTCTTCTGGACGGACAAGGCGTCTTCCCATTACGCCAAGAAGACACTGGAGTATCTTGAGCAAAAAAAAGATATCGTACGCGCCGAAAGAAAGGAACCCAACCAACTTGCCCTAGTGCCGTCCTATTGAGGATTTTTTCGGCTCCCTCAGTGCCCTAGTGTAGAAAAATAATTGGTGGGCCAAGAATACGAAGCAGTTGACCAAGAGCATCCGGAATTGTATCCGAAAGATGGACGTCAGTGCCGTCCAGCGCTCTTTTGAGAGCATTGCGACTAAGTTGCGTCGTACGGCTGACCAGGGCCCCTTTTTCAATATTCATTGACGTTTTTTTGAAGAATAAACATTATGTTTCTAATAAAAAATACAGATTTCATTGAATTTTTTTTTTTTTTACTGAAAAATTCTCAGTTTTTATTGAACACCCGTTATCTACCAAAATACCTGCCTAGCTTGAAATTACTTTAGAGCTTCTTCTCTCGTTTAGTATGCAGACTTAATCTTCCGTTCCGTATACGGTTTCGTTAGTTACCTACATTTCTGATTAATATGAATAATGGATCATTACACAGAAAAAAAAAAAGCGTTCCCGAAAATGAAAACGGACCGTGAACTAGTTCACGTTTTCAGGATTTTTCCCTTTAAACGTAATTTAGTTCTTGATTAAGTGATTGAGTTCACGGTGTATTTTTGCTTGTTCTCAAATTCATGATCTTTCCAAAATGGTAAAGAACCAGACCAGCCTTGGGACCCTGTAGTTAAAGTTAAGCTACCTCAATGTTTTGCCAGTGCCCAGGCAAGTGTCACGTGTATAATTATGTTTAAATGATGAGATGGTTTCTTTGGTTTTCAATCTTTTGAATAATGGAAACAAATACTATTTTCTATTTTCCGACGTTTCGGCGAATTGTATTTAGCCTACAATACGCCGACACTTCGAAAACATAGAAACAAAAAGTATCTGTTTCCATTATTCACAAGACTGAAAACTAAAAGACTCATCTCATCATTACAAAGTCACAGTCTATAATCAGTTATGTACAAAAATTTCAATCGTTTACTATGAAAACATCTGAAGAATAGTGATGAAAGACGGGAGTTTGACAGCTGCCGAAGAAGTACTTAACCCCAATGCATACTGGACCAGAATGCAAATTTAGCTAGATTAAATTATTTCGTTCTCGGCTGGGTGGATCTCGAATGAAGATTGTTGGCTAAAATATCAGCACGGTAGTTTCAATATATTTTAGTGAACATAATAAAAGGTTTGCAGCAGAACCACAAAGTAACGCTGGAATCAAATGTAAATTTGCTGATAATCCAGCAAACAATCTTTAACCGAGGTTTAAGGATTTAACCGCACCACAAATATTCGCATAGCGGAATCCATGTATGAGCCCGCACCCTGCGTGTTTTTACAGTGTTTTTTTTTTCGAAAATTTTCTCACATGTCTCATCGATCGTGTGTGCCTTAGGGCATCTTCAGCGGTGGTCTATTTTTAAATCAACTTTATACCTGATTTGCATAAGCGAAACTTGAATAGAAATAGCTAAAATAGACCAACTTTGCGTTCCCCGCACCGGTGTTGTATTTCTTGTTGTTAAACCCGCTAATACCTGTCATCCTGTCAGTCATTCAGCATCAGAGATCAAGTTTTTTTTTCAGAGATCGCAGATTTTTCACAAACATTTTGCCATTGATTGGTTTGACCAAATAATTTTTAATGCCAGTAGTGCGTCGTTAGCTGACGAAAAGGAATCCTTGTTCTTTCGTTTGGCTGAAGGTGAGTGTGTGAATGTATGCATTCTATTAAAACGATATTAGTTAATGCTGATTTTTAGTTTGGCAGCAGATAAACAAGAGTCGAACGTTGACAGTGACTTCCATTCCGGTCATCAGAAGCTGTTCCAGGACTACTTTAGCGACACGCAAACATACAACGAGGAAGTATATTCTGCATTTCCGCATGCCAAGGGAGGTATTCCTGGACATTATGCGACAACTAGAGTCAACTAGAGACTTCTCCATAATGTATCTGTATGTGCAATTTGCAAGTGCATATCATGACCAATCTGTCAATAAACCGATTGTTCACTTTGAAGACTATTTTTTTTTTCATTTCCGAGCAATCGAAATACTATTTGGAATCTCGGAACCTCCGCATTTCGATCTATTCATCGTTTTCCGAAAAATGCAGTGGCTGTAAAAACTCTTAAGACAAGCATTAGTTATTTAGGAATGAAACGAAAAGGCAATTCACTAGCACTGGAACAACTTGAGGTAATCATCAGCATCCGAGGCGAGCAACACAACTTTTTGTCCGCCGCCAGCATCATACGCAGCGAACACGTTACACGTTACTTTTCGGCTCACAAATATGCCTTAGAATATATTCAATAAAATTGAGTTATTGTTTTGTAAAAGCTGAAATTTTACTCAATAATTGGTATTATCAAGTAGCGTGTAGTGTTTTGGAACGGTATTTTTCTTGTTCCAAATTGCTACAAGAATAGATCAAAACATATACCAGTTTTTAAAATGATACCAAAATATATCCAGTATAAAATAAAATTTACAACACCGGTGCAGCGATGTTTTTTTGCGTTTGGTCTAAAAAAAAATCCAATCCACGATTTAGATCGCCGTTGAAGATGCCCTTACTAACTCTGGTGCTGGACAAGATGATATACACGAATCACACTGGCCATTGTATAACGAACTACTTTTCCTTGCTGCTCATTGTAAAAGTCGACCGTAAGTACATTATTTCCCCCCCCCCCCCCCCCCCCCCCCCCCCCCCCCCCCCCCCCCCCCCCCCCCCCCCCCCCCCCCCCCCCCCCCTAGTAAATTTCCAATCATTCAGAAACTAACCGATCTTTTAAAACCCAGGACAACCGGAAATTACCGATTTCCAGAGCAAGAGGTTCGACATATAAACATTCGGATCTAGATGTTGAACCAGAGGCTGGACCATCTACTTTTCCGGAAGTAGTACTCGAGGAAATCGTTCTCAACGAGACAGAGTTGGACGAGTCACTGAAGGTTCCAAGTAGGAAGAGAAGGAAAACAGACATCGACGACAGGATCCATACGATTCTGGACGAGGTACAGAACATGATTACTGTTCCGGACAGAAATAATGGTAAACGGCATGCGTCATCTTATTGACAGGATGGAAATGCTTCCATTACAAGTTGCTCGAGATTTGCTATTAGGTAGAATTCATTTCTAGAGTGAATACTCTACTCGATATTCATGTAGACTAGAAGCCTATTCAGATTACTCTGGGTAGCTTTGGAGTTCACCAATAAATTAAATCAATTGATCGCGTTCAATGTGATAAGCATTTCTGGAGGGCCAATCTCTAAACGCCAGGTTCGCCTGGGGCGATTATTTCTGCATTTTCCTCTATTTGATCGACGAAGAGTTGAGGCACATACTGATTTCCCTGTTGACTTTTCACGAAGTTGTGCAGCACAACGGTGGCTTTAACAATATTTTCAGCAGCTGTTGGCTGTAAATGAAGCGGTGCCAACAAGATTCTCCAGTGAGCCGCTAAAATACCAAAGGCATTTTCGATTGTCCTGCGTGTCCTGCATAGCCTATAGTTGAAATTTTCCTGTATAGCTTCGAAGTTCCTCCCTGGATATGGTGGCATTAAATTTCCTTTCAGTGGAAACGCTGCATCTCCGACAATAAAATACGGAATTATTCCCACATTGAGTACATCATCTGGGTCAGGTAAGTTAAGTTCTCCGTGCAGTAAGCGATGTCCAAAGGCGCTATTGGCGAATACACTACCGTCGGCATTGCCACCGTAGGCCCCTATATCTACGCCAACAAAATTGTAATGTGCATCGCACATCAGAACTATGGAATACTGCTTTTACACGGAGAAAAAACTTTAGTAAATACGATCATATTTTAGGTTGTTTCAACCAAAATTTCATATTGAAATTTGCCTAAACAAATTCTCGGTTTGCTTTGACAAAGTACAATGCTTGAAATAAACTAGAAAGAAATGTTGTTTTTGGTTTGGTTTCATACATGAATTCAACAAAAGTTTGGTTGAAATTACCATAACATTGGTTGTTCCATTTTGACAACTGTTAAATCTTAGTCAAATTCAAACATAACTAGCAGTTTGTTTTAATCAATTTTCAGTTTAAATCAAACCAACTAGTTGTTTGGAATAAACAACAAAATGTTTGATGAAACCAACGATATTTGTTGAACCAAGCAACAATATTGTTAAAATCAAATAGATATTTTTCACATCCGATGCAGAATGGCTTGAATTTATTTATTCATTTATTTTCTTATTCGTTTCACCATTGATGAATGCAAAACTGCACATCGCATTTGAAATCCTTTCAGCACAACAACTCATGCCAACAGAACAGGGTTTTAATAAATATGTAATAAAAAATGGGAGTCCAAACATGTTTCAGCTTTTTTCATTCGTACTAATATTGATGGTAGCGAAAATGATTTTTCCTAATAATAAAGTGAACAAACCATCGTGGAGGCAGAGTTTTGGCTTCCTTCAAAAAAGTCTCCCTCAAGACGTCATCGCTGCGCAGGAGTTCGGCAAGTTCCGATGCGGCTGCAAGATTTTAAACTTTTAAATTTACAATAACTTTCGCTTGTCTGGGAGTTGTAACAAATGATCAATTAAAGCTCTTGTGATATCTGGCTGCCAGCTCAACTGAACTTATCATTTAGTTTGTTTTAAACTAGCTTTTAGGTTGATATTTGCCTAATCAGAAAATCAGTTTAATTTTATCTGAGCATTTAGGTTGATTCAACCAATCATCACAATTTGTACGAGCTGTTTATGTCAACCTAACTTTTGATGAAAAGAAATCTGTTAATGGTTGAAACAAAACTACAGTGTTAGTTTGAATCAATTAAATTTCAGTTTGAATCAATGCATTTTTTTCGAGTGTAAATAACGTGGAAAACTCGTTCGATTCAACTGATGTCGAGGATTAGAAACGAACATATGTTGACTTTTGTACAACCAGAATTGTACTTTGAATGACAACCAAAAATTTGTTTGCTTCAAACTAGACTCATTTTTCTCCGTGCAAATGGCATTAGTTCGATCTTATTGGGGCCTTTTTCAGCTTTAATCCAACTTCAATGATGCACTAGACG